>LQNS02278125.1:26994455-27006313 GCA_001587735.2 Parhyale hawaiensis
ACTCCGGCTGCGTTCAGTTGGGTATGGATATTGTCAATGAAGATATTAAAGAGAAGCGGGGAGAGTAACCCTCCCTGCCTTATGCCATTAGTCATTCCAAACTAGATTCCAAGTCATGGAGATTCATTTACACCCATTTTCTGGTCAATTAATCTTGAAACTCTATGATTTACAAAATCCAATGTGTACCGCAACGATGTCCCACAACAACCTTGCTTCTTCTGCTTATCACAATAAAGACCTCGGAACCATTATTGTAACGCATAAATTATATAAACTTTTTCATCTACGTATTCAGTATATATATATATATTTCGTTAAATCTCCGTGCTGCATTATATTATTTTGTGTATGTGTTTGCACCGTAAGATGTAACCCTGCCTTTGCTTAGGGCTCGTCCAAATTAGAAGCCTCTGCAGTTGTGATGGAGCGCACGAACTCCTGCTGCCCCTGAGCGTAAGCCGGATAGAAGTCGTTCACTTTCCCGCCAATTTGGCCACATGCAGCTCCTCCGGATGCCAGCCGGCCGTGTGTGGTGGCCAACGTGTCTGTCGTCTGCTGTGAGCGCCACAGTACAGTAGTGAGCGCCTTCTCTGCTGACTACCACAGATAAGGTACGATGACTTACGTCAGGTTAGTGCGATCTTCTTTGTTTACTATCAGTGAAATAAGGCGTCAGCCTACAAGTCTTTTCTTATTAGGGAATCTTTCAGTTTGTTTACAAGGAATAGTGAGCCGGGCTAGTGCATTTCATGGCATTATAGGGGATGGAAATTTTAGTTTCATAGCCAGTGGGTTATCTGCAAAAATATCACCGAGGACAGAAGTTAAATGATGATCTGTAAGATATGGTATAACTTAGAAGAAAGCTAGAGTGAAGAGCCTCTTTAGGCGGACTCATAAGAGAGTACCATTTCAGGAAAATATCGATGAGCAAAAACAGAATATGAGAGATTCTTTACAGAGGAAATCCCTGATGTTCACTCATCGAAAACTTCCATAGGTAAAGTTTCATCTTTTTGTTCACAAAATAACATAAGTTCGGTCACTGCGATCTCTATGTCGGTGTAACACCTAAAAGGTCAGCCATACAATAAGTGAGCTAGTAACAAGATTATTGCATTTGACAGAGACGTACGCATGCTGATACCTTGTCGCTTCAGTTCAGGAGGTTGGAGTGGGAGCTGCTTGTGGCTGGCTGACTCGTTCGTTACGCCGTACCAAGATGCATTGACGTTCCTGGGACCTAGGGTCTGCCTCCTGGCAGCCGTGGAGTCTGCCCGCGTTTTTCCATTGCGGTTGTACCCGTCCGTATACAAAGGGACAAAAATATGTGCCGCCGAGTTGTGAATAGCCTAGTAGATCTTTACTTGTAGCACAGACATAGGCTAACTATAGAAGAGTTCCATCTATTAATGTGACTTAACGTTTTTTAGTACATTATTTGCATCAATGTAGACGAATTACTATATTTTTGATGGCGATGCACCATATGTCTGTTCTACTCAGGAAGCAGAGAATGCAACGGGAGGACTCAAAAAGACTAAAATGAAAGTTAGCCGTGACCGCACGTAGCAAATTAGCATCACATCGACGAGTAGAAGTATTTGATTGTGGACCTCAGGCCTTCGTAGGTTGCTTTCTTAAACATATCACCGTATTTTTTCGATTTATTTCATTTAATCGCCCGCTCATAACTGGTCAGCTACTTGAGCTGAAGAATACTATAAAATATTGTCGTCAAGTATAGAAAGTTCGAGCAACTGCTAACTGTTACTGTGGTTTCTCTCGCGTACAGAATTGGCTATAATGGTGCTTATAGTTAGATAGGCGGCAGTAGACGAACCAACAGGCCCATTCACAAAGAAACACCGGAACTTACGCCCCGGCCCTCTATGAGCTATTGCAATTGTGTTAGTAGGATATAAAGAACTAGGGAAAAGAGAAGAAAAAAAAAAGAGGAGAGAGAAGAATCTCAGCCACAGAGACGATCATGAATGCACGCAAGCACGATCAATAGCCGCTGATATGCTGAGTTAAAATTTTGTTGGTAAGGAACAAATATGTTCAGTGAAGAGCACTGTGAACTGAATATGAACTGTAAATAAGGCTTCAATTAAGAAATAGAGGTTAAATCAGCTCGCCAAAAGGGACTCAATTCAGCACTAGTGCTGTGAAAGTTTCTGCCTACATGCACTGCACTTTTCTAGAGATAATTGCTAAATTAGTGTATATTCTCTTAATTTATTTATACGCTAGAGATAAATTTCGCAGTTTAAGACGATTTTTTCTGGTTAAATTACTTGAAATATTACTAGGCTGCTCAGCCATAGATTCGCCGATGATGACCTCACTTTCTAATTTTTCGTGAGTCCTCCCGTTACGCTCTTTGCTTCCTGGTTCTACTGTACTATGAATGTTAGTGATAGGTGATTCGGCAGTGTTTCAATGTAATAAGGTGATGGTATGCCTAAAGAATTCTTGTTTCACTGGTGTTGTATTTTAGATATTTTCCCCTAGATAAATGACAGCCATATTGGAATCAATCTATTTCATAGAATATAAATATGCGTTTCCTGCAATTGCCAGTCATTGCGATGCTGTTATGGTAAAAGCACACAACTCAAGACAACCAAGAAGACTACTTGACGTGCTGCGGTAGTGAGCATAGTGGCTTCTTTCAGGAAATGCGCGCGCTCATTCACGAGTTGCGATCAAGCCGCTACTGATGTTATGCTCGGGTGTTTTTGCATGCATTCCTGCCGCTGTATTTCTGACGTACGCTCACTTAGCTGATGGAAGAATCACGGGACTTGCATGCGGTCGTACAGGGAGGGGTGCCTCCGCTATTCCTACAGCTGAATGACATCCGTGTGCTCACCATGTTTGCGGTCACGCAGCGGTTTTAAACCGACCGGGGTTAACTTTAGCCGAAGTTGCCATGTATAAGTGATTTGGCTGGAGCCGGGTTCAGAGTGGACCCAAGCTGACCGGCCCGGGGTGGTATAAAATAGCCGGGGTTGGCTGGGGCCGGGGTCTCGGTCAGTCTCTAACAGTGGTAACTCCGTTATTCTTGCAGTGAAATTTCCGACGTATGGTCACATAGCTAACAGAAGGAAGTAGGTGCATGTACAGTATGCTGTCCCGCGGTGGTACCTCCGATATTCGAACATCCTTCTGCTCAAACACATCACTTCTCGAGCTAAAAATTTGAGAAGATCTCTAAGGTAGAGAATTGTAATTGGGTTCATTTACATTAGTTCGAATACCCGAGATTCGAACGTATTGCTCGATTATTCGTTTGAGAGTTTCGCCCCAACACAGCTTCCCACGAGTCTCGTTTATAACTAGTCCATTTTATTCGTTGTACTTCCTCCAGGATCGAACTAACTTCAAGCTATGAGATGCCACACTATTGTATATAATATTTGTGACGGCAATTAATAATACAATGAGTATGTTAAATTCCTGCATGTATTCCTAAGCAATGAGTATGTTTAAGTTCTCGCAGGGTCGATCTCCAAAACAGTGTGGTAAGTTTAAGCATGTATTTAAAAACGACGAGTGTGTTAAGTATCGCCATGTATTTTAAGTGTAAGGCCATATATACTAATGTTTCACCATCGCATTGATTTAATCCTACTTATTATTAGGTGCAATTAGGATGGAGGTGATTCTGCACTCATTACTCACGTAACTTTACTGATTCCGCTGCAGGATGGCTACTACTGCGTGTTCCTGAGAGAGAATTACGTTACAAAATACGAGATATAGGAATAGGTGGCAAGGAAAGCAGTGCATTTAGTCACTTCACAATAGCTGTGTCGTACTCCAAGGAGGGAAACGTTCTCCCAAATGGATTTATGTTACATTTTGTTTTGAAAGAATACTTGTATCGGCACCTTCTTCAAATCTGCTTGGTGTTGTTAATTCACAGAGTGGTGAAATTGGTGATACATTTTATGTTCGGAATATAGAAATAAAGTGATTTAAGAGTAGGACTTGTAATTTTGCATTACAAAACAGTTGGCAAATTCACGACTTCTATGGATGGGGTAGCCTCTAAACTGCAGAAAATTAAAGCAAATATTGTAGCAAAGAATTTCCTGAACTGATGTCAATGCTTGTAGCAGAAGATATGCTGAAGTAAGAGCAACCCCTACATATCGGTAGATATACTTTAATGTACGAAGTTTCCTTGGCCAGCACTAAACACAAAGACTTATCTCCAGTTTCATTTACTTAGCGAACGATATAAAATATAATAGCCTACTATATTATAGCGCCCCTCAATACTGAGACTTGTATTTCTGAGATGCACTATTATTATTATTGCTAAAACTTTACGCTCGGACCTCCACGGACAGGTAATACAACCCATACGAAGCACTTTGTAATACCGGGAAGCCCGATACACTGCTACAGAAAATCCACCAAAAAGCCATTAACAGCAGACTTGAACGCCTGCAGGCCAACACGACCGAAAGCCGATGCCGGCAATGAATTCCAAACCATTACAGACCGGGGCTCGAAGCACCGCCTGAGCTGACTAGCTCGGCATCGAACATTCTCCAACGTGAAAGAGAGCGCGTCAACCGCAGCACGTGTAATCCTCCAAAGACCTTCAGGGCAGGGACAGAAGCATACAACCAATGCCTCTCGTTGCTGTACACCTTATAAAACATACTGCGCGTCTTGAAGTACTAAATATGTATATCATTCATGAAATATATAGTTATAAAGTCAGAAAAAATCACGAGCGACGAAAGGAAAGTCCAGAGTCTTCCCTGATTTAAAGCCTCAGTTGTACAAATATATATGTATTATGATAATGTATATTTGTCAAATATATTTGTGGAAACATAGATGAACATTTGCGTATGCTTTTGGAGAAAAGTCAAACTCTAATCCATTGCCGAATATAGCTCCAGTGAAAGTAAATCTAAGATGTATAGTGGTGGCTTGTTATTCGAATTTGATTCGATCCTGTAAGCGATTCGACTAATGGAAAGTTCAAGCGATAAATTTATGAATTCCTTCTATGCGTAGGAGCTCAAACAAATATGAGCTTATAATATCTCGGGCAATCGAGTAACAAAAATGTGTTGGAATATTGAGTCCCCGCTATTTTGTTTTTGTAGCTGTAAACAGAATGTGGCATACCTGAGAGTGTTACCTTAGAAGAGGTTAGGATAGTTAAGAATAGGTTTCATTCAGCTGTAATAGGACTCTAACCAAACGTAGGCATAAGCACCCATATTATACATGAATGTCCAGTAGAGCGCATGCTATACCCGCGCCTTTTTTTGCTACAAATTGAATGTACTGCTGGAAATGACAAATTTTTTCCTCTAATAGATGCTCGAATAACAGAATATCGCTTAAACCTTGCATCGCTAATATTTACGGGGAATGTAGTAAAACTTTTCAAACAGAGACTCTTGATGAAAAGAAAACTCCTGAAAAGGAAACTATGAAACGGCGAAAGTCCAGGAACGTAGGCTTCACACAGTGCCCTCTATCGTCAATTGTAGCAATAGCCGGTGCGATATTGAGTGAGCAGTAGATAAGTATAATAAAACTTAATCAGTAGCGTATCCCATTCTGAAACTTCGCCATCCTCTATGGTATTGGTTAATGGAATTACTTTACGACATGTAGATGAAACAAGCGTACTGCCGAACTCGTCATTTCGAAACTGAGACGCTTCCCAAAACTGAGACAATATGCCTGTCTACGTGTTAGGAGCTACACTGTAGGGCTATTTGTGGTGTCTCAAGTCTGCCGTATTCGTAGGTAAAGCACCGGCCAGCGGCTGCATCGTATACCTACGACACGGTCTGTACCACAGCTCAACTTGGCTGCTCGGGAACAAACTGTCCTCAGGGAGAAACCCTGGAACCCCGCCGCCGCCTGGCGACGACGACCTTGCCACAACCTTAGCGAAGCGATCTGCTTCGTTAGGCCATTTTGGCGTATTCTTCTGTAACGAGTCATAGAATCTTCTGCTAAGTCAGTCACTCTTTTTCCGTATAAACTTCGCTATTCTGGAAGAGTAAATCATCTCCTTCTTCGTAGTACAGTCAGATCGGAAATTGTCTTGGTTTTTCGGATTTCTAGAGTTCAGAATTTAAATGTAGCCAGGAAATTAGCGCCCTCCAGTAAACCAGCCNTTTTTTGGTATAAACTTCGCTATTCTGGAAGAGTAAATCATCTCCTTCTTCGTAGTACAGTCAGATCGGAAATTGTCTTGGTTTTTCGGATTTCTAGAGTTCAGAATTTAAATGTAGCCAGGAAATTAGCGCCCTCCAGCAAACCAGCCGTAAAATGTTTATGTATTATGATGTATACGCAGTTTTATAGTTCTATAACTGGCGAAACATCGGCGAGGCCTTGGACTATCAGTACTTCTCAAGACTGAGACAATGCCAATGAGTGAGAACTTTTAGCGACCTCATAGGCTACAAGTCTGCAACAAAGCTCGTTTGTTCAGTGCGTGCAGAGAATTTAGTTTTTCTGGGCTAAATAACTTGGATTTCTTGAAATAGGTGATGCTTCAAAGAGTTTATATATTTTTTAAAACATGACCCTTCCGAGCAGACTATTTAAAAAAATATATCATCCGCTGAACTTGATGCAGTGAATGCTACAGTTACAGCCATGATGAATCCACACATCATGTTATCAGTTTATGCTTTCGAAATGTTAAACTCACTCTAAGGCCTTTAATGCTTGTTGAAATAACTTAAATCATTGTCGCTTTATAGCTTTTTACAGCGAATTTCTGTCAATCTCTGTACAATAATACCGCTGATTTATTAATAGTACTTCAGAATTTGTTTCGCACATCATAACGTGCTACTGCGTATCACCGCTAGTCTTTACTCGACAGTGTGGGTTGAAAATTATTAGTTCAAAAAGAGCGACGGGCCTAAACACGTTGCCTGCGGTGACTTTCATTTCGCAGTGACTTTATTATTGTGGGTCACCGGCCGGTCACTTGTAGTATCTAAGTTACGGCGAAGGAAGGAGATCGCAGGTAATGCGTTTAAGTGGAACTAGGCCGAAAGCGTTGCTTCGCCCAATAACGACGATTGTGACGAGGCTCCGCGCTTTATAACCTAATCATAATGAATTTCTCACTGCCTTGTAGGTGCAAATTAAAACAGTTTCGGAACCTGTATTGTGTTTCACAATAACACTTGAAAGAATTTCAGAGAATCTCGGCATGGTAATATGGTTTAAAAACACAGTTTCAGAACGCGCTTCAAAGCGAAACCTAAACAGTTTCTAAGACAACCTTAGCACGATAATGTGCGGCAAAAACATTGCTTCAGTTCGGTGGTAAACCCACCTAACGATGGTTACTGGAAAGGTCGACCCGCTTGTGGAATCTTGCTGGCCTGGAATTCTTATTTACGCGCGGGCGTTCAAAAGCGGGCAAAAACATGGACTCAAGTGAACAAGTTAGACACGAAACTGTTAACATTTTTTTTTGTGTGTTCAATTATGCCCAAGTTGGCGCTGTGGGTTTCACTGAACCGAGAAAATAGTTACAAAGCAAAGAAATTAGTTACTGCTTTGGTTTTATGTATAAGTGACAAGCACATGAGAAGATACTATTTTCATCACAGGGCTCACCGTTGCGCAACAAAAAGTGATGTCGACAAGAAGGGTGCGTAATAAGAACTTTGCGAAGTATAATAGATTGACGGATGAATGTTATGTTATAAATAATTGTTAATATTGATTAACGTGAGTATGGGCTTGCTACAGCTGTAATAGATGGCGGTAGGTGCAACCTTCGTGCAGTTAAAGTGCTATTTTGGCTATCACATTAGTAACTAGAATTTCTACAGGTAACCGTCATTTTTAACGCCTCATTGGAGGTGCAGCGTTATCATTTATACATATAATTTTAGTTAATATATGTATAATTTGCCGCATAGGGTCCTCAAAATCAACACCAGGCTCAGCCGCTACTTTGTCTCCCAACAATCTGGGTTCAGTATACTTGACTTTTGCTCCTATGACTTAGTGCTGTAAACTGTTTTAAATTTATGCTCAAACAGCAGATTGTATGAGGATATTGCCGTTGCAATTTGAAGTTTCATGTGAAAAACTGAACCATTAGTTGCTAAAAAAAATTATGACTGGTGCGATTTCCTGTTCGTCGGTGAGTAAATACAACGTTTGTATTAAAAGCAGGGTAAATTTAATATTATCCACCATCTCATAGTAAACTTTCAGTATCTCTGATGTGAGGCCCTGGCATTTCATTTCAACTACAACCAATCTTTTGAATTCTTCTGTTCTTCCCGTATCCCCCATCATCGTCCGTCCCGCCATGGCTGGCGTTCACCCCCACTCCTCCGCCTAGCCTCGCTCGAGCGAACCGAGCAGCGGCGGCACAGCAGCAGCAGCAGCAGCCACAGCTCCGCCGCCCCAAACTGGCCCCTGCCTTCGCGCTCCCCATGCAAGCCGCCACCGTTGCTACGGTCTCCTCCCGCCGCTTTTTCATCGATTGTACCTCGCCAAATACCTTACTACCAAATACATCGCATCCAGAGTGTATTATTGCTTTAATTCTATTAGAGACAGCGCAGCTGTCAAGTTTTAGCCCGAGATGAATGCACTTTGTCGATATAATGAAGTGTTGTTAGAAGAAAGGACAGTTAGATGTTTTATCGTCAGATGCTGATAACAGAAAGAATTGGTTATGGAGTTTTCTACGATAACGTTAGCATTTATTAGAACTAATGATTAGTTTTCTGTAGAAATGGGAAACATGAAGTACTAAGCTGTAAAAAAATGGACAAAGCGATGGAGCAACAGAGGAGTTGGTACTATTTATTACCCACCTTGTGCCACCAAAACCGTAAAAATGACATCAGAAACATGAGGCTACATAAAAAATTGTTTTGAGTGTAACTCATCGTAGAAGTTGATTACTGAATGTGAGATAAATAACACTGCTTCTTTATTTAACAACGTAAGTCAACGGCGTTTGATCAGCATTTCCCGCCTTCGATTTCTCTCATTTATCCTTAGGAATTCACCTAAACATCTAACGTTTTCTTTCACCCAAGTCCCACTGCTGTAGAAAATTTTTGAATAAATATGGCAGACCACTATAGAATTTGAAAACCTTCACGCGAACTCGCAGTTAGTATGACTTGATCCCTGTTTAATATTTTTGTATCGAATTTTATATGGAGATACAAATTAGGTTCATGCTAGCTTTCTTCTTTTTAGTCCTAGTATTAAATTAAGATGTCGGCGAACAAGGTGGAATTCACGCTAAATTGTGCGTTGGGGCCATTGCGTAGATAGGTCTTTACAGCATATTTAGAGAATAACCCCAGATTTATAACGTGAAATGGAGTAATTTACGGTTTTACTTGTAGCAACTACAGTTATTCTAATTGCAATGTTCCAAACCTCACAAAAATGGCAATCTAGACTGCTTGCAAGAATGCGTGAGCTGAGCCCGCTGAGGGAGTATACATAGGTATGATATTTTGCTACAGCAATTCGAAAAATTCGGTCTATATATGCTCTACAGGCTGTTCAATAAAACACCAGAACTAAAATAAACAGCTTTAGATAATATGAGTATTCTTAAAAAAAATACTTTGGTTACATTAAATTGAAAATAAATCAGTGCACTGTATGCGTTGATTCGTCTGATAACTTGCTGCTTGTGTTAAAAAAAGTCAAAATACATCATGCTGCATGATGCCATCGCAAGATCATTCGGTAGAGTAGCGGCGTCGATTACTGGGTGACAGACATTGACGATAACAAATGACTTTGGTGGGAACCCGCCCCAACACTAATATTACCAGAGCATTAACCTAGGTATTTATGATGTGCGCGATCGATGGATTTGCGCGATCGATCGCGCTTCGCATACGATCGATCGCGCTTCGCAAACGATCGATCGCGCTTCGCAAACGATCGATCGCGCTTCGCAAACGATCGATCGCGCTTCGCAAACGATCGATCGATCGTTCAAACGCCTAACCTAACCTATGTTTTTCTTCAACTTTCCCCCCATTTCTGAGTATATCGGGTAGGTTAGGGGAGGCAAGACCTAGCTATTTCTTTTTTTTTTTTTCATTTTAAACTTTCGGGCACCGTCAATTTTAGTCCATGGTGAGATGGGGTTAGGTTAGGTTGGGTTAGGTTAGGCGTTTGAATGATCGATCGCGCAAATCCATCGATCGCGCACAACAGTTATACTGTATTAAATACGTACCTAAGCACTATAATGGTAGCAAATGAGGTCAGTACAGTACTGTGCATGCAAATAACATTTATCTTAACAATTTATTTTACTCGCAGAACTTTTTAAATAACGTTATAAGAGCATTTTGTGTGTGTGCAAAGCCAAAGTAATACTCGAGCCCCATTTTGCTACAGCCTCAGATTTTCTTAGTCCCCGTTGGCGGCACGATCAAAGAAAATATCTGAAGTTTGAGGCGTCTGGTGGGACCCAAACATCATCTTTTGATTGCCGGTAATTTTTTTTATACAGTCTCACACTTCGGAAATCGCTTCAAATTGTACTATTGCGATGTCGTCTACCATTAATTCTTGATCTTTGTTTCAAAAATGGAAGATTGTCGGGTGAGTTTTGAAAAACGTCACACCAAGGCAGTTTTTTCTATTCTCGCGAGTCATTACTGCGACTGCTGTGGTGCGCGGGTTCTTAGCCAAGCAGTGATGTGAAAGGAACGAATGCTATTGTTTCCCTTCACCTTAGTGGCTCTGGCCTGACTCTACGGAATTTGGTGCAGCCTGGTCGCGGGAGACGATGTAGTCCTACACAGCCTATGGTATGAGCTACGCTGAATGGAGAGTCTCTGAACGGCCGAATGTGGTTTAGCGTTGGAGGCTTGAGAATAACTATTAAGAGCTCAGAGAAGTAATTTTTTTTTTGGGCCAAAGTATAGTTACAGCCACACTAATGAAGCATGAGTGCAGGGATGTCGCGAAGTATATAACATTGGGGGGGGNGGGGGTGGGGCACTGAAAAATACCGACTGACGTCAACTATCAGTCATATTACCGACAGACTGAAATATATATGTAGTGCACGAGTACTGTATACCTATATAAATATATATAGCTATTGAAGGGCTTAGACGTAAATAAGGTCGTTAAGTGTAATTTTTTGCACTAGGTGTAATTGTTAGTATGAAGGGGTTTTAAGTGTAATACCCTACAGGTCAATGAATACGTACGTGTAAGGTTAGGTATAAGGCAAGGTCTAGTTCTGCTAACGTCCAATGAACTTTTTCTCATAAGGTTAGGTAAAAGGCAAGGTCTGGTTCTGCAAAAAAACGAAATATACGGTTTAATATTGACGCTAAGTAAGGCCAATGAAAGATTGACGCTAAGTAAAAAAAAAAAACACTTAAACCATGAAAAAATTCCTAACTAATCATTAAAAACCAATTAAAACACTAAAAACCCTCATAATTGCAGTAAAAACACTTAGGACCGCTAGCAGAACCAGTCCCGGCCTAACCTAACCTTTCACACGGGTGCTGATTGAAGGGGCATTCTTCTCTAGTAGGGGTGGTCGTTCGGGCATAGGCAAAGAGCTTGTACAGAGAAGGAGGGCTCCAGTATCCTAGCCCGTTGAAGCTCAAGAGTCTCTTATGGCTGTCAGCCAGTTCTCCCATGCACCAATCGCATGTCAGTAAAGAGTCTCTTATGGCTGCAGCTAGTCACTTAAGCACCAATCGCATATCAGCAACTCGGTTCGTCTGCTGCTCCCCCGTGAAACTCAGTGCTCCCCCGTCTTTTCCACCAATGAGCGTCTCAGCCATAAGAGATCTGGTTGACTC
>LQNS02278125.1:27006509-27017737 GCA_001587735.2 Parhyale hawaiensis
CTCATTTCGTAATTTTGTTGGGGAATAAGGGGACTGAAATACTTCAGGATGATTATAACACACAAATCGAAAAAATCTAAGTAAGGAATAGTTGTAAACATCCTGAAATTGCAACATTTGTAAAGACGAGTACATATCACTGCAACTCATTACAGGCTTATTGTTTTCGTTACGTCTAACACGTAGTATTCGCCAAGGCATATGAGCTATGAGCACAAATTTCGCTTTGATAGATATGAACCCTACAAAGGGAGGAGACCTGAGGTGTATTGCACCTCACCCTGCAGAAATTTGCATATTTAATGTTATCAAATTTCTGATGAGTTCCTGGAAACTTGTGACTTTTCATAAAGTGGCATTTTTGATGTTTTGTGAAAAAATGTAAGTGGAAATACCATAGATTTTACTATGAATGGTCCCTATAAAGAGAGACCTGCGCTTTAGTGCACTGCACCCTGCATTCGTACGGCCGGCAGCCCCGTACGTTTCAACTTTTGTTTATACTGTGTATCTGCACTGTGACTGCACATAACTTCATCCCAGGGTTATAATTACTGATGGACAACGAAGCTTTATACACATTTATAATAAATACGACCACCATAGCTAAATGAGGCTACATCAGTGCAGCCGAGTCGCTCCTTTGTATACTGTATCATTGAATGGATATTGTTGTGTACACTCGTAGTACATTGATTGTTCTGCGTACGTAGACAGTACAGTCCCTGCAATACAGCAGGTACCCTGCAGTTCCCGCAACACATGCACACTGCCTGCATTGGGGAGCAAACTGCCACTGTTATCGTACAAAATACATATGATTGAATGCTTTCTAGCGTTCTCTTAGAAAAGTTCATTTTATGGTGTTTTATTATAATTTACTATTGAATTGATGATCCTAATTATATCTCAACTTATGTATGAATGTCTGAAGAGTATACCTGATGATTTTTAATCCGAAATGCCAATAAATAATGAATTTATTAGCAAATCATGAGGCTAAGGTACATTGCACCTCACCTGTCCCGTTATAACTCTTCGCTAGGGGTCTCCCTTTGTAGGGTTAATGGACTTCTCCAGACTAATTTTTACTGAGCTCAACAAAAACAAGTTTGGAGAAGTCTATTAATATCTACAAAATGAACCAGCCTTGACGTCAAGCTACGTTCTCATCAAATTTTGTATCGTGTTGTGCCAATGAACATCGTACAAATAATGGTACGCCCCTGCATATCATTCTCGAATGGTCGGAACATATTGCAAAGGAAATTTTGCATGATTTTAGAAAAAATACAAAAGTAGTCAGTTACGGGCAGTGGATGTTAAAGATATTTTTATTGATATTTCGCCATAGAGTTTTGAACCATGAAAAAAGTAACATTTAACCGTACTGCTGCACTTTCACGAAGACGAGCCGCATGCGACCACGTCGAGCACAGCGTTAACTGGAGCAAATTCCTAGTGTCTTATTAGGTAGGTGATGGCGCCGCCATATTAGCTGACGATTATTAGTTTGTTTGGGCATTTAAGGATTTCCTAGATTATTATTGCGCCTTTTTTCTTTAATGGAGCTGGTGTAAATAACCTGCAATAATGTTATACCAAAAATTTCACTAAAACGTGAAATAGCGCTTCTAAGGATATCATTAACAACATAAATCCACAGTAAACAGAAGAGTGTGTGCATAAATCGATGTAGTATTGAAGGCCTGTCTAGACTTTAGTCTTTTTCACGCGTTCATCATACACTCGTCCGTATGTATTGTAGTAGCACAACTTTGAAGACGCCACAGCAAGTTGTTCAATTGTTAACCGTCATATTAGGGTCAGAGCATGAGTCTCGGCTGCTTTTTAGGAATGGGTCATCCGGTCCGTGTTCTGCCGGCTATCTAATCTACTCTTAATCAGTTTCCTCGGCAAGTTGCGGATATCTCTTGAAATTTGTATTACAATAAAACTCCAGAAAACAGTGCACTTCTGTGCTTTTTCTGAGTGAACGCGTTGAAAATATTAACCTGCAGACATGCCTTGGGAATGTTTCAGTATATTTATTAACTATATATGAAACGACCTTTGTAAGATCTGAAGTCGTCTGTTAGACTGTTGAAAGGAGTGGTGTGAACTGTGGAAAAGTTTTATTACTGTATTTTATTGACAATAGATACGATAGGATATTCTGTAATATTGCATTTATTTATTTTTACTTCCGCCATGGAGGTCATGTTTTCGTAGTGTTTGTCTGTCTCTCCGTCCATCTGTCTGTCTTTTTGTCTGTCAGCAAGATAACTCAAAAAGTTATGGACGGACTTTAACAAAATTTACTAGGATTGATAGATATGTTAGGAGGAACAGATCATTAACTTTTGGGCAAGATCCGTCCATCCGTTTGTTTGTTTGCCTGCCTTATTTTTCATGTTGCCATAACTCACAATGTTATAGAGGGATTTTTATGAAACTTGCATGAGCTGTTAGGTATATTACGCAATGTAAATGGCCAAATTATCGTGATGATCAGTTTGTTCGTTTGTTTGTCGCTGTGATTGATTCTAGGCTTGTTAGCACAATACCTCAAAAAGTTATGAATGGATCTTTATGAAATTTACAGGAATTGTTAGTAATGTTAAAAGACATACTTGATTATATTTTGGTGATGATCGATCGGTCTGTTTGTGTGTTAGGTTAATGTTTGCAAAAATAGTTGTTAGCAGCATATCTCAATAACTTATGAACGGATCTTCAAAAAAATTACAGCTCTTCATATCGTTAAAAGGCATAAATGATTAGATTTTGGTGTCGATACAGGGACAATCATGGTTTCAGAACAAATTAAATTTTTCGTTCTCAGGCCTTTCTTGGCGGAGGTATGTGCCCTCAGAGTGCTCTAGTTTTTTTTTTTTCATTAACTTCATGACATTTTATCTACGATAAAGACAAAACAAACTAAAAAAATTATCAGCTGCATTTTATACAGCAATTTCTTTAGCAATGCATTGATAATAATATATGAAGTGTATTAAAATGTTTGTAATTAGCTTGCCAATAAATGTTGACTGATCTGGTTGTAACAAATGTACCAATGCTCTGCTCAAGACAAGTAGCACGTGCGTTTTTAGGCGATTCAGTGTCTCCGTGAGCGTAAATTTATATTTTTTTAGTTCTAACTTTGTAAAGTGAAAAACCCATCCAATGAGTTCGCAGCAAAATGAAAGGACTGCGAATTTGTATCATGAATAAACGGCTGAATGAGGTAGGTCCTAGCAGCTCTGTAACCTTATGCAGTAAAGAATGGTTGTACACTCTACATAGTGTCGTAAAATTGCGTAGAATGTATTAGTACTATTAGGGAAAGATATTTAGAGACCTCCACTTCGGTCGTGTCAGTGACATTAATGTACGGGAAGTGAATAATCCAGAAGCGGCGAATAGCCTGAAAATTTAACTGCGTGCTCTCTGTTCATTGGATTGATCTGCATGAAAAATCCACAATACAAGTGTGTTCATGCTTATCGAACAGCATGACATAAGTTGCTTGCCTCTCAAAATTCAATCAGCTTTAGGAACCACTTTCATCGTTGAATTAAATAAACATTTCACCTGGAAACAAAGTAAGAAAATTATGTTTTCGTTCTGTATGTGTCTATATTGTTGTATATATATTTCGATTAGAAGCAGTTAAAGAAATTTTGATACCCACCGTAACCCAGGACTCGCGTTTCGCTGTTCTCCAGCTCATCAAGTGGGAGGGTCAAAGTTGGTAAATTTAGTTCTTGAAATCTTGCGAAATTTAGAGAGGTTACGTAGGAAGGTCTAACTATGATACCGGCTGTTCCAAAAGTATAAATGAAATGTCCATTTTATGCCATCTCAAGAAAATAATATATCACGCAGACGCCATGGCAAGTTAATTCAATATGTGCAGCAGGCGGCGGAAAACTGCAAATGATTTATATGGATGCTGCATCTTGAAGATTTTCGACCATCATCAGAGGCCTACCAACGAGATGACTGTCTAGCGCTCACAAATCTAAACGCAACTTACTATTCCTCATACCGCATAACCCGCCAATTTTTGCTGGTAAAATCTGCTAGACATACAACAATTGATTTCACGCCCAAAACATAAAAAACACATGTTTACTACACTTAATTTTCTTACAAAAATATATCGTTACATTTGTATTCACGCTGAATAAAAGTTCGGCCACTCTGAAATGTCCCAAATTATTTTGTCTCCAACATAACTACTACTACTACTACAACAAAACTACCCACTATTTTATTGGTAATAAATTTGCCTTAGCAAATTTTTAGACGTCGAAAAATATTTCGTAAACTAAAATATTCCCGAAACTTCTCTCACCAAAACTTACTGAGCACAAAATTTCAGCCTCAAACTAACAAATCCTCCAAATATGCTTCGCCACACCAACTTATCGCTAATCGTCAATAAGCCAATACTTTTACGCCAAATTATTTTAGTGACAAATGTTTCCCATCAAAATTTTTGTCGCCCAATTGGAATGTCGTCAAATATTTTATAGCCCAAACATCCTCTCCGCAAATATGTATTCAGTACATTTTTTTCTTCCGTAATTCTGCTTTCCGCCTAACCAAAATATCGTCAGAGTAGAGCACTCTGAGAGTGCATACCTCCGTCAAGTAAGGCAACAGTAACGAAAAAGCCAAATTGGCTCTGAAACCATGATTTTTTGTATCAACTCCAAAATCAAATCATTTGTGCCTTTGAATAGTAATAACAGCTTCTGCAATTTTTTAAGATCCTTTCATAACTGCTTGGATTATGCTGCTAACAAACATATTATTACAAATATAAGTCAAACATACAAACGAACAAACCGAGCTGCACCAAAATTTAGTCATTTATTTCTTCTAACATTACTGACAACTCCTGTAAATTTCATAAAGATCCATTCAAAACTTTTTGAGTTACTGAGTAAACAAACATTATGACAAACACAACTCAAACATAGAAACGAAACAACCGATCTGCACCAAAATTTAACAAGTTTTGCCTTTTAACATTGTTAACAGGTCCTGTAAATTTCATAAAGATTCATTCAAAACTTTTTGAGTTACTTAGTAAACAAATATTATGACAAACACAACCCAAACATAGAAAAAATCAGCCGATCTGCACCAAAATTCAATCATTCATGTCTTTTAACATTACTAACCACTCCTGTAAGTTTCATAAAGATTCACTCAAAACTTTTTGAGTTAATGCGCTATCAAACATATAATCAAACACGTACAGCAACAAACATACGAGCGAACTAACCGATCATCACAAAAATTTGGTCATTTACTCTTTGTAATATACCTAACAACTCATCCATCCATAACTTTTTGAGTTATGGCATTGAGAAAAAATGAGGCAGACAAACAAACAAACGGATGGACGGATCTTCACCAAAAGTTAATCATCTGTTCCTCCAAACATACCTAACAATCCCTGCAAATTTCGTCAAAATCCGTCCATAACTTTTTGAGTTATCTTGGTGACAGACAATCAAAGAGATAGACAAACCCGGCGAAAAGCATAACACTCCTTGGTGGAGCTAATTATCTAGGAGCAAAAATTGGGGGTGTACCCCTCGGCCAGTGGCAGCGTTGCCATATCGTGAGTATATCGTCTCCGCTAGTTTTGTAACAATTTAGTCTCTATGGGTTTGATCCCAAACCCCGCCTGTCCTTAGCCTTAAATTGACAACGAAACGGTCGTCAGTGTCCGTTGCGTGGACATCGGAAGAAAATCACTAAGGGATTGTACAGTAATGAGCTGTTTATCTACCCTCACTGCAGTAATTTTCACCGGCGAATCGCATTTCTATTCCATAAAATTATGTATAATCAGTATATACAGCAGTATATACACGGCTAATGGCATGTATGATTGGTGCAAAATAACAGAAAATTTATCTGGCGGGATAGCGTTGAGAATGGTATTGCCTAGCTCCCGCTCGTGAGGTACGAATGAGGGTGAGAGGAGAAATTAGACAGTAAACGGGTTTGGGTTAAACAGATTTGCGCGAAGACTTTTAGCTGTCGCGCGAATGGAGGCAGCACAGATTTGGGGTCCTATAATTTGGGGTAGTTAAAAGTTGTGCAGCACCACAGTAAACAGAAAGAAGCTTTCTAAAAGCTTTCTGAAGCTTTCTGTTTACTGTGTGCAGCACTGATTTGTGTCTGTATTTTTAGGGTAAAAAATGAGTTGCCTATAGAAAAGTGGACGAAATTCATATGGTAGGGAGCATATGTAGGTATGCGTAAAATGATTAGGCGTGAAATATTTTGACGAAAAGGAAGGTAAGACAAAGAATTTTAGATGTATCTATGATTATTTAGTAAAAAATGGATATAATTAAATTAGATGAGTTAAAATTGGCGAACATAGTGCTTAGATGAGAATTTTTTGTGTGGGGGGACAAGTGTTGGCAAAATATATTTGAGCTGTTAAAACATGCGCGATATACAATTTTTGGTGAAAATTTTTAGACAATGGCTGAGTATACGATGCAAAATTATACTTAATTTCATTTCGACGGGAATTATTTGAACGATGAGCAAATCGGATGAAAGATTTTTGCTGTGATGAGCTTTGTTGGAAGAAAATTAGGAAAATTTTCCCTTGGAGCTTAGAGAAGTGGACGTACTTGCTTTTGACTATATATTAGTGGCTGCTGTACAGCCATCCCCTACCAACGCTTCAAGTTAACTTTCAGCTATTGTGTGGTGTGTTTTCGTCAATTGTATTTACTACGAAGACTACCATGCTGATGTGCCAGCCTTTTTTTTTACCTACGATAAGTTGTAGACTGTAGCCCTCGGTACATCCAGGAAGCAAAGAGCGTAACGTTGCATTCTTTGCTTCCTAGGTACATCTGTGTGTCTGCAACGTGCAGTAATTGGAGTTTACCCAGCGGACTGTAGTTGAGAAGGGATGGCTGTACAGAAGCCACTAATGTATCCTCTAAAGCAAGCAAATGCGTCCACTTCTCGAAACTCAAAATGATAGTATGCCTAATTTTCTTTCATTAAACCTCATTACTGCAAAATATCTTTCGTCCAATTTGCTCATCGTAAAATAACTTCGGTCGAATGAAACTAGGTCAAATTTTGCATCGTATACTCAGCTATTGTCTAAAAATGTTTACCCAAAATTGTATATCGCACATATTTTAACAGGATAAATATCCAAGCTCAAATATATTTTCCAACAATCATTCATCACACAAAATTTATATCTTCTAACCAGTGTGTTCGCCAATTTCACCACCTCTAATGTAATTACATCATTTTTTTACCAAATAATTATGGATACGTCTAAAACTCTTCGTTCTACCTTCCTTTACGTCAAAATATTTCGCATCTAATAATTTTACGCATACATACTTATAATCTCTACCATGAGAATATCATATACTTTTCTACAGGTAACTCATTTTTCACCCAAAAAATATTGACGCAAATCAGTGCTGCACAACTTTTTAATGCCCCGAATTATAGAACACCAAATCTGTGTTGCCTCCATTCGCGCGACAGCTAAAAGTCTTCACGCAAATCTGTCTTATCCCAAACTTGTCTGGTGTCTAATTTCTCCTCTCACCCCCACTCTCGCACCTCCCGCGCGGGAGCTTCGACGTTTCCATTCTCAACGCACTCCCGCTAGATAAGTTTCGTAGGTTGTGTACCAATCAAACAAGCCATTAGCCAATTGTACTGAGGTGAATTAGGGAATAGAAGTGCGATTCGCTGGTAAAAATAACGGCAGTGGAGGTAGATCAACAGCTCTTTACTGTACAACTCCGTCTTTATTCAATTTACCTCTGTCACAAATATGCTTTCAAAAGGATATGCTATAAGAGCCGTCTCAAATTTTGATAAGAGATACGTGCTCTCCCTTTCAGTTCATGCAAGAAGCACAATCGACTCCCACCATAGATAGAATGCGGAAAAAAGTCTTGCATTGTAAAGCAGCGAGCCTCAGTGAATTTAAATGAGTTACCCGCCGAGAATCCATGATAACCGAGCAGTATATACAACGAAGATTTTGTGTTGAAGTGAAATTAACTGAGGCCGCCTAGATAGCAGAGAATCAACTCCGTACTACCGGAGAAAATCATCGCCTTCGCCGCCCTTCGTTGAATAGCTTCTGAATTGGTACGTGGTAAACTGAGAACAAACATATGGTTTGATGTATGAAGAAAGTTATTATGAAATAAGACTGCATGGCCGCTCTACGGGAAGCTGTAATATCTCTATTTTTTCGATTCCAGGAAGTATTTCAAGCAATAAGTACATTGAGGGAAAGGAATAAAGAGCCACCTTTCGCCACCTGCAAACTGGTCACCTATCTACAAGAAAACGCAATCTAATTACAAAATCTGCAACCTGGTCTATTTTTCACCTATCTATTTCTTTAACAGTGTGACAAGAAAGATAGCTACATATAAATTTATAAACAAATATACTCACGACGGTGTTTATTATATTGTGTTGATCACGTAGTGATTTTCTTCTTAGGTTCACGCAACCGACACTGGCGGCCGTTTCGGTGTCAATTTTTTGATGACAGCGAAGAGATTTAGGCAAAGCAGGGGTGTTGGAACAGGAATGGGAGTTAGCTGTAAACCGGGCAATTGTAACAAAACTAGCGGAGATGATATACTCACGATATGGCAACGCTGCCACTATCCGCGGGGGTACACCCCCATTTTTTACTCCTATATAATTTCACAGCCTGAGATAATTTGACGTTATTTTGGTTGGACGGACAAGAGCCTTGCGGATGAAAAAATGTGCGGAATACATATTTGCGGAGAGAATGATTGGGGCATAAAATATTTGACAATATTCCGATTGGGCGAAAAATTTTTTGATGGAAAACATTTATCGCTTGAATAAGTTAATTTCGCGAAAAAGTATTGGCTTATTGACGATTAGCGATAAGTTGGTTTGTCAAAGCAAATTTAGAGGATTTTTCAGTTCGAGGCTGAAATTTTGTGCTCGGTAAGTTTTGATGAGAAAAGTTTAGGGTATATTTTAGTTGACGAAAGATTTTTCGGGGTTCAAAAATTTGCTAATGCAAATAAATTTAGTGCCAATAAAATAGTTGGTAGTTATTTTGGTCGTAATTTTGATTGAGACAATATAATTTGGAGCATTTCAGAGTGGCAGAACTTTTATTTAGCGGTAGTTCATATGTAGCGCTATTATTTTGCATGAAAATAGAGTTTAATAAACATTTTAAAGCTATTTTCGGGTATGACAGCAATTATTGTGCGTCTAACAGATTTTACCACCAAATATCGGCGGGTTTTACGGTATGAGGAATAGCGAGTTGCGTTTAGATTTTTGAACGCTAGACAGCCATCCCGTTGAGAATTGACGAAACATTTGCTTGATTGGAAATTTCATTTATACTTTTGAAAAAGCCGGTATCATAGTGACACCTTCCCGTTGTAACCTCTCTCTATATATATAGCAAGATTTCAAGAACTAAATTTACCAACTTTGACCCTCCCACCTGATGAGTTGGAGAACAGCGAAACGCGCGTCGTTGGTATCAAAATTTCTATAATTCGTCTAATCGAAATTTACATCTATGCCATCTAAAAAAAATATATATACATAAATTTAATGCCACTTTACTCAAAACTGGCAGAAGGAATTGAGCTGTCCGCACAATCTCTTGCAAGCAGTCAGGTGGATAGACCCAGATGTCACAAATGCCAAAAATGCTCATTCAAGACATTTAGTCACCCACCCCCCCCGTGACGTGGTGATTGTTTTACTCCACAAGTCGTTCTAGTTAGTTACAGGAGTGGCTGGCTCTATACTGAATGAAGTTCATGCACTTCCTAAATTTGCAATAGAGATTGCAACGTGATCGATTGCTGTTCTATCAAAATTTCGTTATGAAGTACATACAGCCTTATATGTTCATGGCAGCAGCTTGTTTGTCGAAGAAATGTCATTAACATCTCAACACGCGAGCTATTCGACCTTTTATTGTCATTACTTACGTTATTAAAACGCTTCACGGCGAAAAAAATCCTGATTCAGTTTCATTGCTAAAGATCGTGAAAATTATTATCGTAGATAGAGATTCAGTGTATAGGTATTCCTTAGCACGGGAAGGAAACAGCAAAGACAGAGAGGGAGAGAGGAAAAGGAAAGAGAGAGAGGGGTGCACCTGCTCAGAGAGAGCGAGAGGCAAGGCTGACTGACACACACACACTCTGTCTCTCCCTTCTCACTCGCGATGTGGCTGGCTTTCGCTTGGGTCTGGTCTTACTCTTCACCTTTTGTTGCTTTCTCATGCCTTCTCTCCCCCCAAAAAGGTCTCAGGCGTTTGCAGGAAGAAGGTGTGTGTGTGTGGAGAACTTTCCCGCCCTAGGCTTCGCTCGGGAAATGTCCAATTTTTGACAGGTTTGATTGACGAGTTGCGCCAGACTTATCGCTCGCTCGCAACAGCGCCGCATGAGTGTGGTGGACACACGCACATATTGGGCCTACGAGGAGAGCAGCTGCGGACGTGAAAATAGCAGCTGTTGCACCATTTGTTACTCATTGCACTGGGCACTAGACAGGAAGCAAAGAGCGTAACGGGAGGACTCACGAAAAAATTAGCTCCAAAAATGACATCATCATCGATGAATAGCAGCTAGGCTAGGCTGAGCAGCCTAGGAGTATTTTCACTAATTTCACCAGAAATATTGTCTTAAATTGCAAAATTTATCTCTAGTGTATAAATAAATGAAGATAATATATTCTAATTTAGCAATTATCAATGGAAAATTGCAGTGCATGTTGGTGGAAACTTTCCCAACACTAGCGCCGAATTTGCTCTTTCGGCGACTCAATTTAACTTCTTTTTCTTGATTGAGGCCTTATTTACGCTTCATATTCACTTCACAGAGCTCTTCACAGAACATATCTAATCCTCACCAACATATATAAGCACCATTATAGCCAATTCTGTACGCGAGAGAAACCACAGTAACAGTTAGCCTATTGCTCGAACTTTCTGTACTTGGCGACAACATTTTTCGGTATTTTGCACCTTAAGTAGCTGGCTTGAGCGGGAGACTGAATGAAATAAATCGAAAAAATTCGATGATATGTTCAAGAAAACCATATACGAAGGTCTGAGGCCCCACACCTAAAACACTTCGACTCGTCGATGTGATGTAAATTTGCTACGT
>LQNS02278125.1:27019052-27034603 GCA_001587735.2 Parhyale hawaiensis
GCTAGCCAGCAACCTTCCATCCGATTGAACTATAATTTTGTAAATGCAGGACACCCAAGTAAATTCTGGTATTCGTTATTATTTTCTTAACCCTGAACACCCAGCTCAGTAAACGTGGTACCCCTAAAGCCGTAAGGGCTTTAACACTGCTCAAATAGAACAAATTTTGCTGAATTGAACTGAATACGTAAAAATTCATTCTTGTCGACAGAATCTTCGTCTACCGCTGGTCGAGTGTGCCTTTTTCCACTAGGTCCTTCGCCGCTTCTTTCCGCCTATGCATAATTCCTGCTTAGACATCCAATTGGCACTAAAATTCGTTCCTTCCCATTATTTATAGGTTGGTAATTGTCACTGAAACTTCTTATATTCATCAATTTATTCATTAGCCACGTATACTTGCAATTTGCATTCTAAATTAATTTGTCTTCATTTTTATTAACGAATTTATCTTGCTTTCATAATAAATTCCATTTATTTTCCCATTTAACCAACTTGAGGCTGATCTTGATTCCCTATCGTTACAGCTGATTTGTGCGCGGAAGCCTAGCTAACGAAGTTCTTCGGGCCTGCCACTGTTGTGCCCCTGCGCCCCTGTGCTGTGAAGGGACGTCTACTTTACGAGGCTCTGCGCAAACTACCTATATTTTCTTCGCAACATTTTGTTTGTCTTTGCATCAGTTTTTCTTTGAAGACTAAATTAAATCAAACCAATGCATAGCAATTTGAATAAATAATAAAAAAAAATAACTCTTTTGGAAATTCTGAAATCTTGTTTTCTTTCTTTCTTTCTTTCAATTACCTTACGCTAGTATTTTCTAATAATAAATGACGGCAAAAAATTAACACTTCACCAAAACCCCCGCCGTCTTTTGGGCTTCTTCATTTTTCCTCTATCTAATACTGAAGAAAAAGATTGCAAGGTACCCAAATTTTCTTACATTTTGAAATCTGAATTTTCTCCTATCTTATTCCCATAGAGCGTTACAGGAAAGGTATAAATAAATAAAAACACGACGTGAATTATTATATAGTACTGATGTTTTTTCTTTTGAGCATGGTAGATGAAGGCGGTATCTTTGAGAGTTTTAGATCGCATCGGCTATATTATCGCATAGACTATCCTATAGCTAAATTTCTTCGTAGCAGTCAGAGGAGCTCAGTCTCGCTCCTCAGTCTTGGAGTTTTCGTTCAATTTGTGCATAATTCATTCGGCTCATGCTTTCATTAGCTGAATGATATCGTAGTAGTTGAATCTTCACTCTGAGCTGACTCTTTTTTATATTGAATTTACATCGCAACCAAATTTCGACTCTTGTCAACCCCAATCATCCGTGACTTTGTACAGGTGCGTTGATCTCGTCACTGAGTCTGGTAATTCTTAGCAGCAACGTGATTATGTCGGGACTGCTCAAAGCTCCATATTTTGAAGAAAAATTGAGTTTCAGAAAATATAAAGTGAAACAGATAGTCAATAAGCAACTCATTGCCCCGGTTTGAAGCCACTGCAGTGACTGCACCAGCCCCAAGGCTTGAACAAGCCAAGCCTCGAAAGGCTAACCTACCCACTGTCGAGTTAAGCCAAGTCCGTGGGTTCTTACTTGCGCGGAATTTATGCACGAGCATTAGCTTTGCTACTTCGAATCGTGTTGCAGGTGTTAGAAACATTATTCCATTAGGTTTGCGACGGCTGTACGCTTTTTTTTTTAAACGAGGGTATTAAGAATTCTTGATGTACATATTAATGAAGGGGCTACGATTCCAAGCATAGTAGTATTCCTATGGTACTGCGTACAATACAACATGCGTATTACACTCAACGAGATAAAGATTTACTCCTGCAACTTAACCCTTTAATGCCTGATTTAATCATAGCACACCCGTAGAAATAACACTATTGGTATATGCTGCATATATGGCACGCTATGCATTTAAGGGTTAAAATTAAACTCGCCGAAGTCAAGCAGCATATCAGGAGTTCCAGGAATGTTAAAAAGCTTACTGTTTTTCATTGCGCTAATCAACTGATGACTCATTTCGACGACACAATGGATGACACTTTGCTTATACCATGTTCTGAGACGCCAAACTTGCATATAACTTGGACCAACAACTAAATAATGAAACAATCAAGCATGCAACTGCTGCGGCACCGCTGACAAAAAAGCTGCGAGATTCAAAATTCACAAAACAAACTGACGCCGCAACACCCAGCCGCATCTAAATACATAGAACAGAGAGAATGCAGCAGTGAATTAACTAACATACTAGTAACCAATGAGTTGTGTTATTTTCAAGCATACTAGTTGGAAATGATTATGGAAAGCAGCAAATGCAGATATTCAACCTACAAACGACAAAAAAGTAGCGAATTGTAGCCTAAGCTGCTTCCAAAAATAGCTCAAAAAGCATCGTGTAGCCAATTCAATAAATTTTTAGTGTGGACGACTCAAAAGTAGCCCAATCTGGCAACCCTGATCTCAATCACGCTGACGACGGTACTGCCGTGACATCCCACCTCTGAACAGTTCAGGTGTGTGGGCCTCCTTTCTTCCACTTCTGCCTGCCTGCCATCCCGCCAAAACTTTGTTTGGAGTGCGCGCAGACTAAGGATGAAGGAAACTTCAGAAGCCAGTGGAAATCGAGTTTCGAGAATTGTTTAGTTGCTGTGTGTATCTGTATTCTGGAGTTAGTGGATTTAAACCTTATGAAAGGAAGACCGGAATTCATATATAGGGGAATACCAAATTGCCGAACTAACTATTTCCGAACAAACAGTTGTTATTCGATGGGGTTATTACTTTCACCAATCAAATATAGTTTGCTCGGAAATAGTTCGGCAATTGGGTAATTCCCATAGTGTAAATTTGCCATCATCTGCTACGGGGCCTATTTTCTACCTATCAGTTTTCTATGGAACTTGAAGGGACGACCAGAGCTTCCAATCTGGGCCAATTTCCGCCTATCTTTTGGCTAAAGCGAGGAGGAAATTGGATCAATAAACAACCAGTTGTATGTATACACATCGGTCTTCATTATATTGTAGATTGTAACGAGACCAAACTTAAAAAGTCAAAGCATTGAAGCAGTGGGAAGCTACATGTCGTTAACATTTTACCTATTTCAAGGCTTTATTTCCAGCGGGGGGCGTGAGACACCACCACCACCACCAGCACGTCACTGCTCTCGAGGCTGTTCGCTCCCTTTATTAACTGTATTACTTAAGTTGTACATATTTTTTGTCTTTTCCAGACAATAGGTCCCCTTGCACAGAAGAGATCTACATCAAAGAAGAGAACTCTTCAGCGATAGAAGAAACGGAGGTAAAACCTTCAGAAGAAGGAAGAGACATCGAAGAGCCTGGTCTTTATGGCCAGAAACAAATTATTGAAGAAAAAATTGAAGAGAAGGAGTACATAGAAATTGAAGAGCATTTGATTGATGACGAGAAAACCCACATGACTCCTTCAAAACCCAGCACGTCATCCAGTATGTCAATGGATAATGGCAAAAAAAAAGGTAACTGTTCATTCATGCCCGATATGCTCGTATAAGAGTACGACAAAGCGGGATATTAAACACCACCTGAAAACCTGCCACAGCAACGATTTGATTTACAGAAGCAAGATCTACAAGTATGAATGCAAAATTTTGAGTGAATTCCTAAACCATTTCCGTAAAACGCACTCAACAGAAAACATCAATGTAATCTATGTAATAAACTGTATTGCACCTTAAGGAATTTAACGAAGCACTACAAAGTAAAACATAGTCTAGATCCGAGACTTCCAAAACTTTTCCAGTGCGAAGTATGTGGGCTAACAACGGACACAAAACAAAAATTACTAGATCAAGAAAAACGCAACCCTGACGAACACGTCTGCGGAGCACCGGGATGCGTTTACACCGCTCACACAGAGAAACAAATTACATCGCATAAGAAAGTGCATAATATACAAATAGAAAACTAAATAAAAAAAGCACTTGTAGAATTGGTAAAAAACGAAACTATTGTGGTCTTGAAAGTATGAACAAATCGGCTAGAACGCTCCCAGCTGTTTGGATGCAACAATTATTGCCGCAAGTGGAGGCTCTGGAAGCGACCCATGCATAGTAAGTGCAAAGTTGATAATTAAAATTTTCCTGGAATTTCAAATTAGAAGAGCTTAGGATTGGTCATATTAGTTAGGCTGGCCGCTAGCGGACATCTGTGTGTCGCACGTACCAGTGCATAAAGATTTCTTCGGGTGACTGTTCGGCCATGGCGATTTTAGGTTCATCGAGAGCGCGGCGGGGGACTTCCGCACCAGCAGAGAGTACTTTTGAAACGGCGATTTGCAGTAACCTCTGGATATTCCACAGAATAAAAGCTGTTCTTCGATGTTATGTCAGATCCGTTTCATGCATACGAAGTGTAAAAAGGTTTTCCACGTCATCAGACAGTAAATTTTCTACCTATGTCCTGCTTGAAGGAGCAGCTTTGAAAAATTGAAACTTGGCGTTTTCCCGGCCTCTGATGATGCTTGGAGTTATGGCCTCCAATGGAGACAAGATGCCTCCAATGTGGTTCAAGGGCGGTTGCAGGTGGTCAGGGGCTGAATACAGGGATCTCATTGCCAGAAAAGTTCTTTCTTGGATCAGAAAAATCGTCAGAGATGGAGATTATGCGTTTCAGCAAGATGGTGCACCAGGGCACACGTCGAAAACCGTCCAAAACTGGATGAGCGAAAACATTACTTTCTGGCCCAACGACTTCTGGGCCCGCACAATCCCCTGATCTAAATCCTCTGCACTACAGCGTGTGACCGCATATTGGAGAGTAAAGCATGCAAAGATCGCCACAACATTGAGGAGTTGAAAGCCTCTGTGAACTGCACTTGGGCCCAGATGAGGAAGGACTACCTCCGTAATGTAGGTAAAGACTTCCGACCACGATTACGCGTATCATTGCTGCCAATGGAAATCCTATTGAATGGGAATGTTTAGATCACAAAACACTTATACATTACAAATCTTGTTTTATTTCATTATGAACAAAGCCTTTACAAACTTCGGATGGCAAATTATTAAAACAGGTCAGGACTTTAGCAAAGCCCGGTAAAAAAGTAATTTGGTAGCTTTGTAGCTATTATACATTTCATTCTAGAACTGCCTAGCTGATACGTTTACAGTAAAGAATAGAAAAATGCAAGTTTACTCTGAAATTCGACGATAAAATGAAAATGGAGAAGAAAACGGGAAAACTATGAACAAAAAGATTTTTAAAATATACATATTACGAGCAAATTTCATTGCAATCTGACCGAAAATGAAAAAAGTAGCAAAAAATCTCGGGTGTTCCCCTAATGGACCCATCTCGCGAAAAAACCTTCCAAATTTTAGATCATTTTTTTTTTTCACGAACAGTAGCTTTACAAAGATGGACACGCAAGCGAAATTTAAGGCAGTAATGCAAGACGAGTAGAACAGGGGGTTGGGGCTGCCGTCAAAATTTAATTTTTAGACTTAAAAAAAAATTTTTGTTGTCGATGTTCAGGAAACTTGGTGCAGGTATGCAAAAAAAATGTAGCTTGGATTCCTGTACTTTTTCTCATTGAAAAAGAGTGGAACATGGGGGAAATTATCAGTTTTCTTTGAGTGACTTATTCTTTTTAGGAAAAGTACATGTCTAACCCAGGTTTTTTTATTCTATTGCAGAACTACCGTATCCCATTTTATAGTTTGCTCTTGTCGCCTGCTTGTGTCCTGTTACGCGACTTACGGCGAGAGCCGCTCGTGGTTTTAACGTTAATCTTTCACTCCCTTCACTGTAAAATGTTCATTGTGAGCCTCATGCATGTGCGTACCTCTTCCTTCTCAAAATTAGCTCTCCCATCAACAAATCAATTGCAACAAAACTTGCAAAATCCGAGCTAGACTTACACGTTCTAACCTGTGGCGAAGAATATTAAGTCTCCCCAAAACTTCTCGGTTTCCGTTTGTACCGACCAAGAAGCAAAGAGCGTAAAGGGAGGACTCACGAAAACTTAGCACCAAGAAGTGACGTCATCATCGACGAATCTATGGCTGAGCAGCCTCGAAGTATTTTAACCAATGTAACCCGAAAAATCGTCTTTGATAGCGAAATCCGTCTCTAGCGTATAAATAACTGATAATATATACTAATATAGCAATTATCTATAGAAAATAAATTGCAGTGCATGTTGGTGGAAACTTTCACAGCACTAGCGCCGAATTTGTTCCCTTTCGGCGACCTGATTTAACTTTTTTCTTGATTGAAACCTTGTTTACACTCCATATTCAGTTCACAGTGCTCTTCAGAGAACATATTAATCCTTGCCAACAAATATAAGCACCATTATAGGCTATTTATAGCCAATTCTGTACTCGAGGGAAACCACAGTAACAGTTTTAGCCTATTGCTCGAACTTTCTGTACTTGGCGACAACATTTTTCGGTATTTTGCAGCTCAAGTAGCTGGCCAGCCATGAGCAGGAGATTGAATGAAATAAATAGAAAAAATACGGTGTTATGGTCAAGAAAACAATATACGATTGAAGGCCTAAGGTCCTACACCTAAATACTTAGAATCGTCGATGTGATGTAAATTTGCTACGTGCGGTCACGGCTATGTTTTATTTCAGTCCTGTTGTGTCCTCCCTTTGCATTCTTTGCTTCCCGCTACCGACAGTCACTGCTGAACAGCCAACTGTACAAATCGTGGCAATCTGAACTCCTGGACTTAGAAATTCAAACTCAGCATAACATTGTCAACCATACAAATTTGACTAACCAGTACCTTTCTCAGATTAACGATTCATTTTCATTCTTTGACTACCTCAGTTTCGTTCACTTCGTGCAGTATAACATCAAGAAATTCGTAGACAGAAACAAATTCGTCCATAACAGAAAGTTGAACGCATTGGGAGCACCCCCCCCCCCACCTCAAGTCCTGTAATTCAGACAATGTAACTTTTAACCCCTCGAATGTAATACTTCAACCACGCCTTGAATTTCTATGTCATTTGGCCTGGAATTCTGCGTACCCATATTCAAACCGGACTATTAAAAACTTTTTTAAATAAGTTTTGAAGGCCTAGCAAACTGACTGAAATCCCAACCACTGCGCCCCAACTTTTCATATGCCGAAATAAAGCAAAAAAAAAAAAAAAAGGAGACTTGTAATAGCATATACACCTCGTGCGGTCAACGTAAAGTGTTCTCTCCAATTTTTTTTCTAGGTCTTATCTATTGTTATCTAACTTCCGCAAAGAAAATTCCGTTGCCGCGTACAGACCCGACTAGGAAAGAGGTGTTGCCATTCTACTATCAAAATACGAATGCCATCCTCTCCGATACAACCAAGTTCACTGTTCTTGATTCGCATACCGTTATACCGTTCCTTTCAAATTACGCTTAAATTTATCGGTAAAATTCATAGATTTTAAAAAAATTTTAAACCAAGGCATCATCGCTGACTATTCACCGTTCATGTCACAACTCAAGTACTTCCCCTGGAATCAAAATCAAGTACGGGCTTCCAAAGGTACACAAAGCCGATGTCCCCTTACGACCAATTTCAGCTGCTTATAAAACGCCGTCTTATTCTATTGCTAAATTCTTCGTTCCCTTTCTTGAACCTTTAACTGATAATCATTCCACTTTGCGCAACTCGTATGAATTTTCTGACCGTATCAAAGACCTTCAGTTGCCTCCCAACGCTTACTTGTCCAGCTTCGATGTTACCTCTCTTTTCACAAACATCCCCGTAGACGAAACTATAGGTATCGTTTGCAACAAAGTTTTTGACAGCATTGACTTATTCCACAGCATGGGCAAAGCTACCTTTAAAACTTTCCTTAGTCTCGCCATTAAAGNTACTTCTGCCTGTCTATATAGAAGACCCAAGGAGCTTCAATGGGAGGAGTACGCGCAAGCCTTCCCTGGGCGAGTAAACACATGGCTTTGTCACGTGACTGAAGCTGGCGTTTTGAGATCTTAAACTGGCTGAAGTGGCAGTGGTCAGCTCATATATTTGAGGAAGATACAGACAGGCAGTTCCTCAATATTTTGGCGAAGACAATCGTGTCTGATGATTTATATCCAAGCGCTCACCCTGTTATTTTCATCATCGGATTGTATACAGGATACAAGTTTTCTTTACATACTTCCATCCGCTCGGAATTCCGTCGATGGTTAAGGACTATAAAAATTTGAGCTCCGGACTCGTTTCTATACATGCTGTGTGAGGCAATGCCGCTCTCTGATTGGATAAGCCACTCAGCCAGTTTAAGGGAAAAGTTTACTCGCAACGCTCCCGTAAGGTATATAGAGAAGCTGCGCTCCTCCTATTAGAACCTCCTTGAGAAGACCTGAGGATGACAGCACGACAAAGAATCAATGAAGAAAATTAAGAAGCAAATAAGAGAAGAGGAGATTCCGCACCAGCCTAGAGGCATTAGGCAAACGTACAGGTTATTGCGTGAATTTTTCACGCACGGGTCCACTAGTCCCTAATATTAATAGCGTTGTTCCTTTGTACCTATGCTACGCTCTTCAATAATTAAGACGGGAATTGGAGCTACGTTCTTCGGAAGTTTTAGAGACTTCAAATGTTAATCATCGAACTTGTATCATATCTACCTAGCTCTTTTTATTATTTTTTTAAAGCATTCTACAGGCTTCGCCGGTAGCGGGTTATATTTCTAATATATAGTGCCTGTTGCGTAACCGGGTACGCCACATATGAATGGAACGAGTAACGTTGGACATCTCTTCTGAGGTTTTTTTTTGCAAGCGAATGGGCTGCTCGGAAAGCATCTGCCACTACAGTGCTATGTCTGAGCAAATGCAATGACATCTTGAGAACAAAAGATTACCCTGTTGCGAGTGAAGAAATTCACCGAACCAGATTTTCTTTATTATACAGCTATCGCATGAAACAAAGCAGAAAAATGATGGGCTACTAATCAGTATTCTGGGTCCCGAAATGGTGAGAAAATCGGATACTTCGAAAAAAAAAAAAAAAAACTCAACTTCATGGAGAGCTAAATTATCTGTTAACTGATGGCGACAGCTTAGAAAACACGTGCAAATGCATAAGAGAATATTGCAAGAGCAAGATGTAAAGTACTTCTATGCCTTTGCTAGATGGAAATTTTTTGCTGACCAAACAAATGCATGATTCAGTAGTGAAATCGAAAGACAAGTAAAGGTTAGACGAGATGTTAGGTAGACGGGCTGCTTAACGCGAGACTCCACTTGCCGTGGAATTTCCACGGGCGCAGCTAGTCTTAATGTCACAGTCCTCATTTTGTGGTTTTCTTCAGAAGTTGGTATACATGATACGATCAAAATTTCATAGAGGTTTCTTGACTACAAAACCCTGAAAACTGCTTTTCAATTAAATCAGCGAGTTCTTAATTATTGTCTTCTCCTTTTGCCCGTCGTAATATTATTCTCGGTAAATAGAATTGTTCCAGGCACAACGGTGATGGCGTAACTAAGACTTAACGAAATCGCTACTAAGAGCCGAGCTGCGCTTAGAAACTACCGATCTGTGTTTTTATTAGTCTGTGGTCACGGTCGAACTCGCTTACTTGCTTACAACTCCGCTCTTTCAACTAAGGTGGAAGTTTCACTTTCTACTCTGTGAGCCCCTATGACCTTTCTGGGGGATACACACGAACGCAAAAATTGCCGTCACTCAACTTTACAATTGGGTCATCACGTTGCCTTGGCTACAACTTGAGACTTTTGAGTATCACACTTATGATGTAGTGGCCGTTTATGAATTAAGACGCTGTTCATCAAGTGATGAATCAAGCTAGTGGACTGTAATAGTTTTCAGGACCGGTTTTCCAATTAGGCACTAATAGTGTCGTTCCGGAAGTTTCTATATGGTTGGGCTCGGCAACAAACTTGCATATTTCACATTCGTTTATTGAAACCCCCTACAATACCACTGGTACACATAGTTCTTATTCAAATTGACGCTAATATGTGTATAATCAACGGAGACACAAACTTGGTTAGATTGACCATGGACCACACCACAGACGTATTGTGGGGTCTATGGTCGAGCTTATTTGCAAAGTACCCTAGGATTTACCACGTGCAGTTTAGGGTACGCCCGATGAAGCAACGAAATCAAAAGCCCGTTCGATTGGAGCGTCCAAGTCGATCTATTTACAAAGACTTGACTTGTCCGGAACTGCCGGTAGGAATTTGGCTTTGTCATTCAGAATAGTGTTGGTGTCACAACCAATCAGAACCGACGGAAAACTTCATATTATGAATAAATCGATTCCTTGGAAGTCTCATTGGCAATCTAATGAGGGTCAGCACCGGAAGCTCCAATCAACGGGCCCCAGCCAGGGCATTCGTCCGAAGTTTGGCATAAGTCCACCATCGAAGGCCTGAGTTTTCGAACCAATCTAGCGTGCCCCAAGACTTGGAGGATTAACTTATATGGCTTTGCATGCATTTAAGGAGCTTATTCAGTGAAATGGGAGTTTTTTTTATTGGTTCAACAAGATTAGGCCGCTTCTTTCACCTGCAACACGATTCAAAGTGATTAAGCAAAAATTCCTGTCAGCATTTCTGGACAAGGGAGGTCAAATGGGCTTGGCTAAGATCAATTCGGACAAGCCACTCGCACGTGCCCGTAGGAAACCTAAAATGACTCCTTCCTCTGGTTTCACGAAGTTCTGTACCAGCTGTGTTGGTATTTAATTAAGGGGAGCACTCTTACGAAAAAGGTCACAATTTGCCATTTTTTTTCAGGGAAATTTGATCCTTAGATTGAGGTGGACTTCTGGCAAAAAAAAATTAGCCCTGGGCGTATTAAAACGCCTTTACGTGGGGAGAAGGCAAAGTGCCCCTCGGGGGGTGGGGATTCTGAAAATCAACCGATGTGGCTGAAACTTTGTAATTATATGTAAAATCGAAAGTAAAATCTATTTTCTCATGTAAAATATTCTTGTATTCTTAATTTTCTTTTTTAGTTTTTCAGGGGTGGCTAATCTATTTTCAGGCTATCCGGTTTCGCTAGCATTTAAAACTCATCAATACATAGAAAGCGAGGAAGAAAATGGGAGAAATTTCTTACAGGAAAAAGTTTTTATTTTTGATTTTACAGATATGTGCAAGGTCATATTTATGTGTGACGATCACATATGCATGGTACGTTCCTTAATTTTTCAGATACTGTATTGATAATTTTAGATTGTTTAGTTTATTGAAACACCTTATTTGGTAATCAGATGCCTTTTCAGCATTATAAGACAAGCATAAACAACAACAGATAGGAACTTGTAAAAACTTTTTTAGTTTTTCGCTTCTCCTGTGAAATTTCATTTTTTAACATTAAAAACGCATCATCTCATTCAATGTTCATACCACAAAAAAAAAAAAAAACAATGACAGTTTTGGAAAGAGGAATTCCATAGCTATAGAACTATAAAATTACTTTTCCGAATTTCGACCTGATTTTTAAAATATAAAGAGATTTAATTCGAAAAAAAAAAATTAGGTGAAATATCAGATATACCGAGCTTTGCTAAAGTCCTGACCTGTTTGGTATTTTCAAAGTGTGAAACTCATATAGAAGAATACATGAAATTTTTTGATAACGACTCTTTCCTTAACTATTTCAGATATTATAACTGGTAACAGAGCTAATTTCTATACATTGTTGGTATAGAAACAAAAAGGATGAAGATTGCAGCTCTCCTTCGCGCGGGTCACCAGAAGGCGGACATCGTTAGGTGGGAAAATGTCAGTTTATCAACGGTGAAACGGGTCGAAAACCGCCTTGAGAATAATGAAAGCCTCGAAGATTGACAATGTTCAGGCAGACCACAAGTTATTCAACGGAAGAATGTTCGAAGAGCCTTTGAAAATGATCTGAAACTTAAAATGACTGAAATTGTGAAGAAGAAAAAAATTTCTGTGTCAACCGTGTCAAGAGCTGTAAAGACTGAAGGTGGAAAGAGCTTAAAGCGTCATAGAAGACCGTTGCTAACTGCTGATATGGTTAAAAAACGCCAAGAGCGATGTTCCCGCCTTCTTAACGACTTGAGAAGTCATGGAAATAGTCATTTTCTCAGATGAGAAGACCTTCATCGTGGATCCTGTCGTCAACAAACAGAACGATCGAGTTTTGAGCTTTGGCCAAGACATCTCTGATGTTCGTTACGCCTCCACAACAAAGCATCCGGCCTCTGTGATGATGCTTGGAGTTATGGCCTCCAATGGAGAAAAGATGCCTCCAGTGTGGTTCAAGGGCGGTTGCAGGTGGTCAGGGGCTGAATACAGGGATCTCATTGCCAGAAAAGTTCTTCCTTGGATCAGAAAAATAGTCAGATGGAGATAACGCGTTTCAGCAAGATGGTGCACCAGCGCACACGTCGAAAACCGTCCAAAACTGGATGAGCGAAAACATTACTTTCTGGCCCCCACAATCCCCTGATCTAAATCCTCTGCACTACAGCGTGTGGCCGCATATTGAGAGTAAAGCATGCAAAGATCGCCACAACATTGAGGAGCTGAAAGCCTCTGTGAACTGCACTTGGGCCCAGATGAGGAAGGACAGCATCCGTAATGTATGAAAAGACTTCCGACCACGATTACGCGTATCATTGCTGCCAATATGGAGACCCTATTGAATAGCAATGTTTAGATCATAGAAAACTAATGCATCACAAATCTTGTTTTATTTCATAATGAACAAAGCCTTTACAAACTTCGGATGGCAAATTATTAAAACAGGTCAGGACTTTTGCAAAGCCCGGTAAAAAAGTAATTTGGTAGCTTTGTAGCTATTATAAATTTCATTCTAGAACTGCCTAGCTGATAAGTTTATAGTAAGGAATAGAAAAATGCAAGTTTACTCTGAAATTAGACGATAAAATGAAAATGGAGAAGAAAACGGGAAAACTTCTATGAACAAAAAGATTTTTAAAATATACATATTGTGAGCAAATTTCATTGCAATCGGACCGAAAATGAAAAAGTAGCAAAAAATCTCGGGTGTTCCCTAATGGACCCATCTCGCGAAAAACCTTCCAAATTTTAGATCATTTTTTTTCCACGAACAGTAGCTTTACAAAGATGGACACGCAAGCGAAATTTAAGGCAGCTAGTGCAATGCAAAACGAGTAGAACAGGGGGTTGGGACTGCCGTCAAAATTCAATTTTTAGTCTCAAAAAAAAAATTTGTTGCCGATGTTCAGGAAACTTAGTGCAGGTATGCAAAAAAAATGTAGCTTGGATTCCTGTACTTTTTCTCATTGAAAACCAGTTGGAAACATGGGAAATTATCAGTTTTATTTGAATGACTTATTCTTTTTAGAAAAAGTACATGTCTAACCCAGGTTTTTTATTTTATTGCAGAACTACCGTATCCCATTTTATAGTTTGCTCTTGTCGCCTGCTTGTGTCCTGTTACGCGACTTACGGCAGGAGCCGCACGCGGTTTTAACGTTAATCTTTCACTCCCTTCACTGCAAAATGTTCATTGTGAGCCTCATGCATGTACGTACCTCTTCCTTCTCAAAATTAGCTCCCCCATCAACAAATCAATTGCAACAAAACTTGCAAAATCCGAGCTAGACTTACACATTCTAACCTGTGGCGAAACATATTAAGTCTCCCCAAAACTTCTCAGTTTCCGTTTGTACCGACCAAGAAGCAAAGAGCGTAACGGGAGGACTCACGAAAACTTAGCACCAAGAAGTGACGTCATCATCGACGAATCTATGGCTGAGCAGCCTAGAAGTATTTTAACCAATGTAACCCGAAAAATCTTCTTTGATAGCGAAATTCGTCTCTAGCGTATAAATAACTGATAATATATACTAATATAGCAATTATCTATAGAAAATAAATTGCAGAGCATGTCTTTCACAGCACTAGCGCCGAATTTGTTCCCTTTCGGCGACCTGATTTAACTTCTTTTTCTTGATTGAAGCCTTGTTTACACTTCATATTCAGTTCACAGAGCTCTTCAGAGAACATATTAATCCTTGCCAACAAATATAAGCACCATTATAGCCAATTCTGTACTCGAGGGAAACCACAGTAACAGTTAGCCTATTGCTAGAACTTACTGTACTTGGCGACAACATTTTTCGGTATTTTGCATCTCAAGTAGCTGGCCAGTCATGAGCGGGAGATTGAATGAAATAAATAGAAAAAATACGGTGTTGGTCAAGAAAACCATATACGATTGAAGGCTTATAAGGTCCTACACCTAAACACTTAGAATCGTCGATGTGATGTAAATTTGCTACGTGCGGTCACGGCTGTTTTATTTCGGTCCTGTTGTGTCCTCCCTTTGCAGTCTTTGCTTCCCGCTACCGACAGTCGCTGCTGAACAGCCAACTGTACAAATCGTGGCAATCTAAACTCCTGGACTTAGAAATTAAAACTCAGCATAATAACATTGTGAACCATACAAATTTTACTAACCAGTATCTTTCTCAAATTAAAAATTCATTTTCATTCCTTGACTACCTCAGTTTCGTTCACTTTGTACAGTCTAACATCAAGAAATTCGTAGATAGAAACAAATTCGTCCATAACAGAAAGTTGAACGCATTAGGAGCACCCCCCGACCTCAAGTCCTGTAATCCAGACAATGTAACTTTTAACCCCTCTAATGTAATACTTCAACCACGCCTTGAATTTCTACTGTCATTTGGCCTGGAATTCTGCGTACCCATATTCAAACCGGACTATTAAAAACTTTTTTTATAAGTTTTGAAGGCCTAGCAAACTGACTGAAATCCCAACCACTGCGCCCCAACTTTTCATATGCCGAAATAAAACAAAATAAAGGAGACTTGTAATAGCGGTCAACGTAAAGTGTTCTCTCCAATTTTTTTTCTAGGTCCGATCTATTGTTATCTAACTTCCGCAAAGAAAATTCCGTTGCCGCGTACAGACCCGACTAGGAAAGAGGTGTTGCCATTCTACTATCAAAATACGAATGCCATCCTTTCCGATACAACCAAGTTCACTGTTCTTGATTCGCACACAGTTATACCGTTCCTTTCAAATTACGCTTAAATTTATCGGTAAAATCCATAGATTTTAAAAAAATTTTAGACCAAGGCATCATCGCTGACTCTATTCACCGTTCATGTCACAACTCAGGTACTTCCCCTGGAATAAAGTACGGGCTTCCAAAGATACACAAAGCCGATGTCCCCTTACGACCAATTGTAGCTGCTTATAAAACGCCGTCTTATTCTATTGCTAAATTCTTCGTTCCATTTCTTGAACCTTTAACTACTAATCAGTTCACTTTGCGCAACTCATATGAATTTTCTGACCGTATCAAAGACCTCCAGTTGCCTCCCAACGCTTACTTGTCCAGCTTCGATGTTACCTCTCTTTTCACATACATCCCCGTAGACGAAACTATAGGTATCGTTTGCAACAAAGTTTTTGACAGCATTGACTTATTCCACAGCATGGGCAAAGCTACCTTTAAAACTTTCCTTAGTCTCGCCATTAAAGATTTCTTCATGTTTAACAATAGACTG
>LQNS02278125.1:27049240-27064257 GCA_001587735.2 Parhyale hawaiensis
ATATTTGTTTGGGTTAGATCACACAATAATTTCTGTGTAACAGAAGACAATACCCTGCCACTCCAAATATCAAGAGCTTATCGATATGGCGGTGAGGTAAGTACATTAGGTGCACTCAAATCTAGGCTATACCGTAACTAATTACACTATGTACACAGCAGTCCTTCAACGCATTACCTAGACTTACTTTTGGTGAAGAAATGATGCTGTTTGGTGCTTGTTATGGGCGGTGTGTTATGCATTGAAAAGAATTGCATCGACTTGGTTTCACGTGACCGTCGATATCATTTTATTATTTATCACAAGTTCATTCACTCTATGTTAAGGCGTGTTCTATTCGCTCACTTCCATCGGGGTATAATTTCCGATTAGTTTCACAGTGCTTGCAACTTTAATCTTGAGGGACTAGTTCATTATTTTGGATTAAGCATTGAATGCCAATCGCAAACGAATTACACTTGAGATACCAAACAATAAATCCTGCTCCACTGCTATTATCAATTATGTTCTTAGCTTATCCGATTGGTTTCACCTCGATGGAAGTAGGCCAATCAATGCCACCTTTAAGTATCACACGTGTGTACCTTGCCTTTATCAGCTTCACAGTCGAGGGTCAGAGCATGGGGACTGGACCGCTCGGTTCAGTTAACCCTTCTCTCTTAGGTTATTTCAGTTTGAAATAGAACTACGGTAAAGATATTAATATTTAGGTACAAAATAACACCTGAGACGTGATACGCCAGCAACCGAATCTGATGTCTAACTGAAGCCAGATGTCGAACAGCTGCCATGCAAACACTTGGAACCTGTTCAGAGCTCGACGACTTGGATTAGGTGAATGCACATCTTTTTGAAGCGCCTTGACCTTTCACTGCATGACCTAATTCTACCGTTCCGGTAGAAACTGCACTGCTAGATACACATCATATATGATAAACTAAGCGCATGTTCGATTGGGTGCCGAAATTAAAATCTTTCAAGGCTTGAGTTGTCCGAAATTTCAGGCAGCAGCGTTCAATTTGATCTTTGAATGGTGTTGCAGGTGTTAGCAGCAACCCGGTAACGCTGAACCTAACGAAAGTGCTATTTTATGGAGCAAGGTGGAGTATCTTGAAGTCTTTAGGACAACCGATGAAGGGTAAATACCTTAAACTCAATGCACCGGGTGGAAGCCACAGCACCTGCTTCAAGTTCCGGACAGGTCAAGTCGCAAAGGCTTGGGGCGCGTTCGATTGGATCATTAAAACCGAGTTAAGCCAAGTCCACTTGACTTGTCCGGAAATGTAGACAGGAACTTTAGCTTCGTCACTTGGAATCGTGTTGCAGATGCTAGAAACAGCCCGATTATATTGAGGTGACTGAAATCTCCACTTTACGAAGCAAGACTAAGTTCATGGAAGTCTCGCAGGTGAATGATTAAGAGTCAACGCCTGAAACTTGAACCAACAAGTCGAAGTCAGGGCTCCTGTCTAAAGAATAAGACAAGTCAAACTTAAAAGGCCTCATTTCGCTGCCCAAGTGAACGCGCCCTTAACTTCGGCTCGCAATCGAAATTGCGCCGTATGCAGCGAGGTGTTAAACAATAATTCGTTACGAGATAAACGGTTAATTGCTACGCTCCAAAAATGCAACATTAACCCTGTAGCCCTATAAGCTTCGGCGTTTCGATGTACGTGACACTGAAGACAAAACTGGTTGTAGGTAGACAAAGAAACAAACAAAAAATCTGATATATTAACGCTGAACTTAAAAAAACACAAGAAAAAGTATGGCCTGAAATTTTGTTTCCTTTATTACTCGAATATCTCATTTCATTAACTACAATTGCTAGGCTATGTGATTTCAGAAATGTCTGAATTTCCCAAAAGTTCAGCTTAATATTGTAGTTAGCAACGATGGAAAACAGGATAAATGCCATTTTCAGTCCCATGGTGATCCTTTTTAACAAACTACCATCATACCATGAACTAAGTAAAACTTGAAGACCTGCGTATACTTTCATTAAGATTTGCCTATAACATATTTCATAAGTTAAGTGCATGTACTTCCAACCAGTTTGTTATTCCCATGCACGTTGATGCTGTGTGGGAACACCCTCGTGCATGGGTTCTACATTTCCATCGACATGCTACTTTACCCTTTCTTTTCTTTTATTGAAACACCGTAGTTGTGTCAATGGGAGGGGGGGTTCCAGCAATGTATTATGTTACTAATCTCCAGAAACTTTTATTTCTTCTATTAATTAATCAATCTTAGACGTTCTTTTACAATATCAGCTGTTCCAACCTTTGCTGAGCCTATAGCATCATGGCAAAACTTCTCTGTTTTCGCACCTATTAGAAAATGAACAACCGATATAATGGCGAATAATATTTATACCCACTTCTGCGGAACTATGTTGAATTAATTTTTGAATGACTTAAAAATTAAACAAGGTTTCGAATCACCTAAAGAGGTTATCTCGCGCCCCTGTGGGTGTCTGCACCCGCAGCTGGAAACCCCTGTGCTGTATGTAGAGAGCTGAGCGTTATGAGGTTAAGACTGAGCCTCAAGCTGCTCTGAACTCTAAACTCCGCTTAAGCGTACTCTTTGTTTTATCAATGAGTTCTACTGATGGACAATAGACAACAATGAGCACGACGATGATTACTCGATCATAGTTTCTTAGATTGTTATCGTTACCGATTAGCTAAATTTAAAATAGGGACCTTCGTAACGTTATTTAGATAACGATATCGATAACGCAAGTTTGAAAAATGCTGTCATCGATCGCGACTTGGACGATCGCTGTCTCAAGAAATTTTCGAAGTGCTAATCACAAGTAATTTCTCGGTGAAGACCTACAAGAGCAGTGTACGTGTCAGTGTAGTAGAGCTCAACTTGCAAGCGATAAAATTTTGTGACAATGAATTTTGTCGCACTCGTCGTTTTGTGATTATAGTATCAGCAAAACTGTGTACTTAATTGCACAATCGAAACTTACTCTTAATAACTAGTAGAATTATACTTTTTACTTTTAATACATGATATATCAAATATAGCTTTCAGAATGTCAGTGTGCTCCTATAAAATTATGGACATTTCTTTTTAATAATTGTCTGCGTTTTTACCATCTTGGAATATTTGCTTCATGAGCCTCACAAGTTCTTTTGTTGTAAAACCGTATTGGGACATGGTATGAATTGTGCAAAATCTGGTTAAATAAGTGCACACAGGCTTTCTGAACACTCTACGTCATGTACTGTGCCAAGTCTAATCCAGGCTTTTTACCATTTTTCGTTTTGTACTATAATATGGCGGTCGAAAGTATTGTGTATGTTGAGGACGTATGGGACAGAGGAATCTTTACTAGACGATATTTCACTGCAGTGGAACATTATCAGTTTCGCTGCCTACTGTAGACTACTAAACACTTAATTACTGCATTGGGAATGAATGGACACTCCAGTAAAATTAACTTTTTAGGACTGGTGTATATATGGTGTATTGGTATTTTTTTTTGTGGGAATTAATCCTGCATTGAGGTATCATTCAAAAATTTTCACTGAATGGAACTATTAACTATTATTTACAGAGCTGTTCAACAGCATATTTCAGTCTTCGTCGAAAATTGCGAATACATCTCTGACAGGGTCGAAAGTTACTAGTGACAGATGTCTGTATTGAGAAAGTATGAGATGCGTGCCTTTAGCGCATAAGTTTCAATTACGATATCAGTATAATTTTCACGATATGAAACGCCGCTGTATTCTAGTGCGTAGTATTATATGTATACCAGTCCATGTGCATTAATTTTGATAGGTGACTGGTGTGGACTTCTCTCGATGGATATGGTGGAAGACTTGGTGCTCGGGGACACCGAGACTGTCGACACCGCTGACTTCTTTCGGGGTTTCCTGGACCGGGCAGACTGCTGCGGTGAGGGTGCAAGATGCGGAGGTCTTTCTGGGGACGAATCATCTTCATCGTTCGACCTCCGACTGTAGGCTCCAGTCAGAGGCGAAAGATAGTTTCGATCTATTATTTTGGGAGCTTGGATACGACTAGGGGACGATGTGGAATTGTTTAGGTGCTTATCAAGGCTCGGGGACAGGAACTTTTGTTTGCTGGCTTTGATGTCTCGGCCAGCTACTGGAGACACCTCCCGGGATGGTTCATTCGAGAAAATAGACTTATTTTTTGTACGGAATAACTCTGGGGAAGAGTGATGGTGGAATAAAACTGGCCTATTGACTTTCTTCTTTTCGGCTTCCGTTGGACCTTTAGAATGTCGTCTCAACATCCTCTCATCTATCCGATGACCATATCCTGTGTTGGGTGGAGCTGGTACGGTGTTTGTTCCAATGGTAGACCGTAAGGTCGGTGTTGGAGAGGTGCTTCGGGATACTGCCTTTTTTTCGGGTAATTCTAAGAACTGCGGAGGAGTTGCTTCAAGCTTCTTTACGGCTCTAGTTAACACAAGTCCGGTGTCTGCTCTTTTAGATAAGTACTTCGGTACGGCAGAATAACTTCCGTCCGAAGATGAACTGTGAAATCCATCAGAGTACGAATTTCTACTGTTCTTCAAGCGCTGAAATTCATCAGAACTGACGGACATCCTAGCAGTATCACTGCTAGAAGGAGCAAAAGGATGATCGCTGAAATCTTCGTTACTCAACAAGTTGCTGTTACTTGGAATGAGATAGGGCCCACTATCTATTAGTTTGTATAGACCATTTTTCTGGCGCTCGTATTCTAATACATCCTTCAAGATATATTCGCCAGCTTTCGGTTGCTGTGCAGGACTCGACTTCGAGAGCTGCTCTGCCTCTTCCCTGATAAAGAATCCACTTCTATTTAAGCCTTTCTCTTTCAGTACCACGTAGTCGTTCTGTGTGGAGTTAGCGGTTGGGTCCGACGCCGGGCGATGCACTTGACTAGTTTGAGTTTTAGCTGACGGCGTCTGAATGGTAACGTTGCGGGGACTTCGTTGCAGAATTCTTTCTTGGTTGGCCACCGTCATGGTGTCGTCGAACGTCGACTTGTAGTGCGGTTGTAGAGGAGGAGCGACGGGACGACCTCTCTGCGATCGAGCCGGTTCAATCTGTAACAAAATAAGATATTTTAGCATGGAATGCATAAATGTAAAGCCAGCCAAGCTTAGCTTGCATGATCTACTTGAAGTTGCTGACATTCTAGCGTCAGTTAAAATATTATCGAGATAGAAGTCGGTGGTCTGTGGGTCTCAAGTATCTCAGACCAAGTTTTTCGGTATTATACGTGTTAACTGCGGCCACAGCATTGGTTTATTTCAGGGAAAAAACCAACTGGAGAACCAGAAGAGAATTGAAAGGAAAAAAAAAAGCGCGTCAAATGACGTTGTAGTGGACCAAGGATCAGGTAGCCCTCGTTTGCCGTTTTTGCATGTATTACCGCCAACATTTTTAAATGCAGTTAGAGAACTAGAGCACTCTGAAAGCGCATACCTCCGTCAAGCGAGGCAACGGTAGCAAAAAACTCAAATTGGCTCTGAAACATAATTTTCTTTGTATCAACTCCAAAATCGAATCATTTGTGCCTTTTGATAGTAATAACAGCTTGTGCAATTTTCTTGAAGATCCGGCTATAACTTTTTGAGTTATACTGCTAACAAACGTTGAGACAAACATGAGTCAAACATTCAAACGAACTAACTGATCTGTACCAAAATTTAATCATTTATGTCTTTTAACATTACTAATAACCCCTATAAATTTTATAAAGATCCATTCATTATTTTTGAGTTATTGGGCTAACAAATATAAAATTAAAACAGTAAGAAACGAACGAACCAACGGATCATTACCAAAATTTGGTGATCTACTCTTTGTTATATACCTAACAAAACATGTTAATTTCATAAAAGTCCGTCCATAACTTTTTGAGTTATGGCATTGAGAAAACTGAGGCAGACAAACAAATAAACGGATAGACATATCTTCACCAAAAGTTAATCATCTGTTCCTCCTATCATACCTAACAATCCCTATAAATATCGTCCAAATCGGTTCATAACTTTCTGAGTTATCTTGTTGACAGACAGACAAAAATACAGACAGACAGACACACGGACAGACAGACAGACACAGAGACAAACAAACACGACGAAAACACAACCTCCTTGGCGGAGGTAATAATGGTATGTTCTGCAAGATAACTATAGAGAGCATATAAGTATAACAAGAGTATGGTAATTACATATATATTAACGATGAGCCAGTACTGCTACTGTTGATCCCCAAACAACGTTATATACAGCCCGTTCATTTGTCATATGCTTGTCGAGTTTTCCCGTAATTTTTACTCCTTGCGTTTACTCCAAGCAATTCTAAGCCATGCACAAAATAAGAAGTGAAACTGATAGTGCCAAACTCTCACAGTATCGGTAATACAACAACACTTAGCAATTTTGTGCAGCAGAAGCAACGGGCGGTAGAATTGCTTTAACAACTGAACTATAAATTTGACCAATAAAAGACGCCATAGAGATTGAACTCACTAGGCTTAATTTGTTAGGAACTTCAGGCAGCAGCTCTGGCTATAGCCACACTGAATAAAGTTCCAGGAGTTGAATTCGAATGGATTACCATATCGAGACGCTGATAACTCAATCCTCTTCAGAAAATAGAGTTGTCGGTTTCAAGCGTAGTCAGGCTCCTGCAGTAACACCTTCAGTACTACACAAAATAGCCAAACCAACGCTTCTGTTTGATAGTCAGGACTGGCCAAGCCTAGTAATTTTATCTTAACTAGATTTTGCACAGCCAGTCGATGACACCTTCAGTATAATAAATTTACGAATGGATTTCTGTGTGGCTTCTTAGGCTTATTCTGACGGAAGCAATGTGTTGTTTCCAGGGACTAATAAAAACGCAACGACCGGTCGAGCAAAACAAGAAAAAGAACGTGTATGAAATGACTTTTTTTTGACCCAACAGCTGCAGCGCAAACTAAATTTTATGTACATAAAATTATAAAAATTTTTATAGATATTATTAATATTGATGTCGTCTATCTATGCTTGTCTTCTAGACCGTGGTATTAGCATTCCCTGGCCGCATCTTATAGATATAAATTATATAGTTATAAAAATGATATGCAAGTTACCGAGCAGGGAGCGTTGTTGATGTTGGGTAAAAAAAACGTCATTTTACACGCATTCTTTCTCTTCGTACGCTTGTCTGGTTCTCCCGTCATTATTACTACCTTTTTATTTCAGTTCTTACTTCGGCAATCGTTGCGAAACATTGCATGGGTGACAACCTGTATTTATTATGGGCTTAACATATGGGCTTAACATATCAACGGCTGCAAACGATACTCAATTTAAATTGGACGTAAACTTGACTGCTGCCATTAAGGTTAGTGATGTAATAACTGCAGCGTAATTTTGCAGAACAAAGACTCTGCCGGAGGAGTAGGGAGGCGAGAGGTGGGGGGGGGGGGGTTGGAGACGCGGCAGGCAGGGCAGTTATTACAGCAGTGGTGAGTAACTCGCCTTATTATTTGAACTCCAGCCAGTGAATCTCATTTGCTGTATTTTTAGCCATGTCCGCATTAGTGTCAGTCATTACACAGCTGGAAATCATTAAATGACTCTATGTACTGAACATTCTCTATTGTGCAGGGCATACAGTTGCTTTATAGTGTCATTACCTTGATCTAAAAATAGCTACAGGTCATCTGCGACACTGTGCTTAAGAATCCAAAGAATCCATTGGTGAAAAAGAATAATACTGTATAGATCAGCCACAGCATGGCTAACTTTTTTATTTACTTTGAGGCAGTGTTTATATTAATATTTTCCAGAAAAAAGTTTGCACTCAGCAGGACTGAAGGATGATTTTGGGTTGTTTTTAATTGAATTACTGTCGAACTCCTCAAACAAAGAATCCCAAAACAGAGAAAGTCTTTGAAACGGAGGCTTCCCAAAACATAGAAAATCCAGAATTGTAGACTGTATTATCTGTATACAGGGCCATGTATCAGAAACTGTGGCGACAGGCGACACCATATTAAGTGGTTAACAGAATGGTGATATAACCTACAATTAGTATTGTACACACCATAGAATGACTTCATGATTTTCTGTTTTACCTAAAAAAAGTCTCACGAATATGGAGGAAAAGGGGTATGCTCGAAAATTTATCTGCTTATAACGAAAACTTTTCTCGAAACGAACAAGGATAATACTGTACTTCTGTCTCCGTATTATGATTGTACTTAATTAACGTAAAATTATACTTCTTCTGGACGGCGAATTTTATTTTTACCAAGCTTTCGACATTCTCAGCGAATGTCGTTGTCAAGGTGGGAACTTCAAAACTGCTAGGTCCGCTACTTATGATATGGAACTAGTTGGTATCAAATATACGCTTGAAATATTAACACTATACATAAGTATAGTGAATGTCGAAAGCTTGGTAAAAATAAAATTTGTCTTCCAGAAGAAGTATTATTTTACGTTAACTAAATACATGGAACCTGGATGTCCTTTATTTTCATCGATTAGAAACTATGATTGTACTGTAAGTATGAACCGTGTGCCTATTAGGTCGGGGCTCCATCGAAGCAACTATACGCTCGACGCAACAAATGCATTGCATGAAAAACGTAACATCCAGTACTGCAATCTACTGTCCCCCCTGACGCAATCTAGATCTCGCGACACACTATCGTTCACAGGCGCCAGGTCTCCCGAAAAATAGCATTGCATCACTTGTTGTGTCAGTGGGGCCTCGGCCTAAGGCAGCGGTTCAAAACTTTTTCTCTGACTGGCACCCCAAAAAATCTTGTAAGTGTGTTCTCTCATCCAAATAACTCGTATCATGACAGAGATTGAATTTTATGCTAAATGTGTGCAACACGTAAAAGTTTATATTCGAACGATATGAAAGTAATGTAACATTTTAGACCTCCTAAAAATCATCTCGCACCCCCAGGGGTGGGATCCCCTGTCGGTCACAGGCAACGTCTCCCACGAAAAATCGCGTCGCATTGCAATGCTTGTTGCGTTACTGCAGCCCTGGCCTATGGCTGCCTCATGTTTTGCGTTTTTATAATTTGAGATGCCGACGACAAAGTTGGTCGCTCAAACGTGCTGTCATGATTACGATGTTTTCATACTGAACAGTTTTTCTCGCATATATATCTCTAGGTAGCTTTTTTTATATGTGTTTATGTATATATTAGACAAAAAAATAATATTGAAACAAATTCACTAAAACCAAACTCTGAGAATCTCAGAGCTAGTTCATGAGAGATAGGATGTGACGACCACAGAAAAATTCAAGTGTTAGAGGAACCGTTAGGCTGAGGTCTATAAATTACAAGGGTCCGTCACTTGATGTAAACAGAGAAGCTTGTACAGCAATAGCCGAGGTTTACGGAAGACGAACACACCCAATAGATGTAAGACGTCCCATTGGCCCCAGCTTTGCTTTGGGAGGAGTGTTTGAGGCTCACTCAGCCAATTATATGTATCAAAATTGGACTGGAGGCGTAGAATTTTAGCCCAAGGTTACTTTGGGAAAAGTCATTGGTAGATCATTAGGCCTAGGTGGGTGGTTCGTGATTTGCAACATTTAGAATAAGTCGGGAGGTCCTTGGCAAGGTTAAAAAAATTAGAATTAGTCCCGAAGCGGAGGTTCGTGCGTGAGCACTGTTTTCGCCGCTCTCCCCGTCGGGGAGGGCCGGCTTGGCAATCTTTTACTGCCGGCCTCTGTAGTATTGAGTCGGATATCTACCCTTTGATCCGATTGCAACTAATCATCGCTGACCTTGTGGTGATTAACCTGTGCACTGAACCCTACTATCTTTGGGAGTGCGTGTATTTTGTGGATAATTCGCAAAATTCCACAAACATATCGTAAATTTACTTTTGTTCGCGTAGTGAATCAATCTAAAGTGCTGCTGTGTGCACGAACATTCATCTGTTGTGTGTGAGTCAAGCATTGCCGTCCTGATTTTCGGTTATACGGTTGAATTTATCAGCCTGGCGAACATTGTGTTAGACCACACCCTCAGATTGTGCATCTTCTCCCAGCGTTTGATTGACAAGTTGACTTATGCCATCGTAGCGTGGTTCCTGCCTATGCCAGCAGAGTAGGAAAATCCAAGCGATTCCCTGTGTCCGCGCAAAGCTAATCTGTTAATGTGTAAGTCGAGCATTGCCGTCCTGATTTTTCCAGTGCAACCACAGCTGTTATCAGCCCGGCGAACATTGTGTTAGACCACGCTTACAGATTGTGCTGAGTGCCCCAAAATGTCTAAGTGAAAAAAAAAACTGCAATGCATCTAAGAGTGCATGATGTTTCGACACTGCCGCAGTGCTATATAACACCTGCATATTAATGTCAATGACCAGCTACGGCTTACTGCTGTGAGCAGCGATGGCCGCGCGTGCCCTATGAAGTGTTAAGGATGAGCGACATCTTTTCTCCAGTAGGCAGCGCATATTCTAGCGCACGATTTTTTAGAAGAGATTGAGAGAAGTCCGCCAGGAGGCTCCGGTTCTGCATTTTAGTGTGTATTTTGCAGCTGATTGGCAGAGAGGAACACTATTTGTGTCCAGAAGTTGCGTGTTTATTAGGAAGACCAGAACACTACTATAGTGTCCAGAAGTTAAATGTTGATTGTGCACCCAGACGGAATTGCGGGTTGCCCCTTGAGTATGCCGCTCTGTATAGCTCAAATATTCCTGCAGTGAGTGATGGAGCTCACTTGTGTATGTGTTTTTTTTTATGATCTAGTGAGCTCATTCAGTAGGGTAATATATCCCGAAGTGAGAGTGAAATCGGTGATGTTAGCCAGCTAAAATGTTGATCTTTGCATTTTGAAAATTTGGGCAGAGAATACCGACAGGGAAAGGTTTCTCTTACGGTGAATTCCCTTATGTGGTTTTGATAATCTTTCTCACAAGTTTCGGTGTAACATGTCCTGTGCAAATCCAACGTTCCTTTGCATTGCATATGCGCAGATCTTAACCCTTTACTAGGTATTCTTTCCTAAGAGATTCCTAAATCCTGTGTTCCTATTTGAAAATTACCGGATAATGTGCGCAACATCAGTGTTTGGCCGGTAAGTTTGGCGAATCAATAACTAGCAGAGTTGTTTGTCTACCAGTATTTTATTTCATTTATATGTTTTATCGCGAACGCGTCATTTGTACAAAATTCCCATGTCTTTTTTCCCAGTATATTGAAAGATCTAAATGTGTGCTTTCTTTGAACCTTCTCGCAGGCTGAAAAATCCAATCGCCATGTATATTATTCTGGATAGGGTGGGGAATGGCACACCCCTTGGGGACATTTCTAACTTGTGTGTATTTTTTATAATTCGTAGTCACCTTGCTAACATGTGCTATGTATCTCATTTCATATCTTTAGACATTATCTTCTGCTAATATGCGGTCATGTATTGAAGGGAGAACAATCAACTGGATTGTTCACGAGAAGCAATTTACCGGATTATTCCTAATCAAATATTCTTTCACAAGGTTCGAACATTCAGTATTCGTCTGACTGATTAATATTATCAACCAAGGATTCACTATCAAATACATTTATACACTGCATCCGTTGTTCATTATATTTATTCATTTTTATTATTCTCCTAATAGTATTTTATTGATATTTATGCATCTTTCTATTTAATTCATTTATTCATTTTATTTTTCAGTTACTATTCTCACAATTAGTTGTCTTATCAATGTATATATATATATATATATACCCCGTAACAAAAGTTTGAGACGGCCTTTTGCTCATCTGCAGAATATGCAGGTTTGAAAATAATTGGCTTGGGAACAACGCTTGAACATTGATTCAGGGTTAAAATCAACATTCGTGACTGAAGTTCTGGACTAGTTAACGCTAATGGGATAAGCTTATTTCATGGGGCTTTCTTAATTAACGAAACCCTTCTTCTACCGAACCATGCATAACAACAACAACAGCTGTCACTGCTTCCATAGACAATTCATATACGTTCAGGAGTACATATAATCTGCCTGAAGGAATATATATGTGCTGCATTGGGGGCACCTGACTTCATAGCTGTTGTATGATATTATAGTACTAGTGGACCCGTGCGTGAAGAAATTCACACAATAATCGATATGTTTGCTCTTTTCTTCGACTTGCCGTTTCCACATTTTTCCGATCACGATTATTACCAACTCTTATTTTCTTCTGAAACCCTTCTGCTTCAAGTCATTCTTGTCACTGTGCCCCATAGGCGCTTCATCTCTCCATTGATAGCACGTCTTCGTTCTTGAGACTGTAGTAGTCTCGTTATTATTTTTTATTCCCTGTCCTCTTTCTTAATTTAACGTGTGTCTTCCAAAGTAAAATCTTAAGTAAAGCACTGCAATAAACTGAAATGCCCCTCCACTCAGATTATAAGCAATGTCATTGAGCCGTAGCCATAATACCGTCTTCCATACTTAGCTATATATCTGCTTCACTGAAGTGCTCAAATTTCGGCCTCTGAAGCGAAATATGCGCTCTCAGAGAAAGACAGTAAGCTAGAAGAATACTTGTCTTCTGCCCAGTGCCCGTGAAGTACTTAAAGAGAAAGCTACATCGTCAAATTTAATAAGAAAGACAGCAAGCTAGAAGAAATAATTGTCTACTGCCCGTGAAAATCATCACCTCGTGAGTGCCCCGTTGATTATTTGCCGAATTTATACGTCGTGACCTGAGAAAAAAAAAAAAAAAAACTTATAAAATCGGACTCCAGAAGCTGCATACATACTGTCCCGATTTCAAGAAGCGTTTCAAGCAAGAAGTGCATCCAGATAAAGAGATAATGATCCAATTTCCACCACATTCTGCAAGCTGATCATCGATCTCTACGAAAACGTGATTGAATTACAAAATCTGCAACCTGGCTTATTTTTCGTCTATCTAAATTCCTTCAAAGCGAACACGAAATAAATAAATACACCAAGCGTTTTATTATATTAGGACTAGAGTGCCCGCGCTGTCAAAAAATGACAACGAAGAATTTATGAAGACCCGTCTTCGTTGATCATAATTTTCTTATTAACGTCCTTATGTAGGATGCAATGCAACTGCCAATTTAATTGGGGAACTTACAGATGAGCATGCTGGGCTGGCCAACACCAAGCTGTCCTTCGGCAATACGCTGAAGCGCAATGTTTTGTTTTGTTTGCAGTCGATTGTGTTACTGATAAATAAGGTATAAAAGGCATATATTTAAGGCATAAAAGGTGTAAAAGGGACCGCCCTGCAAGAATGACAGCGAAGAATTTATGGTGGCCTTCTTCATTGATCATACTTTCGTTATCACAACTGCTAACCTAAACGCATCCTGAGATGGGCGTTTACGGCTTCGCAGCTGCTCAGTATCGAAACTTTTTTTCTCTCTGACAGGGAGCAAATTCATTGTTTTTTTTGCAGGCCGATCGGCAAAGTAATAGCTTCGATTCGGTATAATGGATACGGTAGGATATCCTATATAGGTCCAATGGTTGTTGCTTAGCGAAAGCTGTTTCATCGACCATTGAATTAGAGTTGGAAGAATAACTGATGCAGCGAAATTATCTGTGGGAAGAAACTAAGAATCAAGATGCATGGGAGTATTAATGAAAGCTTCAGATATCTTCAGTACTGCGATTTCATCTTCGGAAGTACAAGAAGTCGCCCGATACTGTGCCATAGATTCGATGTATAGAGGAGGTAATACTCGTACGAATCAGACTAAACCTGCGATATCTTCATTGTTTGAATTTCAGCTGTTTCTGATTAAGATAAAGATACGTTTGCCATCAACTGCAATCTCGTCAATCTTCAACCAATAAATTTTTAATGACGTTTGACAGGATGACCACATTCAAACTGGGCTAGTTTCCGCCTACCTGTTTTGTTAAAGCGTGACAACAAATGGATAAAAAACAAAGAGATAAACCGACAGATAAATACACATCGGTCTTTATTATATTGTAGATACCGACCAAGGAGCTTCTAATTAGAACCTCCTTGATACCGACAGCCTTGCTCTCGCTGCATCACTACCTTATTTGCAGCTAAAATCAAAGGAAAATATGCTGCGTAGCTACAGTTGAAGAGATCACAATCGTGTTAATTTCTGTTCTAATTTTAGAGATCCTACCTGATTTTCATTATACGGTGCTTTTTGTTTACTCTTCGATGACACACTAGTAAAATTTGTATTGTACGTCCAGATAATACATACAGACACAATAATTAAAGTTGTTATCAGCAAAACTAATTTTTACGTACATATACCTATATTCAATTGGTGCAGTAACATCACGTCGCACGTTACAATCTATGTTTGCGTTTCGTTTTAAGATAAATGTAATCAGTTCAGAAGATACCCAAAAATGCTTTCTGATCAAGAAATGTACATTTTTGCCACGAGGGTCGACAGGGCTGCTTTTATTTTTTACCGTTGCTGTATACCAACAGAAACATGTTTAATTCTTACCCAATATCGTTTGACTATTTGTCAAATCTCGTTTGGCTCACACCAAATACCGCTTAACTCATTTGTGAACAGTGTTGCACTCTCAAAAGAAAGTGGTGCCAATTCTATGAGAAATAAATGCTTACTTCGGGTGAAAATGGATTAACCCAAACCAAATATCGTTCTGTTCCTACAGTAGTTGCATCATAGACTATCCACCTTAAGCTTGGTCATTCGCAGTCTACTAAGGGACAGCGCAATCTAACGTCATATTTTCTGCTATTGCCTCGGAGTCCGCGTCCTTATGAGCGCGTTGCTTATTATAGCAGCTGGCGACATTACCACACACACAAAGGAGCTAAATATAGTCCCCAGACTGGTCAGGTGATCGGCCTTATGTTGAGGTGGGACCTGTCGTTAATCTACGGCCATACTGTCACGCTGCTCCATGGCGTTGCCTTGCGGCTCAAATGCAATGCCAACTCCAAATTAAGCGACAGCACGCTAATGGGTGCTGGTGAATAGTAATGGCAGTATGTGCACAC
>LQNS02278125.1:27250494-27268259 GCA_001587735.2 Parhyale hawaiensis
GACCGAACGTTTGTTTAGTGAAAATTCATTACAAGTCATTCATTACCTAGGAGTAAAATAGTGAAGTTTATACTTCGAGGGCGGGACGTCTTACGTTATGAACAAAGTTTATACTTCGAGGGCGGGACGTCTTACGTTATGAACAAAGTTTATACTTCGAGGGCGGACGCCTTACGTTATGAACGAAGTCTATTCTTCAAGGGCGGGACCTCTCACGTTAGTTAATGTGCAGATAGCAGAGACAAAAGTTGTTCAAATAACTGAATGTATTCATTTTTATTTAGCTCGACATAAAAAATCTTCAACGGAAATGTTACTTGGTGAATACCTATATACAGCACTAGAAAAGTCCAGAAAATGAGTTCACGACAATACGATACAAGCGCCTGCAGTGTATGATTGCCAATAATGTTTGGCAGAGAATAACGCCTAAAGTTACGGATGGATAGTCATGAAGTGTGTACGAATTGTTAGGAATGTCAGGAGGCACAAATGACCAGATTTTGGTGATGACCGGTTCGTCTGTATGTGTGATGACTAATATTTGTCAGAACATAAGCGAAAAAGTTAAAGGCAGATCTTGAAGAAAATTGCAGCAACTGTTATTACTGTCAAGAGGCATAAATGGCCAAATATTGATGATGATGATAAAAAACGAAATCTTTGTTTTACTACCGATTTGATTTTTTATTAATATTGTCTTGCTTGGCGGAAGTAGGCACTCTCAGAGTGCTCGAGATAAATTTGAATTCAGACTACGAACGCGCTTAATACACAATACTGTTGGATATCTCTCCGGTTTAACGAGAGGTAACGCAAGCACGGCAGAACTGAACAGAGCATGCCAGCGGTATAGATACTACTGCTGCTGATGGTCATGGATGTTTCAAGTTGATAGTACATATATCTTAGAGACTAAATATAAGTTGTTACGTTGATAATGCATTAGTCCCAAAGAGAGCATGATATTCGAGCTTTCATATGCGTCAGTAGACCACAGTTTCCTTTGTAAAGACTAAAACAACAAACTTTCAAAGTTTCCTTGATCAAATTTCCGGGATTTTCCTAAGAAAATTAAGGGAGTACCGAATCTTGGGCCTGTTCTCTTTCTCATCATGATCAATGTCATGGGGAACGGATGTAATTATGCGGTCCCTTCGTCATTTGCTGACGATACACGAATCTGTGGAGGACGTGCTGTCTGTGCAGCGAGATCTGAAAAGTATCTGCCAATGGTCGGTAAAAAATAATATGACCTTTAATGAAACAAAATTCGAACTGCTAAGATACGGAAAAAATCAGCCACTCTTTGAATCCACGCAATATACCACCAGCGATGGGCATGAAATTGAAAGAAAAACAGTTTTAGGAGACCTCGGAGTGAGAATGCAAGACGATGCTACGTTTGAAGATCATATTGCTAGAGTTACCGCTGTGGAAAAAAGATGGAGTTGATGGGTCTTACAAACTTTCTCGTCATGCGAAGTAGATGTAATGCTCACATTATGGAAGCAACTAATTCTTCAGAGAATAGAATACTGTTCTCCACTTTGGATGCCGAGTGCAAGAAAAAAGCTAGAACAACTTGAAGGTATCCAACGATCGTTCACGGCCAGAATTCGAGGCATGCAGGTGTACAATTACCACACGCGAGTTAGCTGTCTCCACTTGTATTCAATACAACGGAGATGTCAGCGATTTACAACCATATATGTTTGGAAAATTCTGGACTGTGAATGTGAAAAAGCGGATAGTTGCCAGACCCTCAAAAAGAATTGGAAGGACTTGTGATATACGCATCCCAAGCAGAGATGGTGGAAAAGCCGTCGCCACAAATTATGCTAATGGCTTCGCTTTACGGGGAGCAAGATTGTTTAACAAAATGACTCGGCATATTTGAAACGCCACTGATATCAAAATTGTAGAGTTCAAAAATTTGCTGGATTCTCATATAAGAAGAATACCAGATAAACCAGCGCTAAGCGGTTACGTGCACTTTGGAGACAATTCGCTGCTGGCTCTCTCTTTGGTCGCTAACTGAAGCGCAACAGAAGACACCCAGCAAAGCGACTCCACACACGTGGGCTGACGTGAACAACGTCACCTGGACTTCTTCGGAAGACCCTCAAGGTACTCAAGGTAGGTAGGTAGGTAGGTAGTACCGGGATTGAAAACTCTAATTCTGCTGTTAGAGTAAGACATACACACAGTTAGTTCTGTGTGGTAGTAAAGTGTCAGCTGCTAACTGTTTAGTAGTTTTAGGTTCGATAGGTTTATTACACACAGACCCCTGAGGAAGTGAACGTGAAAATATTGTATTCCTAAGTGCAGGGCTTTAGCAAGATTCTGAACTTCTTAACGTACAGACCCGGGAAGTTATTTTTTTTATTAAAAACTTAAATTCTGTAATATTTCCCTTGTTATTGTAATTTGGCTTGTGGAGAATGCCGCCAATTTCAGTTTGTTACGTTAGATTGCGATGTAAGGAGTAAAAACATATATTTTCAATTATATGAAACAGTAAGACCTAGAATGACACACAACTTTTTAAGGCCACGGCCCCACCTACGATACAAGCGACGTGCAACGCGACAAACTTGTAGCACGACCAAATGTAACGGAGGGTACAGTAGTCTGCTGTCCCCACCGCCGCAACTGCGATGCCTCGCGACACCCGTGCATTGCTGCAACACGACTACCGGAAAAATCGCATTGCGTCGCTTGTTACTTTCTGTGGGGTACCGGCCTAAGAAATATTTCGAGCACACCAGTAGAGGCTCATGATTCGAAGCTTACCTTTCAATTTATTAGGAACGATTTCACAACTAGAAATTTCAAAGGATTGTAGAGAACATTTGACAAATTTTTACTAGTGAAATAAAGTTTTATCAAGGATCGCCCTTTCTAATTGGAAACTTTCTGAGTACCGGAACTGACATACCATAAAAAGGCGATATTCGTTCATCGTCGAATTCGAGACGTTTATCAACGTTTCGAGTACCGGAACTGGCAAAACACGCTATTTAGAGAGCATTGGGCAAACTTTCCTCACACCGCATATGAACATTGTCTCAAGAGAATGACACATCAGACTGTTGTTTAGTATTCCCAAAAAACTATCACGCCTCTCCATGTACTAACGAACACTAACACAGTTTTCGCATTGCAGCCAGTCGTCAAGGCACGTAACTTCCGTCGGACCACACTGCTTTGTGTACCCAAGTAGTTAGCGCGTATTATATTTTCAGAGCTGGTACTTGTTTCCGTGCCTGGCATATCAGATAAATTTCACTTATTTGTTTTGCACGTTGTTCTGCCGTAGTAATGGGTTGGGTGTCCTTTTTTGGACATCCGCGGATGCAGATGCGGACGTAAAAAAAGATGCGGAAGTTTCACGGATGCGGATTCGAATATTCGCCCCATTCACTATTCTGCAGTGATCTTCTTTTGTTTCGGTAGAATGTGCAAGCCAAATATATGCCAAACATCAGCTGGAATATAATGCAAAGCGTGGAAAATCTACATAGTTTAATGTTAGTTGAGTTTTTGCAGTAAGACGATGACACGAATGTATTTATGTTGCAAAAGCGTCAACATTAATAATGCAGTCTTAGCTAGCTAGTCCGAGCGGCCAAACCACTGACTAACCGCAGGTGTGTATCTTCCGTTGCATTTAGATACCCTGGTTTTTGGCTTTCATTTGGCTTTTATCATCTCGTTGATGTAATTTTGAATATTTTTAAACAGGGTAATTTTAAAAATGTTTATGGCAATTTTTCGGAAAAACACCTGTTGCGCACAGGAGGCAGTTATAAATGTGTATTGCGTGTAAATTACGTGGCTCAGTAAAATCAACCGAGGATTTACGAAAGTGAAGGATTAGAAAATGCGCGGCAATTAAGATACGGAGTAAAATAGAATGTACTTGCAAGACTAGTGTAAGTTTTCAGGGCGGTTGACACGTTAGTCATTAGAACTGCGTTCATACTTCAGCTCATTAGAACGCGTTGCTGGGTCTGTTTAAGCAACCGGAAAGGTTCACAGCTTTCACTAAAAATTTGAAGACGTCTGAAGCTTCGCTAGCGTCACTTGCGAGGCAAACTGACTCGACGGCTCCCATTCTAGCAGATCTCTCTGTTTACGGGCGGTTCTGTTTACAAGGGTATAAAGAAACAAGAACGGTTACTCATTTTTTTAGATTAGATAGGCGGCAGTAGACGAACCAACACGCCCATTCTTAAAGAGTTACCGAAACTTACGTCCGGCCCTCTATGAGCTATTGCCATTGTTAGTAGGATGCAAAAGACTGGGGAAAAGAGAAGAAAAAAATGAGGAAGGAGAAGAGTCTCAGCAAAAGAGACGAATATGAATGCAAGCAATCATTATCAATAGCCGCTGATATACGGAGTTAAAGATGATAGACAATGTAGTTGGGCCGGAAGAGAGAAGAAGACGGATTTGGGAAGCCTCGAAGGCTTTGGCCGTAAGAGTGTGCGACTCCTGGAGGATGAATCCTTAGCTGTGGGGGAGGTCTCTGCCAATGTATATCAAGACGATTTTTAAACGCGTTGATTGATTCCGCACTAACAATGTCGGAAGGAAGTCTATCCAAATGCTGACAATGAAATACAGATATCACTGCTGACTTAAGGTCGTTCTTCGAGCCTTGTGCTTGAATTTTCGACCGTTGTTTCGCAAGCGCTCATTGAGGTCTCTTTTAAACAGTCCCGTTGTAGGTACATCGTTGAAGCCATTCAAATACTTGAATGTTTCTATAAGTTGTCCCCTGAGTCGTCTTTGCTCGAGAGAGATCAGACCCAGTTCCTTTAGGCGACATTCATACGGCTTGTTTCGCAGCTGAGGTATAAATTTTGTTGCTCTGCGTTGGACTCTTTCCATGTTATCGATATGTTTGTACAGATATGGCGACCAGAATTGAACAGCAAACTCTAAGTGTGGCCGCACTAATGCCTTGTACAGGGGAATGATGATGTCCTTGGACTTGTATTTAAAATTTCTGGTGATGAATCCGAGTACTCTGCTTGCCATTTTACACTCCTGTGAACTTGCTGACTGTGCTGTAGTTTGTTTGTAATAGTGATTTCCAAGTCACGTTGTTGGGTGACAGGGGCCAATTCCCTCCCATTCATTTTCAATTGAGTTGAAGGGTTCACGAGCCCTGCGTGCATTACTGAGCATTTGTCGACATTGAAGCTCATCTGCCAAGTTGTGCTCCATTACATGAGGTGGTCAAGGTCTTGTTGGAGCTCGGCTTTTTTCGTAGCAGGATGACATAGTTTTGCATCATCCGCAAATTTGCTGATTTTACTACGGATGTTAAGATCCAGATCATTGATGTGAATTGAGAACAAAAGTGGGCCAAGCACGCTATCTTGTGGAACCCCTGATGATACCTGCGTCCAGTCGCTCGTTTCTCCTTCGAGCTTCACTCGCTGCTACCGACCCGTAAGCCATGCCCCGATCCATCGTAAGTAGTCTCCCTGGATACCATGGGCCTCCAATTTTTTCATTGGCCGTTGATGAGGAACTTTATCAAAACCCTTCTGGAATTCTAGATACACAAGGTCTACACCTTTTTCCGCATCTTTAATATCCGTAACTTTTTGAGAAAAAGTCCAGAGGTTTGTTATGAAGCTTCTTCAATTTCGGAAGCCATGCTAAGAGTCGGAAATGAGCTGATGCATCCTTAGGTGGTCAGTGATGCGCTTTTTCAGGAGGTGTTCGATAGTTTTGCTGACGACCGATGTGAGACTGATTGGTCGATAGTTGCTGGGGCTTTTCTGGTCTCCCTTCTTATGTATCGGTATCACGTTAGCTAGTCTCCAATCCTGCGGAGCTTCACCCGTTCTCAGAGACCGAATAAATATTTCGAGCAGTGGCTTCACGATGACTGGAGCCATTTCTCATAGTACCCGGGGAGTAAGATTATATGGACCAGTGGATTTGTACACATTCAGGTGGGTCAGTGCTTGAAGGATCTCGATTTCCGAGAAAACACATGTGTTTATACGAGCAACTTGCATCGGTACTGGTTCAGGAATATTCGTAACATTTTCAATAGTAAATAGAGAGGTGAAATAGCCGTTCAGGATTGTGGCTTAGTCTCTTAGGTTATTGGTGATTGCACCGTCAGGTCTTTTGAGCGGACCTAGGGTTTCTTTTTTATTCTTCTTTGATTTACATATTTACAGAACGCCTTTGGGTTGCGTTTTGCCATCGTGGCTACGGATACTTCTTTTTCCCTTTTTGTGGGCCTGACTATTTTCTTTACATCCCGACATGCTCTTATGTGACTGGCCCTGTTCTCCTCTGTTGGATTACGCTTCCAAGCTTTGTAACGCACTTGTCGCTTTGCAATGCAGCATTTGACTGTGTGATTCATCCAGAGGAGTTCATTACTGATTCTAACTCGTTTATATCACACACAGTGTTGTTCCCATGAAATAAAGGTGTACATTATCCTGCCATGTTTGTTATTTTTTGAAGTATGAACGTATGGTGAAATATGATCGTGTGAAACGGCCGTCAACAAGGAGCATTTGATGGATCATATATATATATATATAGCGCAAAGCAAGCCACTACACTTGCACAAAATGAAGACTGGCGCTTTAAGGTCCTTTGGTTCACACTTGACTTCATCACGGAGGCGCTTTGCGAAATTTGTTCACAAGTGTTTTCTGAATACAGGTCAGGACTATGTTACTGGCTCAAATAATTAGCTTGCTCTTCTGAATCACGGAGATGAGCCCATCACTGCAGCCGGTCACCAGCAGGTGGCAGCTGTGAAGACCCTAAGGTGTGATAGACAGCTGCGGTATGAGGAACCAAACCCTTGCATAAACTTTCCTTTGTATTTTCTCCTAATATTTTGATGGCATGACGTTGACTTTTATTATAACCTGCATAACATTCAGTGAATCAATCGCTGCCGGTGTTAAATCATAATTTGAGAATAATCTATACTCAAATTTACCACTATGCAGGGCAAGAAATCAGACTTGCAATGTCGGAGGATTGGAGGGGCAGTCCGAGTCGGAGTTAAATTCCCACTTAGTTTAAGAATTGGAGTCGGAATATAGTGCCTGACTCCTACTCTGGAATATGATGTTATAAAATATCTCATTTTTTTAGTTTCATTCATCATTTATTGTCTCAAGTTAAAAAAAACAATAAAAGATTTAGCACATACAGACAAATATTGGTTTGGCTTAATCTGTGTGTTTGCTATTGAAGGTGGACTACCTAGATAGTCTGATCAGAGTCCTAACTGATGCTAACCTATGGTAACTATTTACATTTTTATGAACTGATTTGATAATTTCAGTGCACATAATAAGGATTGCATTCCAAATACCAACAGAATATTGTTTGAAGCTTAACTGGTGTATATTTATGGCATTCGGTACTTAGCCTGTAGAGTATAAGTTTGGATTTCAATCGTTCACTAAAAATATGGTGAAGTATTTGGAATATTTTATACATACATTGGAACACTGCATTTTTTGGCTATGAATTGAACATAGTGTCAAGATTTACAACTAAATGCTTGATATAAAAAACTAAATTAAGCAGAAACAATTGGGCAGACCCCCTTTTCGGCGGTATTGTGAAAAAAAAAACATTGAAATGAATTCAAATTGTAGTAAGTATCTATATCGTAAAGTTCAAAATAATACCATCAACATGGTATAGCATTTGAGTTTACCATACAGTCTAAAATACGATTTCAAAAATTGTTTGGTGGCTGATGGCAGTGTGCTCACGCTCATGAAATATTCAACTTGTTATTCTTTTTTCTTGGTTGAATATGGAATTTTTCAATTTTTTTCTTAAACTTGTCTCGCACTTTTTCACCACTCATTTATGCAACTTACAGCTACTAACTCATTTGAAATATTTATTTTTAGAAGTTTTCATGAAAACGACCGCTGTTGTTCCAGCGCAGAAGCGCGATACTGACACCTGGACGTGACCAGCTGCAACAGCTTTATCGCTATTACATTATATTGAAGTAAATTGTAACACACAATGTGGTACATAAAAGCGGTAGATGAGATATTGGTGAAATGGTCAGGTGACTGAAATTTTTTCAAGAAGCACTAAATAAGATAGGTACTTATGGTTGAACTTCGTTCCAGAGAAAATCAGAGCTTCTTACAAGTTGAATTTTCTCCTATCTATTACTGAAGACCGTAACACAGGAAGGAACGAAGAAACAACACATTACAAATATCATAGATTTATATATGATGTTATTAACTTATTACACTCTACCATTACTTTTTGCGATAGTATTTTGTTTCAGTTTTTTTTTTGTATTCTATTACGCACCATGTTTACTCTAAATGTCACTCATACCACATACATTATTACTTTAGAAATGAACTGACAAATTTTTAACTAAAACTAATTCGACCATCAAATGAGTAAAACAAATTAATAACAAAAATTCTTCTTAATCTCCATTTCCCCCTACTGAACAAATGTTGAAATAAAAAATTAAAAAGTAGAACTTGAAATACAATTTGATTGCCTAATTTCCATTCTATGATATACAGTAATTTGAATGGAAAAATTCTAAAGTTAAAAAACTTTAGGGAACAAGGATGTAAATTTATATATACATACATCCCCATTTGACCCCAGGCCCCATTTGACTCGAGCCTACCTTATTAACACTTTTTCTTGATGATAGTTATTCATGAATTATTAATATGAGAGAATATAATGTTCAAAATATTGCTAATGATGCGAAATATAATTGTAAATATCCCAAACTTACTGTCTTTTAGGTTAATATGTCTGTACATATTGGAAAAACTAGTTGACAAAATTAATGGTTACATTAAATGCTGATTGCATTAAGGAGTTAGAGTCGGAGTCGAAAAGTCTGTAGAGCCAGGAGTCAAAATCAGAGTTGGATTTGAAACATGTGACTCTACAACCCTACAGGTAATTACATGTCTTTACTTGCATTATGCTATGGTCCTACGAAAGTGTATTGTAGCCCCCCGCTAAAGGGTTAACCAGCAGTGGCAGAATGTCGGAGAGTACTGGAAATCGAGACAGCATTCCAGGGTCCAGACATTATTGCGGGGAGATCGACCACAGCCGGAAATGGGGGTGGTTGAGGTGTCGCAGTAATCTCATAAACGCTTCGTCTATGACACCGTAGCTCTGGCAACTTTGATCAATCGCAGCCGTGCATTCTACTGGAGCTATAGGCATACATCTGCAACAAAAATCAGTGTTGAGTGGTTGTTTCAGTTGTTTAATGCGCCCAAGTTAACTTTAACTTTACATTGGGTCTGAAATATATACAAATAACTATATTGGTATATCTGGGCAGCAGATCATTATCTATACAAGTTTCATTGAAACGAAGATGACTTCTAACCTTACAGAGCTTTACAGCTTCCCTTAAATTTCCACTTCACGAAACCTAGATTTGAGTTCCGCAGTACAAATACGTAGGATAATTAAAGACAGCCATTTGCAAAACAAATTGTATATAAAAATAACTATATATCTGTTAAACAGGACGCCATATTGTTTCGTAAAAATTTCTTTACCGGTTACGAATATTGGTATTGCAAGACCCCCGATACTGTATCTTCCAGCTCGTCCCGAGAAACAACAATAGCCTTTGAGACAGGCCAATGTTGTACATATACGAGTTCAAGTGTAAACTTGGGGACAGTGAGCTGCAAAACAAATTGTATATAAAAATAACTACTAACGTCGACTAACAAATAAAATTTAACGTTTCGGGAATAATGTAACGTTTCGGGTTGTGACGTTGCGTCACACCCAATGATCGACACTTTTTCCTCCGACTGCACTTGCCCGTTTTCCTCCGTTTCCCTTACCGTCCGACGCTTATATAGAGACCCCCATAACGCACTATGGTCAAATGCCTTTCAGGTCCCACCCTGTCAACATAGGTCGAAACTTTGCTCATTAAAAAAATAAAAATTCATTTAGGCGTCCATCTCAGATTTTAGTTGCAATTTCTGATGATGGGAAAAAATTCCCGAAACGGTAAATTTTATTTGTTAGTCGACGTTAGTAGTTATTTTGATGTTTTAGTTTGAATCCTTTAAAAATCGTATATAGGCATGGCCACAATCCCCCTATCAAGACGTCTCACCTTAAATCTCGGATCAGGTAAACCGAAGACCAACACCCACCAGCAGCACAACATGACCTTAACTAGAGTAATGCTTATAACGGGAACAACAACCTTTCATCGTAATAGCAACTTCAAACGTTTGCATTAATACTAGACGACCAGCCATCAACAATCAGGTGACGGGATCATGCAGAACACTTAAGTTGCATGGAGAATCGCAAGCATCCTTAATAGACCACGCAGCCAACTGACCAGCCATACCCATCCGGCAAGTCCAACAGCCAATCAGCGTGCATAGCTACAACCTCCGACCGCTGAGCACTAATAAAGAGAAGCAGCCGTCTGCCAACGATAGCACTTACAATTTTTATCAGCCTCTAACTACTCATGCAATCTGCGACAGACGTCAGCTTTTCTGCAACTTACTATATGACCTGAATATGATCATGACTGAGCTGTGATCGAAACGCGTCGCCAACCAACTTCAACAACAGCACCTGATTAGAAGAGCCTGAGTTTTGGGCAACTACTCCACCAAACGCACCAAGGGATAATTTTAGATATTCATACTGTGGCGAAAACAGCTAAGAAAATGTTAGCCAAACAATATGACAATCTATTCAACCAAACCAGTATAAAAGAAAGGTTCGGAGTGAAGCCGAGGCTGAGTATAAAGCTTGTTGCTGATCCACATGCGGTTCAGCTTGTACACCATCTGCTACTGCACCAGAGAGCACCACACCTGTACAAACTATAACTATAAGGACAATATACTATCTTGCGCAGAGATCAGTCAGCTGTGCGGCATCTAAGAGATAGCACTCCCGTACTAGCCGTATGTGTATGAGGTGCTGAGGGAGACCACTGAACTTATTTTCTCTTTTTTTCTAGAATTTTTAGCAATATTTTCGGGTTAGTGGGTCTTCGTTTGAAGTGATTGTGGCAGAACCAAACCTTTGTGCAATTATTCAAAACTAAAGTCTGTTTCACACCAGCTTGAGGTTGACTTAATATAGGTAGCTACTGCAAGTGAGCCCAATTTTTCAAGAAATTGCATAAAAATATTGTGCTTTCGCTGACTTGTCAAATTTGACTGCACATTTGGAGTGTTAATGGGGTCACACACTAGCGACAGCAACGAGTTTGTGAGTTTTGAAGGTGTTAGAAAACCAGAAAGCTGTCGCACTGCACGAAATTATGAGGCTGGTGGCATTGTGTTTTTTTTAAATAGATTATCCGGTCAACTCCGCTGAATTTTATAAACAAACTCACAGTAGTGTCTTCTTTACGATTAAAATTACTCTCGCAGTCGCAACTCACAACTCTTAAGTCATGTAACAATCGACTTCTACTTAACATTAATTGGCGAGTGAATGAGTATAAAAATATTTAATTTTCATTGAACAACCCTCATTAACTATGGACTTCCCAACGAAGCATTGATTTCGTCGATTTTGTGAATCTACCTCCTCGACTTAGATGAACAGTAAATATTTTTTTTTTATCTCTTTGTTCGGATCCGTTGCAGACTCTTCAGTTAGGCGAGAAGGACTTGAAATTATTTCCTTCGAAACATGAGAATTTTGAATGAAGTGTTGATGCCTCAAATCAGACGCATTACGATCCTTAGATAAGCACATTCATTTAGAGTTTTGCACCTGCCTTGGATCGAAACTGCACTGGAACCCTACGAGAAAAACGTGCCTTTCTTTGTTTCAAAAGATATGCGTTCTGCTATGATAGCTCACTATAACCTTATTAAACTTCTATTGCATACACTAAACTTAACCTGATAGCCTACGCTTGCCATAAAGGATCTACGAGTAATTTATGAAACTTTTGCATCATTTTTAAAATTAACATTGTGACCTCAGAAGACAAACTGTTCATGGTAACTCAAGAGCTGCAGTTATCAGCAATAGACACGCATTCCGCGGCATAGGCCTTCGATGAACGGCATAATTAATCTTCATTCCCCAGCTGTAGGACCTATTTGGCATTTTGAGTGGTCATTTAAGCATAGTTATCAGCAATGGTTCTGGAACGTGGTTGAGGGAGGGGTAATGAATCAGTGCAATACCCGCGATATCATAGCCTTTTCATTAACCGAGCGCGGCAATTCACAGTGCTTGTAAAGATACATCACTCAAAGAGAGAATCTCTAGTTGTTTCTACCAAATGCTTCAGCCGAATACATTTGTTGCTACCACCAAATAAAGAAAAAAGTGCTTGTGCTAAATAAACATAGTTCACATAATTAGATAAGGTCTCGTAGTCATAAAAATCGAATTGTTTTTTATTAAATCATTTGGTACTTCAAGTACAAAGTTCTTTATCGCACAATATATGACACGAAGAACTATATATCTATCTATATAAAACTTCTTTGGCTTTCATAGATAAATGGGTTTGGTAACAGTACTTGAAATTTCCTAGGGTGTGTGAATCTTTGTGCTTCGATCCTTTAATAAGCGAATCGAATTATGATAGATAGTAATATAAGGTCATATCAGCTAAATAAACCGTTTGTGTCATTTGTATTGATGACTATTGCTTGAAATCACAACATACAACTTTCCATTCCCTCTGTGTTGTCCCTTCATACAAAAATTGAAATTACGCTTCCAGATTTAACTCGTTGATCAGCTAATCTACGCCTCACCATATTTTGGACCTGAGAGGTTACTAATTTGAAGAGTCAGACATACTCCTCTTATTTTGCCTAAATTAAACTCCCAGTGAATTTCAATAAATGAATTGGCGAATTTTACTTTTGTTAAACCTCCTACCTTAAGTAAAATCAAACCAGAGAAAGAAGTAAAGCAGAAATACATTCATCCGGATAGTTAGCTGTGAAGCGGATAGTAGCCTTACATTTAGAAATAGATAAAATTTAACATTTTACATTCTACATTAGATGGTAGGAATGGTGGAAGATTTCCTCGATGTTCCGCAGAGTTTCCCTCGATATGTCAGTGCACCAAGAAGCGAACTTCATCTTTTTATATCTAGCCTCAGTTGATCACAGAAAATACGGGGCTGTGACAACAGCAAGAGAATGTCGATACCTGTTGGTTTATGAATGCAGTTTCGTTGTCGCACAAAATCTCTAAATTCAATTATTTTTAATTGAGAAAGTTAACTGTAAATACATGAGTGTACTTATGAAAAATTACTGCTTTTTGTAGGCCAAGAGCTTAATATTCATAACTTTACACTTTCTCTTACTATACACAACGATGTTGTTTTTCCAAACATAAAACTTAAGATAGCATATGATGAAGATTGTTCTGCCATTCGCTTAGCTTCGGCACACGTATTATGTAATATTGTGTTCAAACTTCTTTGCAGATCGCTTCCAGCTTTTTGATATTTCTTGCGGTCCAATATAAACGCGGGCCTACGGCTCTCGCCACAAATTTTCATTTGGATTCAAGCCTGGTGACTGGGATGGCTATGCTAAAACATTAATCTTTCTCTAATTCAACCAGTTACAACTCTTATGTTGTGCTTCGGGTCATTATTATATTCGAACTACCAACTTCAGACATCCTTCTTCAAGCTTTCCTGTAGAATCTTGCAAAATTTTTTAATAGCACGTTTTTCATAATGCACCAGACGTAGAAAGGCAACCCCATTACGTTATGGATGCTCCACCTTGCTTCACTGAAGGAATGACATTTCTCGGGAAGCTATAGCTTTCTAAGTGTCTCAAACATAGTTTACACCACTTTGGTGAAACCACTCCATCTTCGTTTCATAACACAATAAAAGATGACGGAATTTTTTTTTTATCCACAACTTCAGTTGAACTTTTGAATAAGCGAAGATTCTTCAGCAACAATATCTTCCTACAGAGCGTCGGCCACGTAACTTTGTTTCGAGCAAATTATTGGACATTGTACGTGAACTGACGTCGATTCTTTCATCTAAAAATGCTTTTGTAAGTCTTTCATTATTACCCGAGGGTTAACGTTACCACTTACGAATATCCATTCAGGGGGGAAGTTTTCGATTGGCTGAAGCACCATATTCTCTAAGATATTTGGTCTCAACAGCACCTGGTATTATCCAGGAGGGTCGCTTACAGCTGCCACTTATTGCAGAAAGATAAATACTACATAAACTCGACAGGATTGCACCTAGGGATTCACTACAACTACGCGAAGCCGCTAGACCAGCGCTAGCAGAGTATAAACAGGCAGCCCTGCAGTAACGAATGTAGGTGCTTATAGTGCGAAGCACTGCCCGCTCCAGTATAGCGTGAACTACTGCAGCGTTTTTGTTTTGTGTGCATGTGGAGGACTCATAGTCTTCACGATATAATTCCCGAGACAACTAAAAATTTTAGTTCCACCAGCATCTAGACCACATTCTCTACATTTCCTAACTGTTGTTTGAAGCATCGATTTTTGTACAGTCAACTGGTCAGATATTTTTCTGTGGCTTAGTCCAGCGTCTTGCCACAAGACGATTTTTTCTTCAGAGAAGATATTTCTTTACCTTTGGCTATGGTGTGAGATTGCGTCGTGCCTATCCGGGGATCTCGAAAAGATGACTTCAAAAGAATATTTCAGAATATTCTGTAATTTGTTAGAGTCTTAATAGTATTCAAGAGCAATCCAGAAGATGTTTGGATGAAAGAACATCGTATAGTAATGAAATTAAATTGTGTATGCAGCAGCTAAGCATATACCTAATTGAAAACTGTCTTGGAATAAATATTATTTTAGTCCGCGTTTTGCATATGTTTGTAAATTAATTTTTATTTCAAATACAGATATGAAATTTCTCTTGCCTTCTCTGATTTATATTGTCGAAAGCATGAACAATATCAATATCCAGGCATGTATAGTATTCAGCTTTAGTAAAAAAAAAAAAAGAGCGGCGTCAATGTTGAGGTACAACATCTTTCTGCAAGCACTGTATGTATGTTTTAGTTTAATTATATCATGCAGGTGGTTCATTATGCTAGAACGAAATATTGGCTATCACCCTCCCCCGTCACTCACACATGTATCTATCATATCATTTTATTAATGACTGAGTACAGACATCAGATTTTATGGCCAAGCTTTCGGCACAGGTCAAGTTTGTGCCGAAAGCTTGGCCATAAAATCTGATGTCTGTACTCAGTCATTAATAACCTGATATGATGAACCCCGACAGACGTCCAGTCACGTTTTCGATACATATATCTATGTACATGCCTGTATATAACGAAGTAGAGTGCCCGCGCTGTCAAAAACAACAGCGAACTATTTGTGATGACCCATCATTGATCAAAAATTTCTGATTAAATTCCTTACATAGGATGCACTGCAACTTCCAACTTGAATTATGGAACATATAGCAGATATGCATGTTATACAGGGCTGAACACTTGTCCTGCGGTGATACGCTGAAAAGCAATTGATTTTTACCCACAGTCGATATGGCTCCTAATAAATACTGAGCTCTGTATTCAGGATACTCGATAGTGTATATAGTATAAGTTAGAAGTTTTTCCTCAAGTGAAAAGTTGTACTGTTGATAGAAAAACCCAAATTAAAAAAAAATTATTTGCTGCCAAAAATCCCTGTGTACTTAACCCGCCTGCTGATCGCTGAAGAATATCTTACCACTTGCTTCGATGATTATGCAGTCAATAAGAGTATCAACGTAAACTAAGGGCAGCTGAAGTTTAGATAAAGGAAACCTCAGAAAAGATTACGAATCACGATGCAAGAGAGTGCTTAGAAAAGCAGTATGTACAGCATCTGCATTGAGTGGACTTCAACGTTGGCAAAGAAAGAACTGCATTCAGATATACGTTTACCATCATCTGCAACCTGGCCTATTTTTTACGCATCAGTTTTCAATGAAGCAAACAAACATATGTTTCGATATATGAAAAAAGTGATGAAAATCAGATTCCATAACCGCGCTAACAGAAGCTGAAAATAACTTTATTGTTTCGATGTCAAGAACTATTTCAAGCAAGAAATGCATTCAGATAAAGGGATAAGGATTTCACTTTCGCCATCTTCTGCAACCTGTGAATCGATCCCCATGAAAACGCAGCTCAAGTACAAAATCTGCAACCTGGCCTATTTTCCGCCTATGTCGTTAAGAGCGTGACACAAAACATACATGTAAATAAACATATAAATGTATAACCAAATAAACACAAGATGGTGTTAATTATATTGTTTGATGATTGAAGTGTTGCAGGTGGCAGTGGTTATTTAGTGAACGCTTCTTACCAGTGCGTATAATTTTCCAGACAGCATTCTTATAGCAGAGTGGCCTTAAAGCGCCTATGAACTTGAGCTCGATACGAACGTAAAGGAAAAGCTATTTGAGGTGATGAGGTCCAGCAGTATTCGAAAACCAACACAGTTGTTGGTTATGGCAGGGGCACTTATACTCGTCCTTTATTACATAACGTTGTCGGGCAGCTATATGGACACCCGCTCCACATCAACGCAACGCATAGGTAAGTTCATCACTACTCAAAGTTTAACCGTAGCCTTTCCCGTATACCTTCGTCCATCCAGATTTATATGATACGCCGTTTTAGGGTCGCTAGACGGGCACTGGCCAACTTGAGACTTGGGGCAAAAACGCTGAAAGAAATTCGTATGTCTGAGTAGCTGCAAAAAGAGATCACAATCTTCCTTACGGTAAACTTAAAGCTACTTGGCTATTGTAGTATCACTGTACGGATAGCGCGGATGGCGGATATGTTCTACTATCCTGCTACTAAAGCGTTTTTCCTTATGAATACCATAGGAGAAACTTCCCTTGTGCCTTTTGCAGCAGAAACTCTGACCTTGAATGAGTTTGTGAGCTCAAAATTGATCTAATTTTTCGATAAAATACTTCCTGCTGATTGTGAAACATCATTCCATTTTCGAAAGACAAGCAAACAATTGAGAAAAGTCTGTTACTGTTGTTGGAGACTCAGTCCATGTTTCAGAGAATGAAATAGCGGGTTGGTTTTGAGAATGACAAAAAAGAAATGCCGGTATCAGGGTATCAACGTCAGGAAGCATAAATCAATCAAAGTCTCAACATCCTATTGTTGCAGAATTAATCTTTACTAACGGAAATTAGCTTCAATGACAACAGTTAGTGCCATTCTGAAAAAAATGCAGTAATTGGTAGCAGTGGTGGTTTTTAATTTCATAGGATGATGACGATGCAGCTGTAGTGGGTGCTGTGCATCCGTCTAGCTGGCAGGAAGGGGTCTGTTCTCGTGGGCACAGCGGAATGCGCGACGGCGGCGGCCGGACGGCGCCAAATGACCCACCAGGAGGCGGAGGCAATCTGCCGTCCAACCGAAAGGGAGGACGCGCAGCATACCACCGCAGGCAGCGGAGGAGACCGTGGGTAGCCGCCACGGGAACCTCCCTAAAAACTTTCTCGGGCGAGGGCCCTCTGGGCCCGCACCAGGCAGTCCCAACGGTGTCGAGCATGAGGTATTGGATGGCGTGGGTGGGCATGAGTCTCGTATCGATTCATCCGAACGCCGGTCCTTGTGCTAGGGGAAGGATGAGGGGGAGGAGGGAGGAGGGGGAGAGGAGGGCTAGAAGAAATGCGCGGAGGAGGGAAGGGAGACGGGGGC
>LQNS02278125.1:27274083-27287046 GCA_001587735.2 Parhyale hawaiensis
CATAGCCAAAGGTAAAGAAATATCTTCTCTGAAGAAAAAATCGTCTTGTGGCAAGACGCTGGACTAAGCCACAGAAAAATATCTGACCAGTTGACTGTACAAAAATCGATGCTTCAAACGACAGTTAGAAAATGTAGAGAATGTGGTCTAGATGCTGGTGGAACTAAAATTTTTAGTTGTCTCGGGAATTATATCGTGAAGACTATGAATCCTCCACATGTACACAAAACGAAAACGCTGCAGTAGTTCACGCTATACTGGAACGTGCAGTGCTTCGCACTATAAGTACCTAGATTGGTTACTGCAGGGCTGCCTGATTATACTCTGCTAGCGCTGGTCTAGCGGCTTCACGTAGTTGTAGTGAGTCCCTAGGTGCAATCCTGTCGAGTTTATGTAGTATTTATCTTTCTGCAATCAGTGGCAGCTGTAAGCGACCCTCCTGGATAATACCAGGTGCTGTTGAGACCAAATATCTTAGAGAATATGGTTAGTAGGGTATAAAGCACTGAATCGGACACTTTTGAGGGTAGGTTCCGGCTCCACCTACTTCCGGTTTCCCAGGCCCCGCCCACTTCCGGTTTGCGCCCCTCCCCCAGACCCCCGCTAAATAGGTAGTGCATTGGCCGTTATAAATCGGAAGCTCACGCACGAGGGTAGGTTACCCTCAAAAGTGTCCGATTCAGTGCTCTATACACTACTATGGTTCTTCAGCCAATCTCCCAAGACAAGCTCGTCTTCAAAAAGTTCCCCCCTGAATGGATGATCGTAAGTGGTAAAGTTAGCCCTCGGGTAATAATGAAAGACTTGCAAAAGCATTTTTAGATGAAAGAATCGACGTCAGTTCACGTACAATATCCAATAATTTGCTCGAAACAAAGTTACGTGGCCGACGCTCTGTAGGAAGATATTGTTGCTGAAGAATCTTCGCTTGTTCAAAAGTTCGACTGAAGTTTGCCTGGGAGCATGCGGATAAAGAAAAAATTTTCCGTCATCTTTTATTGTGTTATGAAACGAAGATGGAGTGGTTTCACCAAAGTGATGTAAACTATGTTTGAGACACGTAGAAAGCTAGCTTCCCGAAAAATGTCATGCCTTCAGTGAAGCAAGGTGGAGCATCCATAACGTAATGGGGTTGCCTTTCTTCGTCTGGTGCAGGTACGCTGCATTATGAAAAACGTGCTATTAAAAATTTTTCCAAGATTCTACAGGAAAGCTTGAAGAAGGATGTCTGAAGTTGGTAGTTCGAATATAATAATGACCCGAAGCACAACACAAGAGTTGTAATTGGTTGAATTAGAGAGAGATTAATGTTTTAGCATAGTCATCCCAGTCACCAGGCTTGAATCCAAATGAAAATTTGCGGCGAGAGCCGTAGGCCCGAGTTTATATTGGACCGCAAGAAATATCAAAGAGCTGGAAACGATCTGCAAAGAAGTTTGAACAGAATATTACATAATACGTGTGCCAAAGCTAAGCGAATGGCAGAACAATCTTCATCATATGCTATCTTAAGTTTTATGTTTGGAAAAACAGCATCATTGTGTTTACTAAGAGAAAGTATTAAATTATGAATATTAAGCTTTTGGCCTACAAAAAGTAGTAATTTTTCATAAGTATACTCATGTATTTACAGTTAACATTTTTAAAAAAGTATTATTGAATTTAGATATTTTGTGCAACAACGAAACTGCATTCATAAAGAAACAGGTATCGACATTCTCTTGCTGTTGTCACGGCCCATTATTTTCTTTGATCAACTGAGGCTAGATATAAAAAGATGAAGTTCGTTTCTTGGCGCACTGACATATCGAAGGAAACTCTGCGGAACATCGAAGAAATTTTCCATCATTCCTACCATCTAATGTAGAATATAAAATACAATTTTTTTTTATTTTTAAATGTAAGGCTACTATCCGGTTCACAGATAACTATACGGGTGAATGTATTTCTGATTTACTTCTTTCTCTGGCTTGATTGTTTTACTTAAGGTAGGAGGTGTAACAACAGTAAAATTAGCTAACTCATTTATTGAAATCCACAGGGAGTTTAATTTAGACAAAATAAGAGTAGTAGGTCTGATTTTTCATATTAGTAACCTCTCAGGTGAGAAATATGGTGAAGCATAGATAAGCTGATCAACGAGATAAATCTGGACGTGTTGTTTCAATTTTTTTATAAAGTGACAAAATAGGGGGAACGAAAAGTTATATGTTGTTACTTCGAGCAGTAGTCATCATTACAAATGACACAAACGGTTTATTTAGCTGATATGACCTTACATTACTATATAACAATTCGATTCGTTTACTAAGGGATCGAAGCACAAAGATACACACACCCTAGAAAATTTCAAGTACTGTTACTAATCCCATTTATTTATGAAGGCCAAAAAGTTTTATATGTACAGGGCTTAGACATAAGTATTTGCACAACTCTATTTTTTATGTATTCTAAAAAATTTAGGGACTACTTTAGGATAATTAATATAGGAAGTTTATGTAACATATATACACTATAATAGAATATTTAAACAGAGCAGTAAAATGTGCATTTATAACAAGAAAATTTAACACAAGCAAAAGTAATGAGGGACAAAAGTATTTGACAAAAAAAAATTATGACATTAGTACTTGGTGGCGTGACCTTTATTGGCAATAACAGCATGGAGACGATTGTTGTAGCTGGAAATTAACTTTTCATATTCACTTGATGGTATTTTTTTCTATTTTTCCATGCAGATAACCTTTAATTCAGTAAGGTTTTTGGGACACCGTTTGTGGACACCAGATTTAAGAAGACGCCACAAATTTTCAATTGGATTAAGGTCCGGTGATTGGCTAGGCCATGAAAGAACATTTATTTTCTTCTTTTGAAACCATTCTTTCGTTAAATTCTCAGTATGCTTATGGTCGTTGTCTTGTTGGAAGGTCCACCTGCGCCGTCCGTAGAATTTTTTGGCCCTTGGAAGCATCTTCTTCTCTAATATTTCCCTGAACATGAAACTATTCATCTTACCATCAATGATGTAAAGATCCCCAACACCATGGGCAGTAAAGCAACCCCACATGCACCATGATGCAGCCCCCTTCATGCTTCCCGATGGTGATGGTGTTCTTGGAGTCATAGGCAGTACCACGTTTCCTCCATACATGCGGAGCTTCGTTTCGGCCAACAATTCTATTTTTGTTTCGTCAGACCATATAACCCCTTCCCAAAACTCATTTCCTTTGTTCAGGTGGTCTTTGGTAAATGTTAAGCGGCTCTTGACATGTTTTGCTGTAAGAAGAGGAGTTTTGCGATGAGTGTAAGAATGAATGCCAGCACGGTTCAATTCCCTAACAATAGTTTTCTTGCTGACATGCAGTCCCTGAGACGCCAGTTCACTCTGAAGGTCAGCACCTGTTGTCATGGGGTCATTAGTCACCCTACGTAGCATGTAGCGCCGAGGATGACCCATGATCTTACGCACGCAGAGCTCCAGCTCTTGGCAGGTTGGAGACCGCCCCAGTCACTTGCTGCTTGCGGACTATTGCTCTAACCGTTGAAAAAGGAACATTGACACGTTCTGCTATTACTCTATAAGTTAATCCCTTACTACGAAGTTGAATTATTTGTTTACGAGTAGCTTCAGGGATTTCTTGTAGTGAGCGTTTCAGCGAGGTCTAGAGAGGTAATGATTGCGCCGGCTGTGGTTTGTTTACATTGCATTTGTTTCGAGCCGATTCGTGAACGTTCTAGAATAATTTTCAAACTAATTTATTCAAATTATACTGTCAAAATATCAAAGATTCAACATCATATTTATTTTGGTCAAATACTTTTGTCCTTAAATTACTTTTACTTGTGTTAAATTTCCTTGTTATAAGTGCACACTTGACTGTTCTGTTTAAATATTCTATTATATATATGTTACACAAACTTCCTGTATCAATTATCCTAAAGCAAACCCTGAATTTTTAAAAATACATAAAAAATAGATTAGATTAGATAGGTTTAGATTAAATAGGCGGCAGTAGACGAACCAATAGGCCCATTCCCAAAGAGACACCGGAACATACGCCCCGGCACTCTATGAGCAATAGCTCATAGAGTGCCGGGGCGTAGATAGAGTTGTGCAAATACTTATGTCTAGGCACTGTATATAGTTCTTTGTGTCATATATTGAGCGATAAAGAACTCTGTACTTGAAGTACCAATTGGTTTTAAAAAATTTGATTTTTAGGACTACGAGATCTATTCTAATTATGTGAACTATGTTTAGCACAAGCACTATCTTCTTAATTTGGTGGTCGCAACAAATGTATTCGGCTGAAGCATTTGGTAAAAACAACTAGAGATTCTTTCTTTGAGTGATGTATCTTTACAAGCTCTGTGAATTGCCGCGCTCGGTTAATGAAAAGGCTATGATATCGCGGGTATTGCACTGATTCATTACCCCTCCCTCAACCACGTTCCAGAACCATTGCTCATAACTATACTTAAATGATCACTCAAAATGCCAAATAGGTCCTACAGCTGGGGAATGAAGATTAATTATGCCGTTCATCGAAGGCCTATGCCGCGAAATGCGTGTCTATTGCTGATAACTGCAGCTCTTGAGTTACCGTGAACAGTGTGTCTTCTGTTTGAGGTCACGATGTTAATTTTAAAAATAATGTAAAAGTTTCATAAATTAGTCTCAGATCCTTAATGGCAAGCGTAGGCTGTCAGATTAAATTTAGTGTATGCAATAGAAGTATAATAAAGTTATAGTGAGCTATCATAGAAGAACGTATACATATCGTTTGAAACAAAGAAAGGCACGATTTTCTCCTAGGGTTCCTGTGCAGTTTCGCTCTAAGGCAGGTGCAAAAGTCTAAATGAATGTTCTTATCTAAGGATCGTAATGCGTCTGATTTGAGGCATCAACACTTCATTCAAAATTCTCATATTTCGAAGGCAATAATTTCAAGTCCTTCTCGCCTAACTGAAGAGTCTGCAACGGATCCGAAGACAGAGATAAAAAAAAGAATATTTACTGTTCATCTAAGTAGAGGAGGTGGATTCACAAGGTCGACGAAATCAATGCTTCGTTTGGAAGTCCATAGTTAATGAGGGTTGTAAGCTCAGCTGTTCGATGAAAATTAAATATTTTCATACTCATTCACTTGCCTACTAATGTTAAGTAGAAGTCGATGGTTACTTAACTTTAGAATTGTGAGTAGCGACTGCAAGAGTAATTTTAATCGTAAAGTAGACACTAGAGTGAGTTTGTTTATAAAATTCAGCGGAGTTAACCGGATAATCTCTTTGAAAAAACACGATGCCACCAGCCTCAAAATTTCGTGCAGTGCGACAGCTTTCTGGTTTTCTAACACCTTCAAAACTCACAAACTCGTTGCTGTTGCTAGTGTGTGACCCCATTAACACTCCAAATGTTCAGTCAAATTTGACAAGTCAGCGAAAGCACAATATTTTTACGCAATTTCTTGAAAAATTGGGAACACTTGCAGTACCTGTATTAAGTCAACCTCAAGCTGGTGTGAAACAGACTTTAGTTTTGAATCACTGCACAAAGGTTTGGTTCTGCCGCAATCACTTCAAACGAAGACCCACTAACCCGTAAAAATGCTAAAAATTCTACATAATAGAGAAAATAAGTTCAGTGGTCTCCCTCAGCACCTCATACACATACGGCTAGTACGGGAGTGCTATCTCTTAGGTGCCGCACAGCTGACTGATCTCTGGACAAGACAGCACATTGTCCTTACAGTTATAGTTTGTACAGGTGTGGTGCTCTCTGGTGCAGTAGCAGATGGTTGAATCGCATGTGGAGCAGTAACAAGCTTTATACTCAGCCACAGCTTCACTCCGAAAGTTCTATGTACAGCCTGTGCATAGGTATGTATGTGAGTACTTAGGTAACAACACTTCTTTTATACTGGTTTGGTTGAATAGATTGTCATATTGTTTGGCTACCATTTTCTTAGCTGTTTTCGCCACAGTATGAATATCTAAATTTGTCCCTTGGTGCGTTTGGTGGAATAGTTGCCCAAAACTCAGGTTCTTCTAATCAGGTGCTGTTGTTGAAGTTGGTTGGCAACGCGTTTCGATCACGGCTCAGTCAGGATCATATTCAGGTCATCTGGTAAAGCTGCAGGAAAGCTGACGTCTGTCTGTCGTTGATTGTATGAGTAGTTAGAGGCTGATAAAAATAAAAAGTGCTTTCGTTGGCAGACGGCTGCTTCTCTTTATTAGTGCTCAGCGGTCGGAGGTTGTAGCAATGCACGCTGATCGGCTGTTGGACTTGCCGGGCGGGTATGGCTGGTCAGTTGGCTGCGTGGTCTATTGTGGATGCTTGCGATTCTCCATGCAACTTAAGTGTTCTGCATGATCCCGTCACCTGATTGTTGATGGCTTGTCGTCTAGTATTAATGCAAACGTTAGAAGTTGCTATGACGATGAAGGGTTGTTGTTCCCATTATAAGCATTACTCTAGTTAAGGTCATGTTGTGCTACTGGTGTTGGTCTTCGGTTCACCTGATCCGAGAATTAAGGAGAGACGTCTTGATAGGGTGATTGTGGCCATGCCTACATACGATTTTTAAAGGGTTCAAACTAAAATATCAAAATAACTACTAACGTCGACTAACAAATAAAATTTGACTTTTCGGGAATTTTTTTCCCATCATCAGAAATTGAAACTAAAATCTAAGAAGGATGCCTAAAAGAATTTTTATTTTAAATGAGCAAAGTTTCGACCTATGTTGACAGGGTAGGACCTAAAAGGCAAATGACCATAGTGCGCTATGGGGGTCTCTTTATATAAGCGTCGAACGGTAAGGGAAACGGAGGAAAACGGGCAAGTGCAGTCGGAGGAAAAAGTGTGGGTCATTGGTTGTGACGAAACGTTACAACCCTAAACGTTACATTATTCCCGAAACGTTAAATTTTATTTGTTGGTCGACGTTAGTAGTTATTTTTATATGCGATTTGTTTTGCAGCTCACAGTCCCCTCGGGACGAGCTGGAAGATACAGTACCGAGGCTCTTGCAATACTAATTTTCGTAACCGGTAAAGAAATTTTTATGAAACAGTATGGCGTTCTATTTAACAGATACCTATTTATTTGTATATGTTTCAGACCCAATGTAAAGTTAAAGCCAACTTGGCCGCAGTCAACAACTGGAACAACCACTTAACACTGATTTTTGTTGCAGATGTATGCCTATAGCTCCAGTAGAATGCACGGCTGCGATTGATCAAAAGTTGCCAGAGCTACGGTGTCATAAACGAAACGTTTATGAGATTACAGCGACACCTCAACCACCCCAGTTTCCGGCTGTGGTCAATCTCCCCGCAATAGTGTCTGGACGCTGAAGATGTTGTCTCGATTTACAGTACTCTCCGACATTTTGCCACTGCTGGTCAACCTTTTAGCGGGGACTCCAATATACTTTCGTAGGACCTTAACATAATGATAATCAAGTAAATACATGTGATTACCTGTAGGGCTGTAGAGTCACATGTTTCAAATCCAACTCTGATTTTGACTCCTGGCTCTACAGACTTTTCGACTCCGACTCTTACTCCTTAATGCAATCAGCATTTAATGTAACCATTAATTTTGTCAACTAGTTTTTCCAATATGTACAGACATAATAACCTAAAGACAGTAGGTTTGGGACATATACAATTATATTTCGCATCATTAGCAATGTTTTGAACATTATATTCTCCCATATTAATAATTCATTAATAACTATCGCAGCCGTGCATTATATTCTCCCATATTAATAATTCATTAATAACTATCATCCACAAAAAGTGTTAATAAGGTAGGCTCGAGTCAAATGGGGCCTGAGGTCAAATGGGGATGTATGTATATATAAATTTACATCCTTATTCCATAAAGTTTTTTAATTTTAGAATTTTTCCATTCAAATTACTGTATATCATAGAATAGAAGTTAGGCAATCAAATTATATTTCAAGTTCTACTTTTTAATTTTTTAGTTCAACATTTGTTCAGTAGGGGAAAATGGAGATTAAGAGGAATTTTTGTTATTAATTTTTTTTTACTCATTTGAGGGTCGAATTGGTTTTAGTTAAAAATTTGTCAGTTCATTTCTAAAGTAATAATGTATGAGATATGAGTGACATTTAGAGTAAACATGGTGCGTAATAGAATACAAAAAAACTGAAACAAAATACTATCACAAAAAATAATGGTATAGTGTAATAAGTTAATAACATAATATATAAATCTATGATATTTATAGTGTTGTTTCTTCGTTCCTTCCTGTGTTACGGTCTTCAGTAATAGATAGGAGAAAATTCAACTTGTAAGAAGCTCTGATTTTCGCTGGAACGAAGTTCAACCATAACTACCTATCTTATTTAGTGCTTCTTGAAAAAATTTCAGTCACCTTCAATGCAAAAACATGAAGACCATTTCACTCATATCTCATCTACCGCTTTTATGTACCGCATTGTGTGTTACAATTTACTACAATATATTGTAATAGCGATAAAGCTGTTGCAGCTTGTCACGTTCAGGTGTCAGTATCGCGATACTGCGCTGGAACAACAGCGGTCGTTTTCATCGTTTCTAAAAATAAATATTTCAAATGAGTGAGTAGCTGTAATTTGTATAAATGAGTGATGAAAAAAGTGCGAGACAAGTTTAAGAAAAAAATTGAAAAATTTCATATTCAACCAAGAAGAAAGAATAACAAGTTGAATATTTAATGAGCGTGGGCACACTTCCATCAGCCACCAAACAATTTTTGAAATCGTATTTTAGACAGTATGGTAAACTCAAATGTTATACCATGTTGATGGTATAATTTTGAACTTTACGATATACATACTTACTACAATTTGAATTCATTTAAATGTTTTTTCACAATACCGCCAAAAAAGGGGTCTGCCCAATTGTTTCTGCTTAATTTGTTTTTTTATATCAAGCATTTAGTTGTAAATCTTGACACTATGTTTAATTTATATCCAAAAAATGCAGCGTTCCAATGTATGTATAAATATTCCAAATCCAAACTTCTACACAATTGACCTCAACCCACCCTACAGGCTAAGTACCGAATGCCATAAATATACACCAGTTGAGCTTCAAACAATATTCTGTTGGTATTTGGAATGCAATCCTTATTATGTGCACTGAAATTATCAAATCAGTTCATAAAAATGTAAATAGTTACCATAGGTTAGCATCAGTTACGACTCTGCTCAGACTATCTAGGTATTCCATCTTCAATAGCAAACACACAGATTAAGCCAAAACCAATATTTGGCTGTATGTGCTAAATCTTTTATTGTTTTTTTTATAACTTGAGACAAAAAATAAATGATTAATGAAACTGAAAAAAATTAGATATTTTATAACATGATATTCCAGAGTAGGAGTCAGGCACTATATTCCGACTCCGATTCTTAATGTAAGTGAGAATTTAATTCCGACTCGGACTTCCCCTCCAATCCTCCGACATTGCACCTCTTGTTTCTTGCCCTGCATAGTGGTCAATTTGAGTTTAGATTATTCTGAAATTATGATTTAACACCGGCAGCGATTGATTCACTGAATGTTATGCAGGTTATGATAAATAGTTCAACGTCATGCCATCAAAATATTAGGAGAAAATACAAAGGAAAGTTTATGCAAGGGTTTGGTTCCGCATACCGCAGCTGTCTATCACACCTTGGGGTCTTCACAGCTGCCACCTGCTGGTGACCGGCTGCAGTGATGGGCTCATCTCCGTGATTCAGAAGAGCAAGCTAATTATTTGAGCCAGTAACATACTCCTGACCTGCATTCTGGAAACACTTGTGAACAAATTTCTCAAAGCGCCTCCGTGATGAAGTCAAGTGTGAACCAAAGGACCTCAAAGCGTCAGTCTTCATTTTGTGCAAGTATAGTGGATTGCTTTGTGCTATATACCGTATGTATCAGGTCTACCAAATGCTCCAGGTTGACGGCCGTTTCACACGATCATATTTTGCCATACGTTCATACTTCAAAAAAGAACAAACATGGTAGGATAATGTGCACCTTTGTTTCATGGGAATAACACCGTGTGTGATATGAACGAGTTAGTCTCAGTAATGAACCCCTCTGAATGAATCACACAGTCAAATGCAGCATTGCAAGGCGACAAGTGCGTTACAAAGCTTCGAAGCGTAATCCAGCAGAGGAGAACAGGACCAGTTACATAAGAGCATGTCGGGATGTAAAGAAAATAGTCAGGACCACAAAAAGGGAAAAAGAAGTATCCGTAGCCACTATGGCAAAGCACAACCCAAAGGCATTCTATATATATATGTAAATGAAAGAAGAATAAAAAAGAAACCATCGTTCCGCTCAAAAGACCTGACGGTGCAATCACCAATAACCTAAGAGACAAAGCCACAATCGTGAACGACTATTTCACCTCTGTATTTACAATTGAGAATGTTACGAATATCCCTGAACCAGCACCGATGCAAGTTGCTCCTATAAACACATGTATTTTCACGGAAATCGAGATCCTTCAAGCACTGACCCTCCTGAATGTGTACAAATCTACTGGCCCATATAATCTTACTACTCGTGTACTGTGAGAAATGGCTCCAGTCATCGTGAAGCCACTGCTCGAAATATTTGTTCGGTCTCTGAGAACGGGTGAAGTTCCGCAGGATTGGAGACTAGCTAACGTGATACCGATACATAAGAAGGAGGACAAGAAAAGCCCCAGCAACTATCGACCAATCAGTCCCACATCGGTCATCAGCAAAACTATCGAACACCTCCTGAAAAAGCGTATCACTGATCACCTGACGATGCATCAGCTCGTATCCGACTCCTAGCATGGCTTCCGAAATGGAAGAAGCTGCATAACAAACCTCTGGACTTTTTCTCAAAAAAGTTACGGTTATTAAAGATGCAGAACAAGGTGTAGACCTTTTTATCTAGACTTCCAGAAGGCCTTTGATAAAGTTCCCCATCAACGGCTAATGAAAAAAATTGGAGGCCCATGGTATCCAGGGAGACTACTTATGATGGATCGGGGCATGGCTTTCGGGTCGGCAGCAGCGAGTGAAGCTCGAAAGTGAAACGAGCGACTGGACGCTGGTATGATCAGGGGTTCCACAAGGTAGCGTACTTGGCCCATTTCTGTTCTCAATTCACATAAATGGTCTGGATCTTAACAACCGTAGTAAAATCAGTAAATTTGCGGATGATACAAAACAATGTCATCCTGCTTCGAAAAAGCCTTGCTCCAGCAGGACCTTGACCACGTCATAGAATGGAGCACAACGTGACTGATGAGCTTTAATGACGACAAATGCTCAGTAATGCACGCAGGGCTCGTGGACCTTTCAACTCCATTGAAAATGAATGGGAGGGAATTGGCTCCTGTTACCCAACAGCGTGACTTGGGAATCACTATTACGAACAAATTACAGCACAGTCAGCAAGTTCCCTAGAGTGTGAAAATGGCAATCAGAGTACTGGAATTCATCACCAGAAATTTTAAATACAAGTCCAAGGATATCATCGTTCCCCTGTACAAGGCATTAGTGAGGCCACACTTAGAATTTGCTGTTCAATTCTGGTCGCCACATCTGTGCAAAGATATCGATAACATGGAAAGAGTCCAAAGCAGAGCAACGAAATTGATACCTCAGCTGCGAAACAAGCCGTATGAATGTCGCCTAAAAGAACTGGGTCTGATCTCTCTCGAGCAAAGACGACTCAGGGGGCAACTAATAGAAATTGCTTCAACGACGTACCTACAACGGGACTGTTTAAAAGAGACCTCAATGATCGCTTGCGAAACAACGGTCAAAAACTCAAGCACAAAGCTCGAAGAAAGACCTTGAATCAGCAGTTCTTTCCGTATTTCATAGTCAGCATTTGAAATAGACTTCCTTCCGACGTTGTTAGTGCGGAATCAGTCAACGCGTTTAAAAATCGTCTTGACATACATTGGGAGAGACATCCCCCACAGCTAAGGATTCATCCTCCAGGAGTCGCACACTCTTAACTGCCAAAGCCTCCGAGGCTTCCCAAATCCGTCTTCTTATCTCTTCCGTTCCAAGTACACTATCTGTCATCTTTAACTACGTATATCAGCGGCTATTGATCATGATTGCTGACACTCATATTCGTCTCTTATGCTGAGACTCTTCTCTTTCCTCTTTTTTTTTTCTTCTCTTTTCCCCAGTTTTTTATATCCTACTAACATAACATAAGCTGATTGATTGATAATGGCAATAGTTCATAGAGGGCAAGGCGTAGGTAGGTTTCGGTGTCTCTTTAAGATTGGGAAGGTTGGTTCGTCTACTGCCGCCTATCTAATCTACAAAAATGAGTTACCGTTCATTTTTCGTTAGGCACGTGTAAACACAACCGCGCGTACACAAAGAGATATGCTTGAATGCCAGCCGTCGAGTCAGTTTGCCTAGCAAGTGACGCTAGCGGAGCTTCAGACGTCTTCAAATTCATAGTGAAAGCTGTGAACCTTTCCGGTTGCTTAAACAGACCCAGCAACGCGTTCTAATGCGCTGAAGTATGAACGCAGGGCAAATGACTAACGTGTCAACCGCCCTGAAAACTTACACCAGTCTTGCAAGTACATTCTGTTTTACTCCGTATCGTAATTGCCGCGTATTTTCTTATCCTTCACTTTCGTAAATCCTCGGTTGATTTTACTGAGCAACGTAATTTACACGCAATACACATTCATAGCTGTCGCCTGTGCGCAACTGGTGTTTTCCGAAAAATTGTCACAGACATTTTAAAAAATAACCTGGTTTAAAAATATTCAAAATTACATCATCGACATGATAGAAGCCAAATGAAAGCCACAGGGGCGCCGGAACGGGGGGGGCAGGGGGGGCGACCGCCCCCCTTGCCCTGACAGTGGGGGGGCGATAGGGGGGGCAGCATGTGGAGGGGCAATAAGGGGGGCAGCATGTGCCCTTTCAG
>LQNS02278125.1:27312979-27326402 GCA_001587735.2 Parhyale hawaiensis
CATCCGCAAATTTACTGATTTTACTACGGATGTTAAGATCGAGATCATTGACGTAAATTGAGAACAGAAGCGGGCCAAGCACGCTACCTTGTAGAACCCGTTGTAGAACCTTGTACAACCCCAGTCTTGATAAGAAGTTGGCACGTATTATATTTTCTGAGCTGGTACTTGTTTGAATGCCTGGCATCGCAGGTAAATTTCACCACGTTGTTTTACACTGAAACTAAATTACCTTTATTTACTCTTGTGAAATTCGCAAATCGAGTATAGTGAACTGTTTTTATCACTTTATATGCAAAACAATAACTGGAACATTATGGAAAATATAGAAAATATAGATAGTTTCATGCAAGACACGTTTTTACAGCACGATGATGGTACAATCACGTAACCTATACGTTGTAAAGGCATAATTCGTTAATAATCCATTTGTATCTAGTTATTTTGATTGGCCAAAGGCTCGTGACAGCTGCAGTACCTACGTCATCTAAAACAGTTACTACTTCGCTCAGCATCAATATTTTCAAGCGTCGCACAAAGATATGTTGATATTTGGCTGTCATTTGGTTTTCGTTTTCAGCTCTTTCAAGAAGTTTGAAATATTTTCTTTAATATGCCAATTATTCAGAAGTATATTAGAATTCTTCAACAACAACAACAATCCACAAGACTTACAAAAACTGATAAAACAACAACAACAATCCACAAGATTTCTAAAAACTGATAAAACTACAACAAACCACAAGACTTCTAAAAACTGATAAAACAACAACAATCCACAAGACTTCTAAAAACTGATAAAACAACAACAATCCACAAGACTTCTAAAAACTGATAAAACAACAACAATCCACAAGACTTCTAAAAACTGATAAAACAACAACAACAATTCACAAGACTTGCACAACATGCAGACTGGAATTGAAAGGTCCTGTGGTTTTCACTTCACCTCACCAGGAATACGCTTTTAGAAATTTATTCACATGTGTCTCCTGAATGCAGTTCAGGCCAATATTACTACTGTTATAGCTAGGATAATTGGCTCGCTCTTCTCTACAGTGGAATGGGAAAATGAATCACAGAGACAATCCCAGCACTGCAGCCGGTCACCTGTAGGTTGCGGCTGTGGAGGCCCAAAAGTGTGATGGACAGTTGCGGTATGCAAACCTAAGCTCTCTAGTACTGGTGGCACTGAAGCGATGCGTGAACTTTTTTTTATATTTCTCCCATCATTTTGAGGGATCGACGTTGAAATGTTTATCATACCTTACTTAACATTCAGCGATTGAGCAACTGCTCATGTTATATCATAATTTTAAAATATTCTTAATTTCAATTTTTCTCCTTAGAGGGCAAGTGACCATATGTGGTTACTTCTGTAATGCTATTGTTCTATGAAAGTGTATTTTACTAGTTCGGTAAAGGGTTAGCCAGCAATAACAGGTTTTTTGAGTCTCAGACTATGGAACGCGAGTACAAGACGTCGAGCCTGTCTATCAGTCAGGTACTTGGCTTGCTGCCTGCATTTCCGTGGTTCAGGATGGGGATGGTTGAGGGGTTGCAGTTGGGGCATGAACGTTCCGTCTCTGACACCATGGCTCTGGCAATTTCTGGTCGACTTCAGCCGCGCACTTCCTTCGGGCTAGTGGACATACATCTGCAGCACAGATCAGTCTGTGATTCTCTAGTTCTTGTGGGCGGTCAAGTTCACTTAATCTCTTCGTTAAGTGTTTGAAATATATATTTATTTGTATATGTAAATTATGCATACAGCGATCAAGGGGTTTAGGTGTAACTGACCTTAGGTTTAGGTTATTTTATTATATAGCTAATGAGGGGTTTCAGTGTAATCGGCTTGTAATATGGTTCAGGTGTTATTAGTCTTAATAAATGGTTAGGTGTGTTTTTATTTAGGCGTAATTTGTTTCGAGAGAGTTTAGGAGTTTCTTTTCATAACTAATGAGGGGTTTAGGTGCAATCGGCTAATAATGAGAATCTAACCTAACCACACACCTACCCTGACCTCACCTAACCAAACAAAAAATAAAAAGAAAAGAGAAAAAAACGGGTTCTCTTAACGTTATGCCTGAAAAGTCTTGCAATAACATTTCAATGGAACGCTAGCTGAACCTAACCTTGCCTCTTTTAACCTTACACAAGCCAACATTTCCAGTTTTTCCATATGAAAACAACATAGCAAAGTCAATAGATTTGCTCGTGCCGTTAGAGGTAATTTTCTCGCAGTACAGATTTTGGAGTAAATACCCTCATTGTCGCTTTATATGTACATATAAGTTCCCGGACAAAAAAGTAGACACCTATTACTAACAAGGTGTAGGAGCTCCATGGGTACGTACCTATAATAGCAAAATTTTGAACCCCATAGAAGCTTAGCTTATGTGGAAGCACTTAGGAGGCACCAGTCTTCATTCACAGCCATCCAGGTACAAACCTGTTCGTGATCTGCTCTAGAACAATGGGAGAAGGTAAGATGTCTCGGAATGACAAAAAGGACTTTTTGCTTTTGGTCGATCAAAAGGACATCGAATAAAGGAAGTAGCGGAGTTTGGTGGTGTTACATGCCATACTTAGGCCTAGTTACTGCCACAAAAACCGGCTAACTGACAGGGACCGCTGCCGCTTTTCACGGTTTTTTGACCGAAAGAGCTTTGCATCAAGGATGGAATTGTTACAAAACGTCAATGACGGCCCTTCTCCTGCTATTTCTGAGTGGGATCTTCGTAGCGAACTCCAGGCAATGAACATATGAAGTCGTGTAGCTAGTAAGAGACCAATGTTAACAGCAGCCCACAAAACGGCCATCTGAAATGGGCCAGAGCACACACACATTACACTGTCGAGGACTGGAGAAGTGTTAGCTGGTCAGCTGAATCACGATTCTGTCTCTTTGAAAACAATGCCCGCCGTCGTGTTCACCGAAGACCACATGAAGCCTTCAACGAAGTCTGTGTGCACGGGGCGCTACAGGCAGGAGGTGGGTCTGTGTAATGTTTTGGGGCTGCTTTAATTATTAGGAAGTGAGCCCTATGGTTGAAATAATCATCAAACGAAATTAGGAAGGCTCGAGGTGTGCCCGTTTTCCAGTTTATCTGTCGGGAAACGTACAAGGAAAATACAGCAAACTAAGTATTGTTAGCCTGTCAGACTTCGAGGAGACACACAGAAACTTTGCGGCAATATGTGGTTATCGCTCTATTATCAGCGTGTCTCCTTAGGACACGATTTCGAAACAGAACGTGTTGCCGACTTACTACTAATAGTGTTCTATATAAGTCTAGGTACATCTATATATACAGGGTGTCTAAAAATTAACCCAAATTAAAAGGGCTAGCATGATCAAACTATGCAATCCTCATCCATTATCAAGATGTCAGTTTGAAGCAGAGATTACGAGCTTTAAAGTGACACCAAGATTAATTCCCCGGACCCTTGCATGTTTGAGTGCCATAACCCAGAGGCTGGGGTGCGAAAACGTTTTTGATTCACTTTGAATGTAAATAAAAGTAAAAAAAACACTTAAAATAATACATTTCTTATTCTTTTATCCCACTTTAAACATCATGATACACAAAAGATGATACAAATATGGCAAGGGAACATGTTTTATCACATAACCAAGGAATGATAATTTTCGACATCCTCTAATTAGCGGCAAACGATTCGACACGGCCACCTCCTCTCTTCTATCCAAACAAAGACCACATCGCCGGCGCATGTCACCAACTCCTTTACTGGTGACGTCGGGATTTTTCCTGAGGATATCCATTTCTGTGCGAATGCGATCCCGCAGTTCTTGAGGTTTTGTGGGGGCGGGGTGTAAACTCGATTTTTAAGACAACACCACAAGAAGTAATCGCAGGAGGTGAGGTCAGGAGACCTAGGGAGCCATTCAAGGGAAGATGATCCACAGCTATCACACGCTGAAAAGTTGAAAGTTCTCTCGGAAAATTTCGGACAAACTAATTAGACGGTGGGCTGGGGCCCCGTCTTGTGCCCACCAAACACAGCGAAACAGTTCCATTACGCTGGCGCTGGAAGAGCATCTCCATCTGGGGAGCAACTTCTTGCTAGATCATTTGCAAATATGTATGCCTGGCCAGTCACGTTCGCCTCGAAGAAAAAAGTCCAATGAGTAATCCGTTGCCACAGATTCCAGTCCAAACTGTCACTTTTTCTCTGTTCATTCTATGATCGAAGTTGAATTCCGGCAGTTGCCCTCTTGGAGCATACTCCAAGTTGTTGCGGGTATTCAATTTCGCATTCATGGCAATAAGAAAGTTGCGTAAAAATCGAGAGAGTGTGCGACATCGCCTCATGCCACTCAGCGAAGTGTTGACGTCTTTGAAAATCCATAGGCACAAGTTCGTGCCGAACTCGGACGCGATAAAGATGGAAATGAAAATGCAGACGAGGGATTCTGTTGAAAGTGGCTGGAGACAACCCAACGCCATTCCGTCTTGCACTTGTCTCTCCTGGATGTTCGGCCAGCTGCTGCCTCACTGCTTCAGTGTTTGCTGCAATTCTCGCTGTCTCCTGCCTTCCGGAGTGACCTTTGTTTATGTTTAATCTGGTACCATGGTTGTCATACCTTTTAACATTAGCCCTGATTGTCTTCTACAAAGTTGACTCTCGATCTCTGAATCTCTCTTGAAGAGCAGCCTGTGTCAGGCTGTGTGGCTTTGAAACTCCTTGGTTTGTGGAATATCATCACAAAAACTCACTGTTCGGTCACAGCCAGCAGGCTGTGTACTGATAATGATCTGGTGAACCTGTCCCACAGGAGAAGAGTAGCTGAGCTATGTATGTTTTATAAAGTGTACAATAATGAGAGGCATTGGTTGTATTCTTCTCTCCCTGCCCTCAAGGTTTTTGGGAGAGAGACTCGTGCTGCGTGCGGAGCGTACTCTTTCACTTTGGAGGCTGTCATATGTCGAACTAATCAGTTCTGTCGGTGCTTCTGCCCTGGTCGGCTAAAGTTTGGAATTTGTTGCCTGCATCGGCTTTTGGTCGTGTTGGCCTGCAGGCTTTTAAGTCGGCTGTTAATGGTGTTTTACTGGATTTCCTTTAGCAGCGTTTTGGGCTTCCCGGTGCTGCAAATGCTTCATTTGGGTTGTATTACCTGTCCGTGGGAGCTCAAGCGTGAAGTTTTAATGATAATAATAACCATCTTCGCGAGAAGTCGAAGCTTCTCTTAAGGGGCCCACAGGCCGCCAACTCCAACTTAAGCACATGCAGGTTGGAGCTGCGACTTGTGCAAGCCTGCTTTCCCACACACGGCACAAGCCCAATTCCTCAGTTTCGCTGCAAGATCGCGTCAGCTAGTCGGCAACACCAAGGGGGTTCAATACCTAGATATTAAACCTCCTCGTGTAGTACAAACTGTAAGCTCCGCCATCAAATATCAGGAAAAACCGAACAGCTCCAACTCCAACTCATGCCTAGAAATGTGGCTTGAGTTAGAGCGGGAGCGTACCGACGCACTACACAAATTGGCATGAATTGGGGTATGCGCACTGAGTTTGAGTTAGCGGCATGTGTAGTGTGTGGGGCTTTTTACACGTAACTTTAATAAACTGGATTCGTATCGTAGATACATTCAACTTCTCTGAAATGAAAGAGAATGAAAGTGTCATGAGACGAGGTTCGATTAGCGAACCAATGCAGTTTCGATGGCATGACTTAATGGACCTGCTATTCACTTCAGCGATAAGATGAAACGGGCGTGCAAGGTGTCATTTGAATGCTCTTGTCCCAAATTTTACTGGCATGGTCCTCAAATTTTTATGTCAACTTATGTTTAGCTGTTGTGACCCCTCGAAATTGGTAACCTTTAGACACCCGGTATACATAGAGCTTTTGAAGTGAAGCCGTGGTATAGAAGTACAGCGTGTTGCTGTTGCACATAGAGCTCGGTCTGTGCACGATTTGCTGCTGTGCCACACCTGTACCAGCTGTAACTGCGACTTTACGCAGGGATCAGTCAGCTGTGCGACTTGTAAAAGAGAGGACACTCCTGCACTAGCAGTACGCACAATATTTGTTGAGGACGAACACTGAACATACTTTCTGTATCTTGCAAAATTCTCGGCATGTTTGACGTGTTAATGCGTCTTCGTTTGAAGTGAGTGGGAAAGAACCAAGCCTTTATGCATTGACCAAAAAAACTCAAATATATTTCACGCCAGTATAAGGGCGAGTTAATGTTTTGCAAGTGCTCTCAAATACTGAAGAAACTGTGTCAATCTATTTTGCTCTCAATGAACTGTGGAGTTTAATGCGTATTTGGAGTGATGATGGTGGTTCACGTACAAACAACAGCAACGAGTTTGCGAATTTTGTCCGAAATCACAAAAAAAGGAAACTCGCACTAGGCCAAATTTTGAGGATGAAGCTTTGCTTTTGGACCAGCACCTGTACATCGACTTGGTTACGGGGGTCGCACTTGGGCCTCCAGGTGAAGGACCTGAGCTCCCCTGCTGGTGCGGGACATGTTCATTGATCTTTACTGCAAGGTTGATTGTTCAAAGGTGCTACGGGAGATGTCACCGAACTATGCCACATAATGTATGTCCAATTTTTAGGGCAGAATGCTGAATTTTCATTTAAGAAGTCTTCTGAACAGCAACAAACACAGGAAACAGCGGGGGTTTTCTTGAAGTGCTAATTTTGTGCTGTCATTTATAATGACGGCTCGAGCCACTAGTAAATAAATAAAGTTCACAGACTTTTAGGATGATATAAATTAGTTGACAAGTGGATGGGAATCAAAATATTTGATTTTCAACTAACAGCTGAACTTGCTATCCTCATAAGGATGGATTTGTAAGCGAAACTCGCGGACATTTGATTTTTGAGGATCTTGTGAATCCACCTTATCCACCTGAATGAAAGGTTAAAATCCTATTTCTGGCTTTATTTTCCGGTACGGTGCGAATGATACGAGTGAGAACTCCTCAGCTAGACAAGGAGGCACCGAAAATTATTTTTGGAGAAAATCGGAAGATTTTGAACAAAGTGTTCATATGAAAACTGCGCATATACACTTGAAAAAAAAAAAACTTTCTATGTACCAAAAAGCGCATGGGCTTCTATGATAGTTCTGTAAACTTTTAATTAACTTCTATGGCATAGACTAAACTTAACCTGACAGCCCACTCCTGCTGCTTAGGAAGTATATATGTATGACTTATTGATGACACTTTTTTGTTAATTAACATCGCGACCGCAATCAGAAGACAAACTGTTCACTGTGTTGCAATGACTACATTTATTAGCAAGAAACACTCATTCTTCAGCTCAGGCCTTCGCTGAAAGGCAAAACTTTTCTTCCCAACCTCACACGAACCAATAGGTGATTATACTTTTTAGATCAGAAAACGATACAGTGAAGTCCGTAGATTTGCTCATACCGCACCGTATACTTTTCTCCCATTCTAGCTATTGGGGTAAATACCCATATTGTCGCATTTCGTTAAAACTGTTACGGTTCAACCCTCCAATAGCTAAGTATATATTGAATTGTAGTGTTAGCGGCATTGGTTGTTAGATGAAAGTTTCTCATTGATGTGTATAAATTTCCAGACCGTATTCGTATAGCATAGGCAGCTTTTATGGCGCCTATGAACTTGAGTCGACACGAACGTGAAGGGAAAGCTATTTGAAATGATACGGTCCAGCAGCATTCGAAAACCAACACAGTTGTTGGTTACAGTAGCGGCACTTTTGCTCGTCCTTTATTATATAACGATGTCGAACAACTCTTCTGACAGCAACGCCACATCACCCCAAATTATAGGTAAGTCCATCTCTGTTCGATTTGTAACTTTATCTGTACCAGCCTACCGTACGTCAATCTCAAACCTGCCTAAAACTTGATAAAAATTTATATGATACGCCGTTTTGGGGTCAGTAAGCGCACACTGGCCAACTCGAGTCTTGTGACAACAAACTCCGATATAAATGGTACGTTTGACTTGCTGCAAAATGGATCATAATTTTCTATCCTTTCCCCGTAAACTGATGGCTACTTTTCTACCGTAGCATCACCGAATGGATCACCTGAGCGGAAGACATGGTGTGTTATCGTCCTGCAAATTCTTTATCTTTCGCATGAACACCATGAAAAGCAATACCATTTGCTGCGGAAACTCTGACCCTAGTGTCAGCTAATAATCTTGCGTTCATCTATACAGAAAATAGTTTCTGCAGATTGTGAAACTTTATTTCAATTTCGGAGGGCCAGCAAACACTTGGGGCATCTTTGCTACTGTTGTTGGAAACTTTGTCTAGGTTTCAGAGAAAGAAATGGAGCTTTGATTTTGAGAATAAATAGAAAATAATATAAAGCTTGTCTCATTTATAATGATACCGTCAGTAACGTCAGGGGTATGAATGAATCCCAGTATCTTGTCCTATTGTTGCAAACCATATTTTTGCGAGCGGAAATAGTCTTCATTGACTGCAGTTAGAGCCATTCGATCTGGATACTAATACTGGAATTGGTAGCACTGATCTATATATTAATACACTAGTACCTACCAAGGAGCTTCTAATGGGAGGAGCAAGCCCAACCACTCTCTGGGCAAGTAAACACATGGCTTTGTCACGTGATCGAAGCTGGCGTTTGGAGTCCTTAAAGTGGCTGAAGTGGCAGTGGTCAGCACATAAATATAATTAAGGAAGATACAGACAGGCAGTTCTTCAATATTTTTATAAGACAATCGTGTCTGAAAATTTCTATCCCTGTGCTCACCGTGTTACTTTCATCATCAGATGGTATGCAGGATACAAGTTCCCTTTACATACTTCCATCCGTTCGGAATTTCATCGATGGTTAATGGCTATAAAAATTTGAGCTCAGAACTTCTTCCTATATAGGCTGCGTGAGGCAATGCCGCTCTCGGATTGGATAAGCCACTCAGCCAGTTTAAGGGAAAAGTTTACTCGCAACGCTCCCGTAGGATAAATAGAGAGGTTGCGCTCCTCTGTATTAGAACCTCCTTGCTACCTACGTACTTACCTACCTTTTGTGTCATGCTCTTTATCACAAATAGATAGAAGAAAATTAGAGCTTTATTGAGTTCGGGAAGCTGGCGTATCTGTGATACGGCTGGTGACTAATCTCTCGGCCACAGGCCAAGTCTTTTTAATTGTTTATACTCCCGAAATTTTTAAGAATAAAGCTTTGGGAACCTGTATCGTGGTTTGCTGCCAAAGGATTCCACGGGCCCAGTTAGACAGAGCAACTCATAAATGTATCCCACGGGGCAGCTTCAGTAATTATTATCAGTAAAAAGGCTGGTCGTATATGATATCATACATCGAATCTCGGCGTTGTTTGTGAAGTTGTTGGGAATTGCCATGGTACAATGCCAAGGTTTCACTAATCTATCTGAAGCACCTTAAGCCAGACCGTGAAAGTTTCACGGGTGCTGCTAGCTTATATAAATATTCCACGGGTCCAATGATACTCGGAGGTCAGCAGTCCTGTGCAGCTGAGCAAGGTCTTTTTAATCATTTTTATGCCCCTGTGCTCTTCTGAATGAACGGTTTAGGACATGGAAAATTTCCGTGTAGGGTTGGGCGCTGAGAGTGCTATAGTCAAACCAGCGTATGTAGTCCTTTAAGGGCGGGGCTGAATTGAACGCAGCAGTGCCGAATCTAATCTATTGACGAATGCACTTTGAGTATTCGAATATAAATATAACTTTATTGATTGAGACAAGGTATACCACGCGCTTAAGAGAGATTTGAACAAGTTGCTTTGCGTTCTTAGCTACACCCATCGGACTCCTTACGCTGGTTTGACTATAGCAATATTCAGGGGGGGGGGGGGAGCAGCGGGACACCAAAGCTAGGACCTGAACAGTGCATTTTCTTTTTCAGGGCGTCATTTCCAGTGACGGCTGCTTGTAACTTTTTAGGGAGGGAGTGTCTCCCACGATCCTTCCCTGGCTACTCCATTGCAGGGAATTAGGGATATTATCAACCGAAAGGATGGACTTAATATACGGTATCAATCCCAGTGTTAAAGAATAAGTGTGGCGTTGCCATGCTAAAATATGAACGTTTCACGGGTCTGTCTGAAAGGCCTTGCAAAGCCGTGAAAGTTTCACTGGTCCAGCTTGTTGATATCAACTTGCTAGGAAAATCAAGCTGCAGCTGTATAGTGGGTGCAGTGTATCCGTCCAGCTGTTGATTAGAATCATGACCACCCGCATGAATAGTGAAGAGGTGCCCGGACAAGTTCATTGCCGTCATTCTTCGTTTTTAATGACGGTGACCACTAGTATCAGTTAAGCAGATATATAAACAACGATATTTATTACACTGTTTAATATTTCAGATAATAGTGACCCTGAACTACACAGCGGGCTGAGATTCGCGGTCGACAAGATGACGGCTATGATCAGTCGAAGGCTGAGCAGCTCAGACTTCTACTGCAACCGTGCTCAGGCGCAAAATAAAGGTGCTACGAATACTGACTACGACTCCCTTTTAGCTTGGGACGTCACTTCTTCGGCAAAAAACTCCGACGCCTCATCAGGAAAGTTATCCTCTTTATCTGGCAACTTCTCATCAGGGAACGACACAGCAGGGTTCATCACTTCCAAAAGGAGGCACAAGGAAAAGCCTGCAAATCGGCCTAAAATTATAGTCGTTGTGAGTTCAACTGCCCGGTCTGGTTCGTCTCTGATAGGAGAGCTGCTGGCGACGCAAAGTTTGTCTGTATATTTCTTCGAACCCTTGCACAAGGTTAGGCAGAGTTTTCTTATGAAAAATGATGTTTTTGTGGCTGAATACCTGAGAGACAAATTCATGTGCAACATTGATAGCGAATTTAGCTACTGGCTGAGAGCTAAAGAAATGTTCTTTTCCTTTTTCACTCCCGAGACGATGCGATGCTCCAAGTTGCAGGACAGTAAGGAGGTGACAGCCTGCCTACAGTGCGTTGATATCAAGAAAGACTGTGATAAAAGCAGATACAGAATAGTGAAAACTATTAGAGCTCGCGTCAGTACTATGGAGCTTCTTCTTAACCGAACTGACTATGATATAAAAATTGTACATTTGTTCCGCGACCCGAGGGGGTTCGTGAATTCCATTAATAAATTCGGCAACGACTGGTACAAAGATTACAACATCTTGTGTAAGGGACTCAACAGAGATTTTACAAGTTACTCATCTCTTTCGAAACGTTACCCGCAAAACTTTTATCAGTTGAGTTATGAAAAATTTTCCAAAAACCCTAGGAACGAAACTGAAAAGTTATTCCTATTTGCATACGGAGACGCCAATCTGCCTCCTGCCACAGAATTATACCTGAGCAGAAACACAAATGGTAACGAAAATGGCGTAATGTCACGTACGAAAAACAGCACTGATGTTTACCAGGCTTGGAGAAAGGAGATTAGTAATTCCGTGCTTCAGAGCATTGAAAACAATACGGAATGTAAAGCTGCCATTCAAACAATGAATCACACTTTCTTTGGCGATGCAGTTAATGCCAGAAATTTCTCAATACCATTGATCATACGGTGACGTTGATACAATGTACCACACAATTTACTGAACCAACCAAAATAAAAGATGTAGATAATGATTTTGATGATAATATCATAAAAATAAATTAAGCCAAATTTTCCCAGAAGCATGTGAATGTTTCATAATTTATTGATAAAGACGTTATCGAATTTGGTCAACGGTCCGCCGGGTGTATAACTAATGAAAGATTAAATGACATACTTTTAAACACGACCTAATGGTAAATGATAGAGGCACTTTTGTTGCCCTTTAATAACCAATTAACGTTTAGATTTCTTGCAGGAAGATCCTGCTCCATCGAGATATTGTTCACGAAGAACCCCTATCAGGAATTCATCGGTAATTATTGAAGTACTATCTGAGAGCGCATACCTTCGCCAAGCAACGTAATGTTTACGAAATATTCAAACTGGCCTGCATCAAGGATGTCTCTTGATCCTCACAAAAAATTGGTTATGTATGCCTCTTGACAATCCCAACAATTACTGCAAATTTCTTGAAGATCCGTTCTTTAAATTCTGGGTTATGTTGGGATAAACAAATAGACACACTCACAATCGGATCAATAGATCATAACCAAAATTTCGCAATTTAATTGTAACTCTATCATTCCTAACAATTCTCTACGATTTCATAAAGATCCTTTGATAACTCCTTGAGTTATGTTATTAACAAACTGGGAAGTAAACAGACACAAACAGATTAGGGCACGAACAGATCATCATCAAAATGTGGTCATTCTTTTCTCATTTTTTTCTAGCGGTTCTAGCAAATTTCGTTAAGATCAGTCATAACTTTATAAGTATAGAGCCCGGGTTTATTGAGCTTAAAATATTGCAGTTATAGCTCCTAAAAATTGCTCTCATTACAAGTAAAAATTGCTCTTGCTGCACCTAAAATTTGCTCTTATTGCACCTAAAAATTACACTTATTGTACCTAAGCAATAGGAGTGAAAGATATAGGACACAAAAAAGAAGGCAAATACAGTAAAAAATTGAAAAGCCCAAAAAAAGTCGGACAGTAAACGGGAATAGCATGTCAGTGGATCAACTGACACCTATTTCGGTTCCAATTATCAGTAGGTATACATTACGCTTCTGCTAATTCACAGTTCTTCCCAATGGCTTGAATGATTCTTGCAAATATCACGCTTTACCTGTTCCCATGATGTTTTCCCGGAACGAAAAAGGTTATAAAAATTTAATAGTCAGATTTTGCAAATAAATTACATTTTTACCCCAACAAATAGCTACATGGAATGATAATTGACAAGGGAACCAATTGTCATGGCTTTTGAAGTGTTGTGACACGTGTCAGTGATAAAATATAAATGCCATGAATTCACACGACCCTCATCGAAACGCGTTCATTCACGAAACTGAACACGAGCTGTGCGTCAACTATTTTTTTCTCTGTCCACATGTAGAAGTGTGCTTCATTTATATGAATGACGCTACGCATTCAGTTATGTTATCGTTTCTTTACATTTTCACATTTTCACTTATATTTTGCGTCGGTTTGAAGTCACATTCATATCCCATAATCTTATACATTAATTTTGATAGGAATAGCCTATTTGAAAAATAGTTATAGCCTGATAAACCGACAGAAAAGAACTCAGTACAGAGTAATCAGTTGGACTACCAAATCAAAGATGGCGTCCGTGCTCTTATAACCTTTCCAGGTTTCCTAGGTTTTCTTCTCTTAAATGGGAGTACTGTATACACTAGCGGGCAAAATAAGAGAACGATTTTCATTTTTTGAAAATAAAGGTTAACCATGTAGAGTAGGTTAATGAATCTTTAGATGGGGCCCTAAGGAATGTATTTAACATATTTCTACAAAATACCAGCACAA
>LQNS02278125.1:27362251-27375691 GCA_001587735.2 Parhyale hawaiensis
GTGATCAGTGGTGAGAATTGATCGCAGCATGATTTCCTCCGCAGGCTAATCATGCGTGATCAAAGAGTGATTCCAGCCGTTGGACAAGTAAAAATTCAAATTTTGAAATGCAAAGTCGTGAATTTCTTATATTTGTGGATACATTGAATGATGTTATGATGATTGTTTGTAAAATTGATGTTAGGAATTGTAGTTTCCTTACTTTTATGCCTGTGTATGTTCAAAATGCTTTAAATACTGCTAGTCAGTTATGCATTAACTTCAAAATAAATAAAAACTCATAAGAAATCTATTCCCAACCATATTCAATAAAAATACGATATAAATATATTATACAAAAATTGACATGGCTGCTCTGGTTTGTTTACAAAATCGTTGGCCGTTCTTGTGCTTTTCAATGATCACGATGATCATGATCACGGTGATTCTGATTACGAGCGAGGCCACAAAAAGACGCCTTATGACGCATCTCCCAACTGTATCTCGTATCTCTTCGTTTGGGGCATCTCTTCGTTGACCGTTTGACTGGGATTTCACTATACATATGATTATTTTAGGGCTTTGCAGTAAGTTTCGAGAAGTAGTATTTGTAGCACAATTGACTGTTTTAGATGTTACAAATGTAAAGTCTATCAACACATCAGTCTTTTCAAAGTCCTCACTCAACTAACCGCATCGTCCGAATTTGTTGCTGCTCTATAGAAATGCTATAAAAGGAAGCGCACAATTTACTTAGTTAGATTCAGAAAGTTTAGGGCTCCGTTTCCGAGCAGAACAATATCACAGAGGAAAGAGGAAGAGACATACAGTATGCTGAGAGAACGGGGAATCTATGCACGAAGGAGTTCCCCCACAGAATCAACGCTCATGGGAACAACATGTCGGGAAAGAAGAGGAAGAGCAGAATACAGCATTAGTAAGTAAGTAAGAAACCAAAGTAGGCACGAAAGAGAGACGGCCTAGCTAATGGCTGAGGTAAACTACACGCACATATTTTTTACTAGCTAATGGCTGAGGTAAACTACACGTACATTTTTCAGTTTCATTTGTATTTCATTTCAAATTTGAAGAGATACCAGTAACTTCTCGAAGAAGCTGGTTTGACGGCTAACAGTTTACTAACTTTTTCTCGCGTACACACTTACAGAATTGTTTTCTCAACGATACTACAAAACATTCAGATAAATGAATGAGTGGATACGCTTAAAAGACTAACGTGTATATAAGCCTTAAGGCTCCTAACTTTAGCCACTAGACCGAGGTGTACGCAGAGCACACTCAACTTATCGTCGTTCGGTAGAGAAATACTTGAGACTCTCATCTCTCGACTGCTATTGTCATAGTCTAGGGGCTTGCATGGTACACCGTACACAACCCAAAAACAAGTGCAATTAAAAAAAGCAAGACTAGTTAACTTGAGCGTAGCGTAGCTGAAATTAAGTTCCCGCAGTTTGACGGTGAAAGGCTCGCAAAATAATTGCACCAAAACTTCAGGGCAAGTTTTCAGTAATACTAAGGATACGTTCGATTCGGCCCCATAACTAAACGCGTCTTTTTGTGACCACCGGGCGAGGATGATTCCCCCTGATCGCGCATGATTCGCATGTTTTTATGACCGCATTTTGATGTGATTCTGATAGCAATCAACCGTGATCAGAGGTGAGAATTGATCGAAGCGTGATTTCCTCCGCAGGCTAATCATCCGTGATCAAAGAGTGATTCCAGCCGTGGGGCTAGTAAAAATTCAAAATTTGAAATGCAAGGTCGTGATGTTTTCTTATATTGAGGGATAAATTGAATAATGTTATGATTATTACCTCTGCCAAGAAAGCTACGTTTTCGTCGTGTTTGTCTGTCTGTTTATCTTTTTGTCTGTCTGTGTGTCTGTCACCGAGATAACTCAAAAAGTTCTGAACCGATTTGGACGAAACTCACAGGGATTGTAAAGCATATTAGGAGGAACGGATGATCAACTTTTGGTGAAGATATGTCAATCAGTTTGTTTGTCTGCCTCATTTTTCTCAATACTATAACTCAAAAAGTTATGAATGGATTTTTATTAAATTAACATGAGTTCTTAAGTATATAACAAAGAGTATATGACCAAATTTTGATAGTGATCTGTTTATTCGTTCGTTCGTTTGTTACTGTTTTTAATTTTATGCATGTTAGCACAGTAACTCAAAAAATAATGAATGAATCTTTATGAAATTTTATAGGAGTTGTTAGTAATGTTGAAAGACATAAATGGCCAAATTTTGGTGTAGATCAGTTTGTTTGTTTGTTTGTATGTTTGACTCATGTTTATCATAAGGTTTGTTAGCAGTATAACTCAAAAAGTTATGAACGGATCTTCAAGAAAATTGCACAAGCTGTTATTACTATTAAAAGACAGAAATGATTAGATTTTGGAGTTTATACAAAGAAAATTATGGTTTCAGAGGCAATTTAAATTTTTTGCTACCGTTGCCTCGCTTGGCGGAGGTATGCGCTCTCAGAGTGCTCTAGTTGTTTGTAATATTGACTCGCAAAATTGTAGTTTCCTTAGTTTTATACCTGTGTATTTTCAAAATTCCCAAAATATTGCTAGTTCAGTTATGCATTGGCTTCAAAATAAATAAAGGCTCATAAGCAATCCATTCCCTACCAGTTTCCGTAAAAATACGATAAAAATATATTTTTCGAAAATTGACGTGGCGTCCTGGTTTGTTTACAAAATCGTTGATCGTTCTTGTGCTCTTCAGTGATCACGATGATCATGCTCACGGTGATTCTGATCACGAGCGTGGCCACATAAAGACGCCTCAAGTCTTTCAACTTAACTCTGCTGAAACTTAAGGCAGGTGCATTGCCTTCGATCCATTTATTCGGCCATGTAGGACGAGCAACTAGTAAGATTAGATCGGTCATATAGGACGAGATTCTAGCAGAGCTGGGCGCGCTACAGTACAGCTGAGCATTCAGGAAATTACCCATAATCGGCTACCACTGAGAACTCCAAAATAACTCAATCTTGTTTCCAAAAATTTACTTTTCAGTTAGCTAATGGTGATGATATAGCTTTCAACGCTTATAACACGATTCAAAGTAACCAAGCCAAAGTTCCTGTCCGTAGCTTCAGACAAGTCCAGCCAATAGAACGTGCCCATGTTGCATGGAGCCGAATTCTCCGAGTCCTTTGCGTTTTTCTGTCAGGTTTGAAGGTAAATAAAACTCAGGCAAGTTTTGTTGGTCTGAAAATCGTCGGCGCGCTACTACTGGAGAGATTAAAACATTTCTCCCCGTTGGGGAAGAAACGATTAGTAGTAGCAGTAGTAGAGATTTTACTATCACTTCGGTGGCACATTGACTATATCGCGCCGAACTATTCCCGTGCTTGACCACAGGATCGTGCGCCGTTAGGGAGCGGAATATATCTCATTTTATGTTATGAAGCAGTTGTAAGGAGAAATTATTAATTAAGCATATAGTATATATAATCAGCAAAGAAAAAGGCAAAGCCGTAGTTGACAATAGCATTTATCGTAATGGATGTCATCACAGTTTGTGATAGAGGTCACATCTGATGAGAAAATTCTTAAGGGCATTTTTATGAAATTGGCCGCAAGGTCCCTCAGAAAGCATTCCTCGGAGGATGGAGTCGACATTCAGACCCTGCAGGTCCGAATAGCATTCCCTCCGATCGTCGGAGAAGGTGGGACACTCGGCCATCAAGTGCAAGAGAGTAAGTGGTATGGCGCACTCGTCGCAATAGGGTTGCGGACGCCTAATCCGTAGATAGTTGTAAGTCTCGTGTGCCCAATACGTAGGCGGCACAGTACGACGTCCATTCGGCGATCGTCGCTATTTGACGAGTGCCACTGTCGGACGAAAATAACTCCTAGGTAGCAAAATGACTCCACCCACTCTATCTGCTCGCCATTTAAATACACATGACGCATTCTTATAGTTTCTTTCAAGTGAAGAGCATGAGTTTCGCTTTGCGTGAACTAGGGGTTAATTTGTTTGATATGAGACACTGGAATAAAAACTAAATAAACTGCTTACCTCCGCAATGGCAGCATCGAAATAATCTTGTATATACAAAACGGTATTATCTACAAACAGTTGTAAATAGACACCATCAAATTACCTGCTTATGCACATATTGAAAAATAATTGTGCTAGAGCGGATCCTTCGGGAACAGCTATGTTTACACATTTTGTTCGTGATTGTTCCTCGCCAAAAATGGCCACATAGAATGCATAAAATAAAAAGAATTAGCCATACTAAACAGAATAATAATCGGGCTTGCTATCTTACCTGCTCTTCGGTTGATCCTTCCCTCCGTTACGCTGCTGCTAATGATTTAGATAGGTAAAATTACTGGAACTGGAAAGCAATTTAAGTATACTATGAAAAAAAGCCAATGGAATCAAGATGACAAATATAGATTCTTATACAGGATCTGGATGTCCTACGAAAAATGGAACGCAAATTTGACTTGACATGGCTCAAAAAGTACTTTGCATAATTCAGTTCTGTAAAATAAACAGTTGGTTCAATTAATATTTGTTTATGTACATTTAAATCTTTAACCTTGTAGCCACGACCAATACGGATCATCTTGAGTAAGGCGTTAACAGATTTTTCTATCGTGAGCTGGAGACTGAGGGCGCATTTTCTTGCCCTGACTTAGAGACAATCAGTATACTTTTGAGCAAACATCATACCATCACTGGTTGACCTCGGCACATTCATCAGGCGCCGAAATATGTCATTATAGGCTACACGTAGGCGTCCAATAGACTTCTGCTTAAAGTTCTACAAAGCGAGTTACAGTACAAGGGATAGCAGTAGCTCCGAAACAGCTGCCATTTGACCTTTGCGTACCAAGTAGTGACAAAACTTTCTGATTAGCATGTTGCCCACAGCGTCTAGCTTTCGTGTTTCTTTTCTTATATCTTGGTTATAACGAAAATTATATTTTATTTTATGACCCAAGCATGAGAGGCTGTCCACATAAGTGCGCTCGACACTACTGAATCGAGCGACTTTATCGAAAGGCAGGTTATTTCTCTTAGGTTTCATGTACGTACAAACAGTATCAATAGTATTATATTTAATACACGGTTTCTGGCTTCGCTCTCATAAATTGAGACCAGTTTTTGCAACCCGCTGAAATGGGGAGAAGCAAGGACCATGTCATCAGTATAACTGAGCACATTTATTGCATTTCCTTTAATATGACACCTTACTCCATCTGCGTTCAGATGGGAGTGGATACTATCAATGAAGATATTAAAAAGAATTGGCGAGAGTGAGACCCCTGTCATATGCCATTAGCCATGCCAAATGCTGATGACTAGAGAAGGGATTTTATGCCCCTAAAAATATGCCTTTTATGACTTAAAAATATGGGTTTGATGCCCTTATAATATGCCAGTTATGCTCTAAAAATACGCCATATTTATGCACTTAAATATGGGTGTTATGAACTTATCAGTTGCTATTTTGCCTTTATGCTTGCTATTTAAGTCCTTATGTCCCAAGATATCACATTAGAAAATTTATTCATAATTTTAAGTATCTATGAAGTTCTATAATTAAGAATTTGTTTGCTGGATTCATTGCGTTACTTCACTTACTTGTGTACGTTTCTTTCGTAGTTTTAAATTTTATTCTTAATTTTATTGAATAATTTCGTACTACTCTGAAGGCGCGTGGTCCTAGGTCCTATGTAAGTTCTCCCACAAAATGCCAACTAACAACAAATTAAGAAGGAGCTATGAAGTTTTCAAGCATTATATTGTGTAGGACTTACATACTCTTCTATCTATAGCGCCGTTTGTAGTTAGGACCCAACTACATGTGCGATCTGATTGTCGATTTTGTAGGTTCAGAACGCGTCGTCGGAACTGCTTATGGGATTGAATTCTGTATCCTGACTACGGAAGATTCTTGTGAAGAATCTGATTCTTTAAACCGAGAATCAGATCCCACCTATAATGTTAATACGCATTTCCACTCGAAGCTTGTTTGCCAGCGAAAATTCACTGGATGAAAAGGCGATACGATATCCTTTAATATCTTCGCTCGTGACATTTCGTTTGAAGTGTGAATAAAGATGGAAAATAATTCACAGTATTTTCTAGCGTCGTTATATTATTTTCTGTTAGTGCTTCAAATTTTATCTTTGGTCCAAGGAATGAGGTATCATTGAATAGCGCATGTAGTCCTAGTATCATGGAACATCTAAAGTAGCTCTTGTTCAATTTGTGCGGCAGATAAACTTGCAATTCGTCAAGTAGGTGCTTTATTTGGTAGAATCTCTTCAGCTGACGGACTATATCTAATAGATTAATAGTAGTGTTGCAAAGAAATACTCATGCTCGGAGATGTTAAGAAGAGACATTCTGCCCCAGACCCTGCATCGTCATTTGGTATTTTGCGAACGTCTGGACAGAGACCACAAAGCATACGCTCTCTGTAGCCTCCCGTACCTACTGAACACAGAAGTGGCCAGCTCCGGCTGATGAGGACGGCCAGAAAATAAGTGACAGTTGAATAGTAGAAGAAATGAGACACGTAAAGAGAAGGCCTACCTAACCGGCAGATCCTAAACAAATAATAATTCGCATAAGGAAAGTGTGTATCGGTACAAATAAAGAATGAAAAAAAAATACTACGAGAAAAAATCAATAAATAATGATGGTGTTAAAAGTTAAAAAAACAGCTAATTATCCGACGATGTTAAAACCAACTTCCACTGACCTCTGTTGGCTATTAGGTCCTATCTAAATAATATTGCAGCTATAATACTTCGAACTTTAAGGAATGAAGCCCAAACTCGGCAAAGTTTTAATAATTTATTTGGGGTTGTTACATTCGTATCAGCCAATAACTAATACTCTCTTCAAATTGTCAGGGGTAAGATTTAAGCGGTTTATCAGTTTAAAAATTTTGAAGAGCAGAAAAACTGTGCTTAACTACTACGGAAGCTGGGGGGGGGGGCATACAAAAAAAAGCTGTTAATTCTGTCGGACTGTAACGACTCTGGTAGTTTCCGGATTTTCTCTCAAGAATTAATGCCTGGAATCTGACGGAGTTCGAGAGTCCTTCGTTGCCAGCATCAACTCGTTGACCCTTCGATTTGACAGTAGCACCAGTAATTCCATAGGTAAAACTTAGATGACGAAGAAGAGAGTCAAACTCGTTCAATGCCCCCATTCATTTTCAATTCACGGGTTTCTAGCACTGCAATACTATTGATGACACGAGCAAAGTGAGCTTTTACATAGGCCAGGTAGTTTTGACTTCATCACTTCCCGTAATTTCCTGCACAATCTGAATGGCTGCGGCTTCGTTGGGGTCCATAAAAGATACCACTTGATTGAAGTCCTCGCAGTGGTCTGCACAAGAGAGAGCAGCAGATATCCAAGTTCCCCAACGAGTCAGAATTGGCTGAGGAGGAAGCGCCAGGTTCGGCTTGAGCTCTTTCAAAAGGATATGTACGGTATATCTATAGTCCGCGCAGGAGCCTTCCGGAAAATTTCTTCCCATTCGCAATACAACGATTCACTGTCGGAAACAGACGCCTGACCTCGGAAATTCTGTAGAGTCCATTGGCCAAACAGGTTACACGTATCATATCGGGATACAGAACCGTTAGGGACCGTGCAGCCTTCTTCATGTGCAGAGTTGCATCCGTTGTTAATAACAGAGCAGTAGTACGAGATTTCATGGGGCCATGTTAATTCCCCGCTAACAAACTACGTAAGATCAACGTGGTGAGCCGTGGCTCGACATGCTTTGCACGTTGATTTGTGGACTCCAGATGACGTTGCTAGCACGTCGGATCACAATGTGCTAACAACGTGCTGGGCACGTCCCTAGCACCTTGCGCTGAGCAGTCCCTTAGCAAGTTGTGATACGACGTGCTAACGTTATCTGCTCTGAATTGACATTGTCAAGTATCTATGGAAGTTGTCACAACGTTGTCTGCACGTTGTCTCAGGCTTCAAACGACCTGATATGTACGTAGAATCAGCGTCAAATTGTTAACTGGGTTGCGTCGAAGAATTGATGAGATTATGAGTTGGACAATCGTATATAGTGCCGTTTGTATGCTCAACGACTGCCGAGGTTAAAAGGAAAAATTTTCCTGGCTACGTCTACCTGAGGACTCCAACAATTACCATAAGTTAACAATAGCACGACCCTTGGTATCTGTGGTTTCGTCGATAGATACCCAGATTCTCTTCCCGTTGATGGCTTCACGGATTGCCTTAATGACATTTTCATAAGAAGATTCGATACATCTATTCAACCTATATTTTTCTCCACAACCGGCGCACTATTTATGGAAAACAAAACATTGACGATTGGGCACTCTTCTATAAAAAGGTATATGCACATATTCCTTACCGACTATATCTTGAATTCACCGTCACAAACTTGTTTCAGGAAGTAATCTTTAGTTTGTCACCAACATTAATAAAAACTCCTCCAGAATCGGTAACGCAAGGATCAACCACTTCTTGGGCAGTTTTCACTTTCTTAGGCATAGTTAGGTAGTAGTTTTACTGAAGATAAGGAAAGTTGTGAATAGCAAGGAGACGTAGTAAGAACTGGAGCACAACGAACAAGGAACCGAGTGTGCAGTCATTGTTTCATCTACGTATATGCCTATATGCAGTTATTGTTTAAAGGCATATTTTTTATGCTCTTATCCATAAAGGCATATTTTTATGCCATTATCCATAGAGGCATATTGTTTTTATGCTTTTTATGCCATTATTACCCTGTCAAAATTATTCTCTGAAATCCGGTCTTCACTGATGACGTTGTCGCTCCCCATTTCACATAGCATTTCTGACTTTGAAACCAATAATTTAGCGTTTTCATAATATAAGGAGGTATATATTTCTCAAGCATACACTTATACAGAGAATAATGATGAACTCGGTCAAACGCAGCCTTAATTAGCATCGAGAAAGCACAAGTACATAAGAGATTCACCGTTAATGAAATGAAACACGACCTGTTTGGGTGTGAATACTGGAGTCAGTTTAGCAGGCTTTCGTTTCACCAGATTTCGAAAGTTTCGCTGAAATTTCAGCTTGCTCGGAGAGCAGGTTAAGTTCATTAAGTGAAATAGAATTAACTTTTGCACCTCATTAACAAAAATTCGTGCCGTGAAGTGTTTATTCGCGAATATTTAGTGAAAATTACTTCGCTGCGTATAGTAACTGATCGACTTCTGCGGAACTGGGCACAGTAATTTTCTTAAATATTTCTTTTGTGGTAGCAAGTACTCCTGATCTGATTCTTGGCAGAAATAACGGACTTGCTTATGGAAGTTATGTTATTCGATAACATTTTACGTTTTGCTCTACGTTGTGGGTTAACAAGCCCTCGAAACGCAGAGTAATGAGTTTTACTACTGCCTCTTAATGCTTCGTGTGTCTGGTTTGTTCACCATCAGACGGACACATCATCAAGTTTAGGCAAAGGTATTCGTTTGGTCAATGGTTAAACTGGCCGATTTCTAAGCCGAAACTGGTGTTCATTTATCTTTTTCAGTAGAGGCAAAAAATGAAGCCTCAAGGTGACAAACTAAAATATTTTCCATCACAAAATGTATTCCCCACCTGGTACATCTGTTTGGAAGCCCCAGGTGCCATTACGAAACATTCTATCGTGTTACCGATTGAGAATTCCGCCGCTTGTGAAATACTGTCGGATATTCATTTTCTTAGCGCTCAAAACGGGAAAGAGGCTGAAATTCATTGTTTCACTGACAAAACATTATGAGTGGTGGAATGGTACGGAGATGTGTTACGACTTTTAAACTTGGCCGCCCTCATGTTCATGGTGGGGAACATCAGGCTCCAAACTTCTATCACGAGGGATTAAAAAATCGGTTGTACCATACGATAAGGGTCTTAATATTGGTGAAAGTTATGTTTAAAACATAGATAAGGATATAGGTCTCACACAAAATGAATCAGTAAAAATTGATACTCGTTTCTTTTTATTTTAAAGCTGTATCTACTTTAAAAACCACCCTCACACTTTACGTCGTCCCTCACCAGTTTAAAGCAATACTTACCAATTTCCCAAAAATGTTTTCTATAACGTTGCCAGGGCTAGAAAAGGGATTCAACACTAAGCCAAATATCTAGCTCATTTCTCAACTTATTTAATGAACTAATGGAACGATTTTGCTTACTTTTACGTCACCTTTATCACCTTTATTGCTTCCTCACTTATGCAAAACATACGAATACAATTTTAAAATGAAACGTCACTAGTGCAGGAAACAAGCCCCTCAAAAGTATGGTTACCTATAGGGCACATGTCAATTATAAAAGACAATACTGACTTAAACAATGCCTTTTGAATAGCTTCTTAAATAGCTGCTGTGTCATTGGTTCGGATAAAAAATCTGGAATTCCATTGTAAGCTGAAACGTATTGAAAAATTTAAAACGGTAGATCGTTTTCCTACTTCCAGTCGAACTGACGGTAGGTTAAATCTATTGTTTCTTGTATGGTATGGTGGTGAGCGCCTGGCAGCAGTGGGAGGAAATATGCGTGAAAGCAATTTGTTTCGCCAGTTATTGTGGAACGAATGAATTTCAGTAAAAAGTATCGATGCACATCATTAAACTTCAGTAATCCTAAAGTGCTGTACATGGTATTAGTGGAGTTTAACGAATCCTCCACAGCCGTCAACGATTCAACCGATCAGTTTTTCTTCGGACGGTAATTGGTTCATGGTCGTTTAAAATCAGATACGGTGCAGATTAGAGTGATCAATGTCAACAAATGACCGGTGTGCATCTTTATCTTCACTGTAATGTGTAGTAGTTTGCCGATTAAGTGAATCGCACGACTAAAGTTTAACTTGACGTACCTTAAAAGAAGACAATTTCGGATATGCATCGATAGAGTAAAATATGGTTACTTTATTGTAAGGAACCTATAGTTTCATGTTGTGGAAAAAATTAAGAACACCCGGTATATGCATTTTGGGTAGATTAGGGTTAATCCAGGGGAAATAAATTATACTCTCCCCTCGAGATGGTGAGGAAGCAGTGTTTTAAAGTAAAAATGTTTCAAATTAACCGATAATAAATTCTTCGTGGTCCAAGCGTTTCGACATTTTGAAGCCTGACAGAGCTATAGAAACGCCTATATGATTAAGTTTATGGTGTAGGAAGGTACAACCAAAAATTAAAATTATTTTGATACCACAATCATTGATATCGGTTCTATAGTTTTTGAGCAAAAGTTAGGAAAATGTTATTCTATGGGACGTTTAGGGTGAAATGAATTAACTATTTAGTTCTCATAGAGTACGTAATAGTTCAATTTTTTGTGGGACTGAATGTTACTCATCGCTCGAGGGAGATAAGGTACAGAAGTAAAATGATGTATGCTCTTCAGTGCAGATGGGAAAGCGAAAGAGCATTATGATAGAAATTTCTTGAGGTTTCCTGTAGGTAAAATATGAAATGTGGAGCACGCATTTTGACCTTTATTCCTAACCATTCCTATCCATAGAGGGTAAAATAGTTTTCTAGGATAAATATATGCTGCGTGCAACTAGAGGAAATCAAGCCATATATTAAAAAAAAAATCAAAATTGGGGCGCAGGCGCAGTACAAGTCAAGGTTGGGGGCGTCGGGGGGAAGGGGGATGTGCAGACGCACGGATGAAAAAAAAGAAAGAAGAAGAAGAAGAAGCGTGCCCCTTCTACAAAATACTAACTGAATACCTAATTTTTAAATTGAATGATTTCGGCTAACGTCCTGATCGTTTTGATCACCCACTTTAATTTAGTTAAATTATTTATCAATCATGTCATTATTTGATGTTATGGCATTAATTAGACGTATATGAGCTTTCATTTTAAATTCCACATTAAGTCTGGTAGATATAGTTTAAGTTTTTCCTGTGCTATATAGAGAAAAAAATGGAATGCTTTACAAGCATCGTTCTTGTGGTTATGCTCATTACTGCATACTATAGTTTAATACAAGCGTAATCAAATTTTATGTTATGTATCCAGAGACTGAAAATTTATTCATAATTTTTCGAAGGCTGGCTGAGGACATCTGCCTTGTAAATAGGCCTAAGCTCACCCATTCGCATGCCATGTGCTCTATGGCCTAATCCACTCTACCACAACTGCTGCACACACCTGCAAATTGGCGTTCGTTAGAGGCATTCATTCATGCAGTTTGTGTGTACATTCCTGCGGTGAATGGTGCTTCATTAATGGTTGAACAGAGGTGTGCTCCAAGTAAAAGAGCAGATCTAATAAAATCGAGGAATGTTTAACAGTGTTGAGGGCATCGAAGAATCAATAATTGGTCAGTGTTTGTATGTCGAATGCTCTGTTTATCTTGTTCGTTAGTTGCTTTGCTGAACCTTCCTTTCCCTGAATTTAAGTAGACTACGTTCTATCCTGAACACAATATGAATGAATGTAGAGTGAGTTTTCCTTCAGCTGACTCTTAGTTATTCCTTACATAATACGTATTTTATATCTCTTAGAAAATTCTGTTATAATTCAAGTAATGTAAAATGTGCTACAACTCAGTTATAGCTACAGAAAATCCAATAATTTTCTAGAGTAACGTTTCTTACGTAACTATAAACCAATATGAGCATTCGCAAGTGAGATTCTCGCGCTGGCCTATTGAACTACTTTCCTATTGCACAGTAAGGTAGAGCGAAAAAACAAACGTTGGAAACATTTTTTTCCAATAGTGTGATTTTGCTGCCATTTTGTATAGAATTAATAATGTTAAAAGGTTTTCCAAAAATCTATCATCTTGAGGTTCCCCAAGACTGCTGAACATTCTGATTTTTATATATTTTCGTTAATATTTAGAAATTAAACAAAGTGCTGGATGGTCAAAAGATTCGTTTCTATTTTTCTTAAAGCTGATTACACAATTAAAAGCAACTACACTAAACTCAAGAACGTGCTATAAGCTCTATTACAGTAATTAAAAAACCAATAAGATTTTCTAAAAAAAAACATAAAAATGTTATTAGCATGGAAAAACATTAAGAAGCTTGAATAGACCTTGCGGAGTTGAGAATGTAATTTGCATTATGATTTATTACAGTAAGTTTGGTATTGGATGTAGCTTCACAGTTTAGAATGATATATAGATAATTGCATTTTGAAAATTTCACTAAGTTTAATATTCGTCGGGTACCTCAAAATATTCATCTACACTCCTAAAATTTTAAAATGATTGTTTTGAGGCACACTGGCCACCTGATTTCAGGATTGGAAGTCACATTTCAAAAAAGTTGCAAATCCCCCTATTTTCGCTCCACCCTATTGCACAGCCTTCGAATGCTTTGCAATGTCTGTTTAAACTATACAAAAGTGTTTAGCTTTCTGAGTTCTAATTTACTGCACATAGGAAAAAA
>LQNS02278125.1:27376431-27387280 GCA_001587735.2 Parhyale hawaiensis
CCTCTCTCGAGCAAAGACGACTCGAGGAACAAGTAGTAGAAATATTCAAGTACTCGAATGGCTTCAACGACGTACCTATCTACAGTGGGACTTTTCGACAGAGACGCTGATGATCGCCCCTGTAGCAACGACCAACAACTGATACATAAAGTTTGAAGAACTACTCTAAGCCACCAGTTTCTCTCGTACCTCACAACATGCATCTGGAATAGACTCTCTTCCGAAGTTGTCGGTGCAGAGACAGTCAATGCGTTTAAGGCGTTCAAGAATCGTCTCGACAAACACTGATAGCAACACCCTTCTCAGCTACTAACGACTCCTCCAGAAGTTACAAACCTTTAACGGCCAAAGCCTCAGTGGCCATCCTTATCCATTATCTTTCATGTCCCAACGCGAATCTGCAGCAATCAATCATGCTTTTATGATCAACTTCTTGGCTGATTACAAAGATCGAAATGACAGGTATTATTTTAACTCTGGAATAACAACCGATAAAACGCTGGTCATTATGATATCATCATTCCCAAGGCGTGAAGTAAAGAGATTAAGCGCCTAGAGAAACGTTCAAAATGCTTCGCATGCATCATGCATGTAAGTCCAAGACTCGTAATAGAAATCTTATAACTTAAGACTGCAGGTGTAAATTGAGTTCATTCATGTATTTTCCCAGGGCATGGCCTCCTCTTTATGTCACTGTAACCCTTGGCCTGGGTAATAACATTATGTACTATGTACTTTCAGGCATATTTCTGAACCTATTGTGCTGTTAATAAAAGTGTTGATTATGTATCAATATTATAAAGAACAATAGGTATACAGATTTTCTCAGTTACTATGATAACAGTAATTGAAATTTTGATAGTGGAAAAATTTAATCCTAGTCGTGGTAGGAGCTATTGAACTTAATTAAAAAGAAAACAAACAATGTCAATCATTTGTCCCTACGTTGCAGCTGAGGGTGATGTGAGTATTCTCGTCCTGCCAGGCAATCAATTTTTTACGTGTGGTCAATTTGATGTCAGTAAACAAGTGATTTTACGCTAAACGGCGTGTGTTTGTTTGTGGCTATAGCAGCGTGGGAGAGCTGTCAGGGTAACTTTAGTGTTTACATGTATTTTTTTCCACTGGAGGATGACAATTAATTGGCATCGTTTTTATACTGTAATGTCTGCAGCCAAATTTCTGCTCCATGAAAGTATTGCAAATATCTTGGTTGGTGTGGAACTGTTGAGCCACCCACTTCAGAAGCCACAACCGGCTACTGAAAACGATGTCGCAACGATACAAAGCCTGTCCACAGGCGCTATAGCTCTGCTGCCGAAATCTCTGTATACTGGTAACGCTTAGGGTCATTGGTAACAACCGTTTACATGACCACATTGGCCGAGAAATAACCCATGGTCACTGATACAATGAAGACGTACCCACTGTAGCAGCACCCTTGTGTGCTGAACTGGTGACACTAGAGATACAGCGATCGAGTACCGAGCCAGGTGAGCTATCTTTACGGTGTTCGGTGAGCTGAGTCAACAGTAGGCTTGCTATGCACAGCTACCGTGGAGGCACTTACCTTGTCTAGAAACGGCAGGGTAGGGGCACCGGTCGTTAAACCTTCCGTCGATGGTGCCATAGTTCTTGATGGCCCGTAATCGACCACAGCCGTACTTATGCCTCTGGGGCCAGACGGCCTCTATCTGCAGCACGAACCAGTGCATATGGGTTTCCCAGTGGAGGATGCGGTCAAGTTGACTTTACCTTTACCTTCACGAATGGGAGGACAGTCGTGAGTGTTCAGCATGTGTCTCATCAGCAAGAACGTTATCCTACTGAAATTCAAACTTTCGTCAGTAAAGATAAAATGCTTGATCAACCAGTCTCAAGAAAGACATAAAAAAACATTGCATGTTGAAGAACCGTACTGGAATTAGTCTCAAAATGAAAGTAAATGGTCAGAAAACGTCTCGCTCTAGATTTTGTACCACCTATACTGCACTTGTCTACTCTATTTTCAAGATACATAAATTACCTGAATTTAGGCTAGATTTTGCATCGCATCCAAAAAATCGTGATCTATTTGCGTAATTAGACCGTTTTCGAAATAGACGCACTTACCAGAAATTCTGATATTTCGATGAACATTTATATGGATGGGTAAAACATATAACAAAATTTCCACTGATTTATTCACAATAGGATTACATAATATTTCTTATAACGGCTAAAAATGGCTTAACGGGTAGGAGAACTCACTCATATTCATCTCGCCTGGTAGGATGGGGCTTCCCGAGAATCTAAAAAGTAAATCGGCTTCTGGGGAGGCCAAAAACTGTAATTGGGCAGAAGGCGTCGGCTAGAAAGTTGAGATCGTCTTGCATAGAGAGCGGGCGATTTAAATACTTGAAGGTCAACGCACCTTAGTTTCGTTTATTAAAAACGCGCCCCTGCAAGATCACAAGGTGTCACGTCCGCTCTCAACCCGTCTGTGCTGAGTCCGCTGCCGAGCAGGCCGTGCCCTGCCCTCTAGCAGCTAGAGAGCGAAAAGGGCAAAATTGGACGTGTCCCGGGGGCACTATCGTCTCTCACGACGATTCTGCGTTCACGTAGGCTTTCCTGCGCACGGAACCACTAAAATAAACACTACTTAGGCAAACCTAGCCTAGCCTAACCTAACCTACCCTTACCTAACCTAACCTCCTTACCTAACCTTCTAACCTAACCTAACCTTACCTAACCCAACCTAACATAACCTAACCCAATCTAACCTCTCTAACCTTACCTAACCTTACCTAACGTTACCTAACGTTATCTAATGTTATCTAATGTACCTAATGTTACCTAATGTTACCTAACGTTACATAACGTTACCTAACATTACCTAACCAAACCTAGCCCAACTTAATCAGCGATACAGCGAGCAGCGCGGCGCACCAACGTGAACGCCGCTCACGCGCACGCGATCTGCGCACACAAATCGTCGTGAGTGACGATAGTGCGTCCCAGGGCATGCCCTGGGACACGTCCAATCGTGTGGAGAGACAGTTAGGGGTTTTCGGTTTCAAATTACGGCAAATAACTATTTGAGCCAGAGTACCGAAACCAATGCGCATGCCTGAAGGTCCCGACAAATTGAAGAGTCTGGCATTAACCGACCTCAATGAGGCTGTGCTATTCCGTGACGCTTTATAAAAGCAAATTAATTTTTTAATTCTGCTCACACGGAGGTTCCGAGTAATAAATTTGTCTTTGATCTATTGACTTGGATCGAGATAATCTAATCCGATCGGCTTTAGGTTGTTCTGAACTTGACTTTAATGCGTTGGCTTAGCCACTTTTAGAGGTTAATTAAAAACAGATGAAGCACGAACTAAAGAGATAATTTGACTAAATTTTCTACATTCAAGTACGCGAATCGAGTACGCCTGAACAAGCCTTGCAAACCATTGTTGAACTCTTACAAGCGGATTCATAACTCATATAATAAAATGTTTCTCTTAGACGAGGAATGGATAAAAAATACTGAGCCTCACATCATTACGGGAAGTGAATGAACTAGAACGCCTCGTGGCATAAGACCATTACCAACGGTGGGAACAGAGTTCATCGCTGTCATTTTTGATGGCTAGCTAATCCTAGTTTTTATTTGGCATGTGTCAGATCGAGAACATCCGTGTAGGCTCCCTGCAAAAAATTATAGATATGGCTCAACTCCTTGTACCTGTTTTTGGGTGGACAGCAGATTTCATCGCCGTCATTTTTTATGGCCAGTTAATCCTTTTTTTTTTTTTTTTTTGCATGGGTTGTATTGAAGGCAACCCCCCGGCTCCCTGCACAAATTTATGAACATTGCTAAATTCCTTCTATCACTCTTTGGGTGGACAGACACACAAATACACTTACGGTATATCTTCAACGAAAGCAGTATCACCTCACTCACTTCGTTTGCGGGTGATAAAAAATACTGAGCCTCTCACAGATATCTCTGAAATAAATCTCGCAGATTGCTATACTATTTATATGCAAAAGCACCAAGTCCTTAATTAGGCTGTAGGGATACGATTGTCTGGAGCATTGTATAACTACGAAATTAGTCTACAGTCTGGAGGCTCAGCACTCCTCATTCACCCCTCGTATTAAGTTAACAGCATCAGTCAAATTACAGACGCCATTGACTGTCACGGCGAACCGAGCTCGGCAAAACCAATAAGCTTGACATGTACGGGACAGACGTTCAGGCAGGCTCAGTGGTGTTGCCACTATGGATCAAGATCAAATAGCAGGTGTTAGGAGCAACCGATTGCGCTTGGCACAGCTGAAGACTTCCATTACGAATGCGAGACTGATGTTTCGGTTGTATCAAAGGTAGTCGATTTTAGCTTCCCATCTAAAACTCGAAGAGTGAAATCAATGCACCTATTTGGAGTTCTGGCATCACTTAACTCAGTTTCGCCGAACATGCTATGCCATGTGATGTGATTTAATAATATGTACTTACCTATATATGAACTCAGCAAGTTCACTAAATCATAAATTACCGTAAATACGAGGAAAATCTCAACAGTTCCTTGAAAAATTCTTTCATAGCGTCATTACAGAGGCAATAACGTCAAATTCTGTCTGAAGTGAGATAGCTAGCCTCCAACAGCGATACATGAAACGAGTTATGTCATAACAAATGGTGGCAAAGATGATCGTGGTTCACATTTATGGTTTAATATAAAATAATAAGATAATCAGTCTCAAAGTCGCTTTCAAAACCAAGGTCTGGAATTCATTTCCTCTTCATTCGAACATAACGCTCACATAACCACTCACCACACAGACAACAAAGCACAGGCAATTTGAATACCAACGAACGCTTCATGGTAAATTTCATACGAGCAATTGCTCAGTTGTCTATCCACGTGCATCAAACTTACGTCGAAGTTCGTGGAATGAATCCGCGAAAAAGAGTACCACTCTCGTTGGAGCAATACATTTCCACTCACTCGTGTAACTTTAATTTATGTTAAATATTTTCCACAATACCACGAATTTTGTTAACTCCCCTAGAAAGCCTATAGTCTACCTCAACCTGAGTATGCCCTAATGCTTATTCAATGGCTCTAAATTAATAAACTTCTTGTATCTACTGATTGTAGCATTGTCAGCGCTAAACTGTACGATAAATTCCTTTACACAGATGGAGTAACTAATGCACATTCCATGCACTTGACTTCAAGCGTAAGTCTAATAGGCAAACTTGGTATCTTATAGGCAGACTTGCTATCTTGCTGCTTTGCAGACAGACTCACTATCTTATCCTGTCTTCCACGGAGACATTATCTGACTGTTTTACAGGCAGACTTGCTGTATCTTCCTCCTCTGCAGAAAACTCTCACATTGTTGTAAACATGGCTACTAGACATGGCTATATACTTATAACAGTTACATAGTTTAGGTCATTTATCGATATTACTCTGCAGGATATCCCGTATCCTTGTTATGGCTGCGTAACTGCAGTGGTTCCCAACTTACGGCACAATTAAGGAGGGGCTACAGGTGGTACGCGACAATGTGTAAAAACTGAGTTGTGTTCCCCGTTCTAAGTTCATCTGGGTGTTCTGCTTGTGAGCGGCCGCTGTAAGGATCCTCAATAAGAATGACACGCTGCCAAAAAAAAAAATACTCTGGAACCATCGAGTTGTTGTTCGTATAGTTACAACCTTAGATTTAAGCTACAACAGACAAAAGCGTGTTGCAGTTCGTATGTTGATTCGTTAGTTCCTTCGATGTTAACGCCGCCCTAAACACAACTACGAAGGTGTGGCAATAAAGGAAAAGGAAGGGACATGTAGAAGGGACATATGCTGCAACCACGACCCCAAAGTTACATGTTCTACAGCAGTGTTAACCCACCACCCTAATCATGTTGCAATTGGTAACTGGCCTTTTACGAAGTATAAAACCTCACCAATTACTGTATAGCGAAGCTGAGTAAGTGCCAGTGTGGAACACTATTTACGTGTCCGCACCCCGTGTCTATATCTGTTAATTTTATTTAGGCTATTTAGGTGGAAGGGAGCCAGGCTCAGGGCCTGCCACCCTTGTATCGCTGATGTTGTTCAACACTAGGGATGTGGGTATCGGCGGAGACTGGAGCTCCACTTTGGATCACGGCACAAGCAGAATTCTTGTCGGCCCTTGAAGTTCATTAAAGATTTCAGCTTTCGGGGCCGCCCAGAGGGGGCGGCATAGGGTAGGGGATGTGCATAGGGTAGAAGGAGGAGAGCTACAGTAATCCATAGTTTTGGCAACAGCACACATCACATCAAGGTAGAGATATTCGAGCCTGAACAGCCATGAACGCCAGTTCCGTTAGGACTGATGCTCACCTCGACAAGATTTACCCAATGCTCTTTCTAACCCCTTCGAGTGCGTTGCAGCTTGCACGGCATTGGATTGTGTAACGTTACACTATCCAAATAAACTTTTTAAAGTAAATATCAGCCACCACTACAGTGCTTATACATGTACAACAGCCAGTATCAGTTGCAAACATTCAAATATCTCTCTTAATTAAGCCGGAGTTTCAGTCGAGGTTGAGACGTACATTTTAGTGCGATGTTCAGACACCTTAACTTGTAGTAACATTTACAGAAATTATTGGTGCAAGACCCTGGAACATCACGCATTTGGTGCTCTCGTGAGCTTACTTAGTTACGATGCGGCGCGCCGCTTCAAAATCCCTCTTGAGCAACGTCCTTAACAGTGATACTCCAGAGGCCGGTATCTCCGATTATGTTACGATGACAAAATCGATGGTACGATGGCCATCGCCATCGTTCTTAAGATGGCGATGGCAATACCATCGCTCCATCGGCATCGGAACCAAAATTCGCAAATTTTCATCGGCGATGATCTTCGATGAGATAACTGTCGGCGATGGCCATCGTAGGGCGTCACAATCGGCGATGGACCATCGCATTAACACATTTTAAAAACGCAAACATCTCAGACCACCAACATCGAATAAAAGCAGCATCTCTTATAACCTCGGCCTGCGTGCATCTCTTATAACCTCGGCCTGCGTGCGATTTTCAAACCAGTAATAATACTATTCCTAGCTGATAAAATGTGCGAAAGGTAAGGTACATGTTATTAATCGACATTGTTAGATCTGGGAAATGATATAAAATAAACTTTGAAACTCTCTTGTAGGCGCCAATCTACTTGGCATCAACGGCCCTGATTATTTGCTTTACCAAGGTCTTGTCACTGAGCTTTAGGATAGGGGGTTGTCGACACAATGATATAGTACCATCTATTTTTCAAAGAGGGCTCAAGAAAAATAGGGTTACAAACATTGTGTGCTCTGTAGAATATAAAATGGAATAAGTTTACTTGAATGCAACTACCGTACATGAAATCTATCAAGAATTATCTGTTGATGAATTAGCGGAAATATCTAAAGATTCGAGAACACTCAGAGATTACGCAGCTATTATATTGTCCTAGGCATCTCTACTGGTGATCCAAGGGAAGGAAAAGGAAGGAGCACGTAGTATGTCGATAGGTACGCGGGATTCCTGTATCTAGGTGGACCAACACACAAGGAAACAGCAAGTCGGGAAAGAGGAGGAAGAACAGATTAGAATACAGCCAACAAAATACTAAATCAGGAAGGAAGCAAAGTGGGCTCGAAAGAGAAACGTCCCAAAGGTCAAGCTAATGTCTAGATCAGCCAACACATTCCCCCTGGGTGGCTGTTCCATAACTCAGGATGGGCGAACCTGATTAACCTAAGGTATGGCTACTTGCCCATCCTGAGGCGTGTTGCAATCAGGCCTTCGTTGTCGCATGTGCTACACCGACCTCCAATGCGACACAGGTTGGGTAACAAGGGGTGACACTGACGACAACTCTCTTAAAATTTTAGGGTTATGAGCTGGGTTACACTGTCTTTTTTTACAAACAGTGACTATGATACACGAATATTATCATTACAAAATATATGACTGCCACATATTGCTTGAATTCTAGCATGTGAAGCACTTTTGTGTAGTTTTCTTAACTTTATATCCTGAAACACAGCCTAAATAAGACTCCGCCAGAAATGTATATGTTTATGCTTGCCGAAAATTCTGCAACACATTGTTGGGGCACTGAGATCGCACGTCGCATTCACTGCTACACGTGTAACACTGTGAGGGTAACACCGGCGTTTGATTGCAACACGCCCCTGGGCTCCCAGGGGAGACTGCACAAATCTATCTTTTTAGTAGCCCATTCAATAACTTCCACTAACTTGGTACACAACGCAAAATACGTCATACTAAAGCATATCAGTGCACACCATGGGTTATTCTACAAATAAATGTATCACCTGTAAAGGACGGGATAAAAAAAGAACGACGAAATAAACCTTAAGGATGAAAAACTAGGAGAAAGACCGAGAGAAACAGAAAGACATGTGTAGACAACGGACACTGCAATTTTGTGAGGGCTCAGCGGCCGGCAACTGGTTATCTGGAAAGAATTCTTCTTCTACAATGTACGGGTTGAGAACTGCGGCGACACCGCTCTTTGTTTTCATGTTACTAAAGAAAATGAATGTTTCAAACTCGTAAGGCTGTTTTTCTGTAATTTAAGCCTTATTTCATTATTTCATCGGCATCTGAAGTACAACCGATGGCGATGCCCATCGTATGCCATCGCCGATGGCTTTTTAGTCATTTCATCGGTCCATTTCTTCCTCATAACACCAGCGCCGATGGAAAAATTGGCCATCCCCGATTGTATGAAACGGTTTCCATCGAAGCATCGGACCATCGCTATCGCCGAAGGATTTTTGCGATGTTCCATCGTAACGTCGTAGTTTTTCCGATGGTGATGGTCTACACACCATCGCCATCGTATGATCGGCGATGGCCATCGAGCCAGGCTTTGTACTTCAAAGTCAGGACTCAACTTGAATCATCTTATGACGTTGTTAACCACGAAAAATCATAGACGTCCTCATCAAATAAAGTATTCCCTAGCCATTTTGGGGGCTTATAGTACATCGCGGATATTATCTAACATAAATGACAATGATCATTAATCTTGCCACAAGGTAAGAAGACAAGGGAAGCGCGGGATGGTTGAGCTTCTATCCTCCATCAAATCATGATTTACTGCTTGTCGTTAATTGTTTATTACAGCTTGGAAAGCACTTACAAAAGGGGTTATAAAAGTGTCGAATGCGTAATTATGTATCGCTTTTCATCCTGGATTTCCTCAGTCACAGGGAAAAGGGGGAAAGGAGGAGAAGGGGGTGGGAGGTCTAGTTAGTAGCCCCAGCTAGTGAAAGATATCAGTTCTTAATACTGTAACAATCTATTCTATTAGCAAGTTTTCAATGCGAGCACAGAGCAACAATGTGGCTTCCCAGGTATAGTGTTTTTAAGAAATCTGCTTCAACTTTAGAGACGAACATATAAAGTAAAAGAAATGATTGGAATAAGATACTGCACAGTTAAATGATCTCTGTGTGTCCATCGTTATTCGAGTACAATGCAGTTAGGACACAAAGCGAGCGCTGTAAACTGGTGTACCAATTAAAGCAACAATAGGCTTCATTGGAAGCGAGCATAAGCATTTCAGCCTCAGAGTTACGAACTAAAATATGAAGCACAACAGAACACGAAGTAAAATTTTATCATAGGTTGCACCCAGTCATACGACAAAACTAGCCTATAGCTTAGATCAAAGAGCATGAAATATACAAGAGATAAAACTCTACAGGAATTATTGCTACGGTCATTTAGATAAGTTTGCAAAGATAGACGCCAGGGGCGCCTGCTTCACTTTGAAAGAAAAAAAATTTTTTTGAATATAATTTATATTACCTAATTAATTTTGCTGGAAGACAGGTATAAATACAGTAGTGAGTTGTGCGCCATGCTAACCGCACGTTTTACCATTGAACTTTTGGACCTTCATGCACCGCCAAAGATCTGTCAACGCTTGAGATCTTCCCCAAGACCTTGGGTTTTCGAATAACAATTTGGGTTCGATTCCGACAATCTTGGTTTCATCGACTTTTAGGTGTTTTTGAACAGTCTTGTGTTTTTCCAAAAATCCCATTTTGAGTCCTAGTTTATTGACAAAAAAGCACTATTTTGCTCGTTTTAGACACCAGAGGGCAATGGATCCTGAGGCAAAAATTTTGCCTTTACGCTCTGACTGTACAGTATTCTGAGCTCCTTGCTTAGTTACTGCTCGCCGCTTTCTTAGTGAACATATAAAATATGAGAAGTCAGCGATATACTTTAGAATAATGTGATATATATATATGATTTACAGAATATTATAGAAATAATCATGCACGCACTCTGTCCTCATAGAAATAATTATCATAGAAATTTTTCAGCAACACTTCACAATCTGTTCTTAACACTAAATACGAGAATCATTTTTATAGCAAACAGGGACACCATTGTTTTAAAATGAAATATAAATAATTTACGAGCAGAAATTATACCAACGAAGAATTTTAATCGTATTTAACGTTGTATATTAGCGTAAATGAAACACTAAACGCAATACTAACTCTAGTACACAGAAGCGTTCCAGACACAGCCCTAGGGCAGAGCGTGCTGCACCGTGCAGCGTCCCTTGTTGCTCAAAATTCTCCCACCGCTCAATTTATCTTAAAAAAAAGAAAAAAATGCCACGAACTTACATTCAACATTAAGAAGTTGCTTGTCTTCCATTTTATATCACTCTTTGATTACGCTCGATGTACTTCACAGAGCACTCACGAAGCGGATGTAAACACGAAGCTATCACGTCGATCGAATCACTAGCACGTTACAAAACCAAAGAAATT
>LQNS02278125.1:27468050-27480591 GCA_001587735.2 Parhyale hawaiensis
TTTCTGTCGACATGCTATATGTCCCTTCCTTTTCCTCTCTTAGAAGAGCTTTGTACTTATTTAGGGAGGCTGAAATCTTCTTATACCTAATACTAAAGAATTGATAAATTCTGCCTGAAAATTTTCTCCTGGAAATCGAACATGTTGGTACTTTTGCCCCAACCAGATAATAGCTATCCTCTTGTGTCCATATTTGCTATATTTGTACACTTTGGGGACAGCTCTTACTACAGTTGCTAAATCTTGCTGTACTTGTAGCCTACTGTAAGACATTTCTCAAAACGAGAGCGTTTGTTGATACGGTAAGATTCGAATGTTCCTACTCGTAAAATTTCGCCGTCGATGGAGTTTTTCCATTATCTGTCGTCACGGTCCCACTTGAATCGCAGTTTTAACGCACTGGGTTTACTGTACTGTGGTTACTGCCGATCCTCTGGGAAGATACTGGTACTTTCCAGCATCTAAGGGCTACTGCGCGCCCTGGGACCCGAGCAAAGCTAGGCCTTGTCCAAACCACTCTCAGTAATGCACGGGAGGCTATTTCCTGTTTATTTAACCCTATCTGAACTGAAGTTTTCCTGCCTCCCTACAACCGTTCTTGCTCGTACACCAGTAAGGGAAAGAAACCTTGTAGCAAAATTACTCAGCCCGAGTAAGATAAGATAATGTTCAAGTATAAACTCTTGAACGTGGTCTTGAATGGAATATCCTGCCGAGGTCTATCCATGTCAGAACTTCTACTGGCTTCATGCCCAACGGCAACTGGAGTGACTTTCCGCAGGAGATATTGCATCTAGAAGCAGCGTTTGCTGATGATGTTAGTTTATAAAGTTAGGTAGGTCCTCTCTACTTCCCCCTCCTGCTCCGTGAGGGAGATGCCAATGGTGATAAGCGACTTTTCTTTCGGGGCCCCTACATGCTTCCGGAAGGGGAAGGAAGGCCCCTGTGCTAAAGTGTTTTTTTTCTGCTATCCTCGTCTCTTCGCCTGTTATATCCCAATGAAATTCTTGGTGCCCATTTTCCCCTGCCAGTAGTAGTGCGCTGACCAAATCGAGATTGGATTCGCGTGAGCTTACCGTGATATCCAGATTTTCGGCAGAAATGCTGATACATAATATTCTATCTTCGGCATGATGTACATTGGAGTAATTCAGGGTGTCTAGCAGTCTGGAAAACTCAGGGAAATCCCTCTGGGTAAAGGGACCAGGAATCATAAAACGCGGGGAATTTCTACAGAACAGTGGTCCACGTGGAGTTATCTTTGACTGTGGCGTTCCCCCAGAGCCTGAGCGATACGAGGCTTATCTGTTCTGCTGTGTCGGGGAAAGGTGGACGACTGTCTAGCTCTGTTTTGCTGCAAGTCCTAATGCATATTGTGAGGGTGATTTGTAACGGTTTCAGTGCCGTTCAGCCTATTCTCGTTGAGTGATTGAGGAAAATCGACAATCTTACTCTCAGGGAAGTTCAAGTAAAATCAGGGAGAACGCCGGGAATTTCAAGTCCTGGTCGCTAGACACCCTTCTTTCTTCCGCTCTTGGGATCACGCCCTTGGGGACATATTCGCACTGGCTCTTTCCTGTTAGAATATATATGAGCATCACTCATTCAGGGGTCCCGAGTGCTTTTGCCGCAGGAGGTAATGCAGCTGGGCGCAGTTTCTGCTGACGAGATTAGTTAATATTTGTAATTTGTTAATAATAGTGATTTCTTGGGACCACAGTGTGCGCTTCAAGGAGGCTTCAATTAGGAATATATTGATTTTTTTTCTGTTATGTTGCTATTGTAGTAGAAACTGAGGCTTGAAGCATACATTGTTCCGGCAGCAGTACTGCTAAATAGTTCCGGTAGTAAGGAAAATTAATTGCGCCTCACTCCTGAATCGCTGCGTTGCGTCTTGGGTGATAAAACACTGAATCTAACTAGAGCACTCTGATAGCCCATACCTCCGCCAAGCAAAGCAACGGTAAAGAAAAAATTAAAATTGGCTCTGAAACCATTATTTACTTCATATCAATACCGACATAGAATAATTTGTCTTTTGATAGTATTAAGTTTCTGCAATTTTCTTGGAGATCCGTTCATAACTTTTTGAGTCTTGCTGCTAACAAACTATATGACAAACGTCAGTCAAACGGACCAACCGATCTGTACCAAAATTCAATCTATGTCTTTTAACATTACTAGCCACCCCTGTAAATTTCACAAACATCCATTCTGAACTTTTTGATTTATTGTGACAAGAAGCGTAAAATCAAACAGCGACGAACGAACAGATCGTCATAAATAATTGATCATTTACTCTTTGTAATAAACTTGACAACTTATGTACGTTTCATGACATTCATCCATAACTTGATTTATGGCCCTAAAAAAGAATAGCCCAGCAAACAAGCGCACGGACTGCCACCAATAGTTGATCATCTGTTGCTGATAACGTGCCTTACAATCCATGTAACGATCTCATAATTACTTTTTGAGTTAGTTTGATGACAGACAAACACGACAAAAACTTACCGGTACCTCCTTGGCGGAGGTAATAATAAGTGAAGTATACAATATAATTATTATATTATTACTACTATTGTAGTAAACTGAGGGATATGGTTAAGATGAAGCTCATGAAGCCGCGTGCGGTCATTTTAGAAATTAGGAGTCTCATTGGGGTGGTGAAAAGAGCTGTATACAGTCAACCTTTTCTGCTGGGAGGATCGAGTCTTGCAAAAAGTGCCGTGCCATGCTGTCCTGTTTGGCATTGTGTCATGCGATTACCCTGACACACCACAGCTTCTGTTTTAAAGTGATGCTGCAAGCTCCTGAGCTTATGGTCTTAGCACTGTTCGTGCTATTGTCACGTATTAGGGTGTATTGCGAACCGTGAAAACTTTGAACGCTTGAATTAGGGGCACAACACCCTGAGGTGTGTATATATACACACACACACCCATTTTTGTTAGTATTAATTAATAAATCTGCGCTCGGAGAGCGCAAATCTCCGCCGAGAATGCTACGACCTAAGCTAATGACCCACTCGTTAGATGGTATCATTCCTCTTCTTCACGGAGATTTGCGCTCTCCGAGTGCAGATCTGTTCATCAATACTACCTTAACAAAAAAGTGTGTATATATATATATTGTAGGGTGTTATGCCCCTTATTCAAGTTTTCAAGGTTCGCTATTCATCCTGCACGGTGTTGTGTTCCATCGTGCTGGGCTTTATCCTCTTCTTGGCTGCTACTCCGCTGGTGGTCGTTGGACCACCATTGCCAAGGGTAACGAGGCTTAACCCTAAACTGCATGGCGCGCCAGATAGTGTTATTTCTTGAAGCAAAGCTCATCTCACTCAGGTTGTAGCGTTTTGCTAGAAGGTATAATTTTCCTAACATTGTAATAGGAGCCAGAGCCGTTGTAGAGAGGAAGCACAGCTTGAGGAAGTTAGTTCCTAAATAAAATTACGGTAACAAGCTGTAGTGAATATAGGATAATTTTTAAGATCTAGGGTTCTGTCCATATCTATTTAGACTGGTCGCACTTGTAAAGTACGAATCCGTTTAGAAGTGGCGGCGACACAGTCGCAACGAATAGCTATGCTTGTAACTTTACCGTTAGATTCAACAAAATGTTCTATCATATTGAAGCGGAACCAACGTTGAAGCCGAGAAGTTCAGAAGCTAACTGGCCTCATACCTACCTACGAGTGCCAGACAAACCAACTGTCAGCGCTTACATGTATTGCGCTGATGACTCGCTGCTAACATTTTCGCGCACTCAGGGGGGGGGGGTATATATTTAGGCGGCCCCTTCCCTATCAGATTATACTGGCCTTCACTCACCCAGGGGCTTTCCTGCGCAGGAGGTGTTGCAGATGGCCGCAATTCCTGCTGACGAGATGTTTATAGAGGTAGGTCTGTTCTCTACACGGTACTTCCCTGCGCTTAATTTCCTGCCAGAAGTAGTGCGCTGGCCACCTGAGACCAGTAGAACTCATCTGAGTTTGCATTAGACTTGACACCTCCCGGCAAAAAAATAAAATAAAAAACTCTGAGAATTTGGGAACGATGCGACTGAGTATTCATTGCACAATTATTATGCTTCTACTACTAGAAAATTATAGAATGCCTGCTACTGGAATGGTACATATATGATTTCAGATTAGTAGTTATCACCGAAAGCGATACAAGAATCGTAGAGTATCATGTCTAATACCCGTCCACCATCCTAGTAGCCGTCCACTTGGCACTGAAAAACTTCCTGTGTGAAAACTAGTAGTGCGAGATAGCCGTACATAGGCTCAAACTTTAGGCTAAGTAGTGCCGCGCCATCCCTGAAAATGACAGGCGAAATAAAAATGGTGGTGGTTTTCACATTTTTTTCACCATCTAGTGAAAAAAATATGAAAACCATTTTTTTTGTTTTATTTTTTTGTCCGTCATTTTCAGGGATGGTGCGGCACTACTTAGCCTACAGTTTAAGCCTTTGTACTACTTTCTAGCACTGCTAGTTTTCACACAGGAAGTTGTTTAATGCCAAGTGGACGGCTACTAGTTAGCATGATGGACGGGTACTAGACTTGTTACCCTACCAATTACTGATACTAAAATTACCCCCTACAGAAGCGAACATTGTCATTTTCCCCTCTAGTTAACTTAGTACTGTGGTCTCACTACTGCTTATGTTTGTTGATATAGCATTGCATCAGTGATACCTACGAGCTTTCAGTCTGACAGGAGCTGGTGAGGCTGAAAAAGCGCCACGATGTTTCCAAAGCATTTGTTGTCCACCGTGTCTTCTCATCATGTTGGATTTCTTCGCACCCACAGACGTGTCATCTCCAGTCTGTGTTCCTTCTCACTGCAGAGCGACAACTCTTTGGCTGATAATTGTGACAGTTACTTCGTCACCACTCCAATATTCTACGTCAACGCCTCACCTCATCTGGGCCATCTCTACAGTGTCACTATTGCTGATGCTCTCCATCGCTTTAAGAAAATGCGTGGGGCTTCACAGACAATTTTCTCTACGGGCACTGATGAACATGGGCTGAAGTTGCAACAGGCGGCCAATCTGTCTGGCCAAACTCCTTTAGATTTTTGCACCGGAAACTCGGAAAAATTTCGAAATCTCTTCGATTCCTATGGAATAGATTACAGTCATTATGTTAGAACCACTCAGAGTCAACACAAAGATGCGGTGGAACACTTCGTGCAGACCCTTAAATCTCGAGGCCATATTTACAAAGGCGAGTATGCAGGATGGTACTGCGTGTCCGATGAAAGTTACTTGACTGAATCGCAAGTAGCAGACAAGAAAACAGCAAGTGGAGAGATGGTGAAGGTCAGCGCAGAGAGTGGTCATCGTGTAGAGTGGAGCTCAGAAACGAATTATATGTTCAAATTGTCCTTAATGCAAAATGATTTATTGTATTGGTTAAAATGTGATGACAGGGTCAAGCCACGCCGGTTTCTGCAAGACTTGAGGAATCTTGTAGAGAAAGGATTGAAAGATTTGTCTGTGTCTCGACCAGCAGATCGTGTTTCATGGGGCGTCCCTCTACCTGGGGATCATGAACACACAACCTATGTCTGGGTAGATGCACTCGTTAATTACCTCACAGTTGCAGGCTACCCGAGCAAAACTGCCATTTGGCCTCCGAACTTGCATGTCCTAGGAAAAGATATATTGACGTTTCATGGCGTGTACTGGCCTGCTTTACTGATGGCTGCTGGACTAGAGCCGCCGCGGCAATTGTTGGTACACTCGCACTGGACTGTAGACGGAGTTAAAATGAGCAAATCGCTTGGCAATGTTGTGTGTCCTGTTGAGTTACGAGACACCATGACTGCCGAGGGCGTCAAGTATATGCTACTAAGGCAAGGGACTCCTCACGCTGATGGATCATGGAGAACTCACGAGGGGATAATTCAGTTGAACTCAGAACTCGCTGACACGCTTGGCAATCTCGTCCATCGCTGCACTGGCAAATCCCTCAACAGAGACCAAGTATTTCCTGCTCTCGATCTTGAATTTTTGGCGCATTCCAAACACGCCCAAATGCTTATGGAAGCTCTGGAACACATAAAGGAGGATGTTGCTCAGTGCTATGACAATTTCAATTTTTATAAAGGTATCGACAAAGTCATGGGCATGGTTCGGTGTGCCAATCTCATGGTCCAAGAGGAAAAGCCTTGGACTCTGAAGGATAAACATCGGGAATTGGATAGCGTTATCCATCTAGCGCTCTCTGCTGGCCGAGCTGCAGCACTCATGCTTCTACCCATTGTGCCATTGTACGCCACCCGTTTGTTGGATATGCTGAACGTGCCACCGTCACGTCGGACCTGGTCCCAAGTTGATTCTTATCCTTGTGCGAAACATACTCCAACTCCTTTGGGACAAAGAGTGCCTCCTTTTAAAAAAATAAACGTACAGTAATTGTTGCTCGTTTTGTTGCTCATTGTCAATGTGGGCTTCAGTGGCTGCTAGTGGCTACTAAATTTGGGTGCTTCTCTATTCCATACTATAGATTTCATACCCTCAAGAATAGCATCTAATATTACAGTATAGTCGTACTGCCAGAAACCATCATCTAGCTCAGTGGTTTCGTGCCGGGGGCGCTATCGTCGTACACGACGGGTTTGTGTACGCAGATCGTGTGCGTGTGAGCGGCGTTCAAGTTGGTGCGCCACGCTCCTCGCTGATTAGGTTACGTTAGAATGTTACCTAAGGAGGTTAGGTTAACCTAGGTAGTGTTTACTTTAGTGGTGGCGCGCGCAGCAAAGCTTACTTGAACGCGCCGCCATCGTCGTGAACGACGATAGTGCCACCGCGGATGTGCGAGATGAGCTATTAGCGGATGCGAAACTTTAATATATTCCTATATTCTTCAAAAAGCTAATTCGAGTTTGTGGCGCAAACTTGGTTTGATTTTAATTCTTTCTCATATCAGTTCTGAATTTTGTAGGGATGCGAGCACAAATCAAACGTTTTCTAGAGGGGCTAGACGAAGAAAAAGTTGGCAACCGTTGATCTAGCGCAAAGGTCACCAAACTGCTGGTCGCCTCCGGCCCCAGACATCATTTCATCTGACCCGCCGACGGTACCTGAGTATGCTTGAAAAATGTTTCGAACACTGATCTTGTACAACTTATATATAATGGTTTAAAATCCAGGAGATATTCGGTCATCAATAGAACTCTTACCTTAAATCTATTTTCAATAATAATTATTGTACGTGGATCCTCTTGTTTTGTAAATTGTTTGGTTCCCATGCAAAGCACACGAACCCGACCTTTCCCGCCCACCCAAATCAGTACTAAACAAAGCCATCCGCGATATCACTTAGTCAACAAAATTCTAACGCTCATGAAATATTTGCTTGTTTTCTTCTTGACATCCATTGCAGACCTATGAAATTAGGATGACTTCGTTCGGCAGAGTTTGCAGCATAGTGAAGGGTACGTGTCACGAGAGGTAATCAGCCATTAAANCCATCCGCGATGTCACGTAGTCATCAAAATTCTAACGCTCATGAAATATTTGCTTGTTTTCTTCTTGACATCCATTGCAGACCTATGAAATTAGGATGACTTCGTTCGGCAGAGTTTGCAGCATAGTGAAGGGTACGTGTCACGAGAGCTAATCAGCCATTAAAAAGTATAGTATAACAATGACACAGAAACTTTGTGGTAAGACGAAAATCTCATCTCCAGCTGCTCATCAAGTGACCATCGTGGGGTATTCAAATTATATTCGAGAGCAAAGGGGGGTACTGAATACGAGGCTTAATTGGAACTCTACTTTTAGGTATACGTATATCATCTCTCCCAAAGGTTAATTTGCCTCAGAAAAATATGTAAGTTTCCATTGTTTTATTTATTTGGCTAATTGTAGGGAATTCTGACTGCTATTTTTTGTAAAATTTTGCAAAGTTATTTCTTATAACAAATTAGAAAGGTTAAATTTTTCATGTACTGTGTATATGACACGTGGACAAGGCTTAAGAGAAATTACTTAGTCAGGTGTTAGTCGAGCTGATGTGTAGGCTGTTTATGCAAGCCCGTCCATTCATAATTTTATCAAGTGATGTAGTTATTCTGTTACCTCCAAATCCCGTTGTCTTCACCCTCCGTTATTGCTGAGTGTGGTTTTTTCAGTGACGAATGAGGAGTAATGCACTTGTTTGTGGAAACAGAGGGCCAGAAAGCTCGTTCATTGCTTGGATGTAGCGATACAGTCGTATTGAAAGAGTACAATCTTAGGCATCACTGCGGAACAAAGCACTTGTAAGATGTTCAAAGCTTTCTGGAGAGTTACGTGCTGAGAAGTGCGAGGCCACGAAACGGGCTTTAGAAATCAAAAAAATCTTTTCACGAGCTCAGAATTAATCAGTCACTCATGCAATTTAGAAAGAAGTGCATAAGATGGCAGAGCCTGGAAAATCGTTTGCTGATGGCACTTCATCAAGAAGTGTGTCATGAGAAGGCCCATTTATTCGGAAGTATTTGCCCTTCGACAAGTTCACTTGTACGGAGTCGAGAAGTACTGGGATAGATCACAGTGCTACAAATACGCGAGGAAGCCAGGAATATGCTCTTTTATTCTCTGGTCCTGGATTAATCTACCAATCTTCCGAGTACGTCTCTAATTCTCGTTTTCATTCCTGGTGTGATACGGATTTTTGAAATAATAAAAGAGTGGCATCCGTTTGCAGTACCTGTGCATGGAACAACTCGGAAAAATATTTTCACAGAAGTGCAGAAAATTTTGCAAAACTATAGGCTTCAGTGCAGTATGCATTGATGTTTTACAGTTGCTGGAGGAAAGAACATAGCAAGAGCGAGAAAGGGTCTGGTGAGGCAGATTAGAACTCAATTGAAACGTGAAAGATAGACAAATTCCTGCTCCTGCGGTCATCATTGCATCAGACATCAATCAGCACTGTGGCTAAAATTTAGATAATTTTAAGGACTAAAAACAGTCGTTGCTATTGTGAACTTTATCCGCGAAACAGTCGTTTCTATTGTGAACTTTATCCGCGGATATGCGCTTAATCACTACTAATTCCAAGTTTTTCTTGAAAAATTTATTCTGAGTTGTGTGACTTTTCTTATCACACAGCAGTGAGGTGGCTTGGGTGCGGTAAAGTCTTGTTTCGTTTATATAAGCTCCGAACCGAAATAGATGTTTGTGTCATAGAAGAAAAAATCGTCCACCGCTGTCAGATCCAACCTTGCTGTCAAAGTTGGGATCTAACTAGGTCACCAGCGTAAGGTTGCAGCGACTAAGATTTAACTAATGAGGGGGTGTTCGAATCACTGTTACGTATTACGGCTCATGTACTTTATGCTAAGTAGAGGTGGAAAGAAAAGCCACACTTAGCTGAGGTTTTATTTTCGGAAACGCAAGCTGCGTGGAGGCGTCGTGTGGCCAGATGGCGACCGAGGGCGTTGCTTGATATTGTTCTTGGTTCACCCGTGTGGGGTGTGTGTGCGTGGCTGGATGTAGCAGCAGCAGCAGCAGCTTGACGGCGTGTTGGCCGATGTCGCACGTGGAGCGGTGTGCCGTTGCCAGGCGAAAGCTACGAGCTAGGAAGACGCCAGGATGTACTAAACTGCTGCAAGAGGTTCATAACCGTGAGAACGTCTAATAACTGATATTGAGTTGCTAAGCGTGTTATCCTAACATCACATTAACTTTTACGTCCACATGCAATGTATATCACTTTTGACGACGGTACGAGGCATAATTAATCGTGAGCGAATTTTATGAGGCAAGTTGGAATAGCTTAATTTCAATAAGAATGCACCGTCATTCTTTGCTACAATTCTAGTGTTGACATATTCTGGCGCACGTAGAACACAATATATAATTGTTTAAATATATATTATTTGCAAAAGAGAAGAAAAAATAAGGAACATGTAGAATTTCAGTAGTGCAGAATGTCGCTGCAAGAAATCTGCAGTAAGTGAGAACATGGATTGGGAAAGAAGAGTAAAGGTAGGGGAAACGAACGTCAGTAAGAGTATGATCCCGAATTAATTACAGTAACAAATGCGTATCGTGAAGCTGACTGAAGTTTTGTAAAAATACAAAAGGCAAGGTCTGTGCTTTATCAAGGTGTATTAAATTGCATTTTTTTCTGTTTTTGCATTATTTGGCACATTTATAATTTTAGAATTTTTTATACACTTTACAGACACATAAAAGAAATATGTTTTAGGTTGTATGAAATAATGGCTGTGCCGGGAGACCCCAACTCAGACCCCACCGACTCAGATCCCGGCCAACTCAGTGAAAACTCTTATTTATGACACACCAGTTGAGTCGAAAGAAGATCATGTCACCCGAATTGCAGTTGCTGCTGGAGACATCGCTGAGATCCATGGGGAATCTTTGGCAACGTATGCAACTCTCTTCGACGAAGGTGTCGTGCTTGGATCAATGTTCATGGTAGTCAGTTTGAATAATTACTGTAATGAGATCCTAGCAAACGAAAACTATCTTTTGTTATTCAGTATTAAGACCACCCTCGTGTGTATGACGTCATTGAATGAGTAGAGTCAATGTAGGTAACTAACGTTGCGCTCTTTGCTTCGTGGGTAACTAATAATCAGCGTTCATTATTTGTATGATTATCTCACAAACTAAGAGTTTTTTTAGCTTTTTTTTATTGATAAAAAGTATTTATATTGCTATTTTCTACGAGTAGCTGAAGTATGCACTCAGAATTTTGCCACACCCTGTATAAAATAAAAAAGGTTTGACTATACTCGAAGAGAAAATTGGCCGCAATCAGCCAAAAACTCGCTGGCTAATTCTAAAAAAGAAAACATCACAGCCACATTCAACCTAAATGAGCCCCTTGTTCAACTTGCAATTGAATTTAAATAATTGAACATGTACTGATACTGATGACGTCGAAAGACTATCCTTTGCTTCGGATAACACCTTCTTGTGTAAACTCCTCACCCAGTATCCTCAGCTGTCGGTCACGCTCCCTCCACAACGCATACAGGTCCCTCTTCTTCTCCTCCAGTGAGCCAGGGTCAAATAGAAGCTCTGCAATAGTCTCCCCCCTATCAGTCCCTTGTCTGGTAACATTTTAAACGCTGAACAAATAAAATAAATCGGAACTCGATCGATTTTCGAATCGTCCAACGTTTAGGATACGAACTGCCAGAGCTGAGCACCCTTAGCTGCTTGGTCGCAATTGAAATATCGAACTAACAGCTTTGCCCAGTACTGTATTTTTGGATTGATGTTTATGTAATTTAAGTAGTATTTATTTTAATAGGGCCCGGCTTCGTTTTTTATGATATTGTTCAAATACCCTTCAGCAGCTAAAAACTTGGGTCGCTCTCTGTTTCAGTGTTGAGGCATAGCCTAGCCTATAACTAGTTCGAGGAATCATGTTGACGGACGATTATGATGAAACGTAAGTGTGGAGGCTAATGCTATTGGCTGTATTTCAGTATTTGTTTGAAGAGTATCGTAACGAACATAAAAACAGCTTTTTATTGATGTAAAGGCCAAGTGAGTTGGTATCAAGTAGGGTAATGTCTCAATTACCGAATGCCTTTCTATTACCGAACGCAATAAGATTCCTACCTATATTTGGTAATAGATGGGCATTCGGTAATTGAGAATTACCCTACTGTAGTACTGACCGGGGTGATCCATCCCGGATCCTCGAGGGTGGCAAACTTGTTGCAAAGATCTTGGCAAGAAGTGCCACACTATGAAACCTGGTTGTTCCACAGGTTGCAGCGCTTATTGACAGCCGCATTTCTGAAGGCGGCAAACCACTCGCCAAGATCTTGGCGAGAAGTGCCACACTATGAAATGAGGTTCCACAAGTCGCGGTGCTCATAGGCGCCTACCCGCATTTCCGAGGGCGGCAAACCACTCGCCAAGATCTTGGCGAGAAGTGCCACACTATGAAAAGAGGATTGACAGCATTTCCGAGGGTGGAAAACTTGTTACCAAAATCTTGATGAGAAGTGCCGCACTGTGAAATGAAGCTCAGATGGCCACCCGCATCTCCGAGGGCCGTCTGGTTTCTTAGCGTGGCACTTCTTGGCAACAAGTTTGTTGCCCTCGGGAATGAGGGTAGGTGCCTATCAGCGCCGCAACTGCTAAAACTTGAATATTTTCCGTCCGAAGATTTTTTTAATTCTATGGTTTTTGGTGTGTAAATTGGGAATCTGAAATCGGATTGTGGCGCTCGGCATTGGAAATCCGATTTTTTCCCCATTTTCTATATAAAACAACACTGGGGGACCCATGGGGAATCAGGGGTTTTGGGGAGGGGGGAGCCTGGGAGGAGGCCCCAACTGAGCAAATCCTAAAAAAAAACAAGCCCAAAATCTCAAAAATCTGGCCCTAAATCTCAAAAATCGGCAAAATTGGGAAAAGAATTGGAAAATTGGTAAATTTTTACAAAAATCCAATATGGCGCCCAGCTAATTCACTGCTAGAAATTGATAGTAGTCTATTAGAGAAGTGCAGTGATACCCATATATATCAGTCGGAAATGCTTAGTTTT
>LQNS02278125.1:27523168-27543615 GCA_001587735.2 Parhyale hawaiensis
GTATGGAAGAAAAGTAAACTCTAGTATGGTACAGGAATAAAGAATGTCCTAAGTATGAATGTTGGTATGATGGAAGTAGAGGTGGCGACCTGCTGTTCCAAGCACGGTCTCAGGCTCTCAGCGTGAATGCTCGCACCTATCGGTGGAATGAAATAGGAAGTCGTGTGTGACAAATGTGTGACTGGGGTGAGGATGAAAGTATGGAGCATTTAATCTTGGAGTGTGCAGCATATTCACAATAACGAGAGGTGATGATGCAAGTGGTCGTGGAAGAGTGGGGTGCACAAGAAGGTGTGGTGTAGGAGAGAACGGGCCTGGAATGGTTGACTCGAATGCTTGGATGTAATGGAGCGGCAAGTGTGAGGATGATTGAGTGTGTCAAGAAGTAGCTACCTGGCAAGGGTGTGGGGTAAGAGAGAGGTGGCTATTAGGGGTAGATGAGTTTTAACACTGCTTAAGGAGTTCCCGACTTACTAGGGCTCCGCAGTGTAGCACTGTTTAAGGAGTTCCTGACTTACTAGGGCTCCACAGTGAGAGCTAGCATGGTTTAGGTACCGTATTTGTAGTCTAGTTTGTTGTGTAGGGATTTATTGGTATCTGTAGCTGGTGTGGATGCCTCCCTGGTCTAGCTGTCCTGCACTGGGGGGTGTCTGGGCCTGGGGAGATGCAGAGTTGAAGTTGCAGTGTCTTGTATAGTTGAGTGACCCGAGCAGCTTTTGCTCCCGTGTGTTTGCTGTGACCGGCCACCATTTGGTGGCAAAACACGTACGGTATTATTTAGAGCTGACCAGCCACTCTGATATTGCGAAACATCTATTATTTAAAGCTTTGCAGGTATATCGATTAAAAGATATGTTGCGGGTTGCCCATGCCCTGTTGCACATCACCCTGATACTGGAACTGAACTGAACTGAATTTACCTAATCTTATCTAACCTTACCTTACCTAACCTAATCTTACCTAACCCTAATTTCGCTTGGATGGGATCGCCCGGTATTTTCTCCCATAGAAAAATAATGGGAACTTCAAAGTCATATATCTCGAAAACTAAGCATATGCGACGAAAACATTGTTCATGTAAATTGTTTTAAATTGACCCAATTTACATGCTAAACACAATAAAAATAATGAAAATCGTGTGTAAGTTAAAGTAAAATAATACCCGAACGTCGGGGTGACCCACTGCAGCAGACTTTCTCCTCGAAAATTGCAAAACTGAATACACCATCGGAAAGCCCATCTTTTCTTCTATAAAATGATGTACCTAGGCCCTGTTTGTTTCTTTAAGATTGCTCAATTTCATTGCGTTTATGTACTGATGAAAGAAAGTGACAGCTTTCCACCCAAAAAAATTTCCCGAGTTTCACAAAAGTACCGCAGCTTAAATGCTGGACACCAAAGTTTCTAATGAAATTCTATAAAATTTGGCAGAAACGTAGGTCAAGGATATGTGATGGAAGTGTTAAAAACATTTTGCTGTAGGCCTAATCTCTCTGGTTTGTTAGTAATAAGGAATTTAGTGAGTGCAACTGTTGACCCCAATCGCAAAAATCGTAAAAAGAGTGAAAAGTCGCAGTTGAACAATTACATTTTAGAAGTCTTTTATGGCTCAGATTTTATGAATGTTGCTTGTTTAGCCATTTATTATCATTTCACATGCAACACCTAACAGTTTTTGTTTCAGATCCGATATTAACCATAGCTACTCTATGTTGCGATTACTAGTGCAGTGTGATAATTTTCTCCTACAGTCTATTGAAATCACCGTTATGTACTGAGAGGTCTATTGCACTGTTTTCTTTTATTTATGGGAATTACCCAATTGCCGGACTAACTCTATTTCCAAACAAACTGTTATATTTGATAGGTGAAGATAATAATCCCATCAAATAATAACTGTTTGTTTGGAAATAGTTCAGCTATTGGGTAATTCCTCCAACTTCATAGCTACAAAAGAATGTACCATTACACTAATTGGCATAAACGTGCCTTAAAACATCTTGTATAGCTTCGTCACAGTTTGTTTTAATTTCAGATAGGCTACAGGGTCATTCCACACTAATGCAACCTGTGGCTAAAAATAGAAAATTCATCAAGGGAAGCTTTTATATAAAACAAATTAAAGCTAAAGATCTCTACTTTAATATTCTGAAAAGAAAATTTAATGATATACCAATTTTGTTTAAGAGGTTGTCAAACATGACACATTTTGGTAAATACCGTATGTGTAATTCAAAATAGCTAACTTTTCATAACCTTGCCACACTAAGTAAAAAGCTTCTGAGTAAACTCCCAATTTTACATACCAGTAATGATCAGCTATTATTGTGCTAGTTATGTAATTACCATGTTCATAGAACTTGAAAGCCACTCATTAATGTCTCATAGTTAACCCCTTCACTACAATGACAAACGCGCGTCAGTCATGAGTTAAGTCTCGCAGCACGCTCCGATACAAACGCCCGTTTTTCATGCTTCCATACTGGTTCTACAGGAAAAACTAAGACACGTAGTGGCTTTCTTGGGTACACTACGGAATGTTCTACTACAGAAAATGTTGCGAAAATTTGTATTGCCATGTGCCTAATTCGAGTGGATGGGGTTAATTAAAAATATCCTCATTGTATGTTACATCTGTAATGAAAATATGGTAGGTATTTGTTTACATAGGTAAATGAACATTTGGAGCAGCTCACTATAACTCCATATCTATCGTTAGGCCATGTGGGGGTACCTATGTACCTACCCTTTGTCATTATTCTCTGACTGCCTGTTTTCTATAAATTGTGTTACGGTCATATTGGTTTTGGGCATTATGGTCGTAACTCCTTCTGAAGGTTACGACCGTAACCGACTGTTTTTGCTTATTAAGAGTACTTATAGCAAGGCTTTCACCTCTGCCAGAAGAGGAACCTTTTGGTTTCTGCCCTCCTGCAACATTATCTCTAGCCGGCACAACTCGAGAATCATCTCCCTCATAGTCAGACATATTGACTACAGAGATGATCCACTCGTGACCGAGAAAGGGATTCAGGTGGCATTTCATTATCGGCAGATTGATAATATCTCCAGGATTGAGCAAGTCCGCAGTTTGTTGTTCACTTACCATTTCCGCCGCAGTCAGCGAAAAACACCTCGACTTGAGTTAAATTTAAAACTTTTGATGAAATAACAGAGCTATTCACTTTAGTCTTGAGACTCAAAACACCGAGACAGCGACGCACATCCCTCGGTCGCCGCTGTTCCGCCACGAATCATATTTTATGAATTTATGCAGTTTTATGAAATGATGTAACTGCCCAGAGATTGATAATCTATATAGCTATTATATTAGTCTAATACGCTTGTTCCTACCTAGCCTACCTGCCTGCACTGTGTGTCACCTTTTGGGACACTAATTTATCCATGATACGGCGGGGATAGCAGGGCAGCAGTTGTAATGTGCCTTGGCCCAATTCTTTCTTGAGTGGCTGCTCATCAAGTAGAGCTTGAAGTTATCAAGTCGAGTGCTTAGTCATCACATTAAGCAGTTGATCGTCAAGTTGAGTGAACAGTCATCAAGTGGAGCAACCAATCCTCAAATTAAGTGCACAGTTATCAAGTTGAGTGGTTGGTCATCAAGTTGAGTTCACGGTCATGCAGTTGAGTGGCTGATCATCAATTTTAGTGCAAAGTCATCAAGTTAAGCTGCTGATCATCAACTTTAGTGCAAAGTCATCAAGTTGAACAGCTGATCATCAAGTTTAGTGTACAATCATCAAGTTCAGCGGCCAATCAAGCTAAGTGTACAGTCATCAATTTGAGTGGAAGATCATCAAGTTGAGTGTGCAGTTATCAAGTTGAGTGTACAGTCATCAAGTTGATTGGAATATCATCACATTGAGTGCACAATCATAAAGTTGAGTGGCCAATCATCAGGTTGGGCATACAGTCATCAAGTTGAGTGCACAGTCATCAAGTTAGGCCGCCGGTCATCAAGTTGGGCCGCCGGTCATCAAGTTTGGCCGCCGGTCATCAAGTTTGGCCGCCGGTCATCAAGTTTGGCCGCCGGTCATCAAGTTGTGCCACCGGTCATAAAGTTGAGCCGCCGGTCGTCAAGTTGAATGGCCGATCATCAAATTGAATGCACAGTCATTGAGTGGCAGTCTATCAAGTTGAGCAGCCATTCAGCAAGTTGAGCAGCCATTCAGCAAGTTGAGTAGCCAATCATCAAGTTGAGTGGCCGATCATCAAGTTGAGGGGCCAGTCATTATGTTGATTATCCAATCATCAAATTTAAGGTCGAAGCATCAAGGTGATGAAGCTTGGTGGAGAAGTTGGGCACAGGAGCTTGATGGAGAAGCTAGGTGAAGAAGCTTGATGAAGAATAAAGAAAGCAATAGGTTATGTACATTACCGCTGAATTTCCAATGGTCCAACCTGAAAGGCCTTGCTTTTCTATAAAAGTTTCATAGGTGCATCTAGTTTCTTTTAATGTGCCTTATATTTATCACAAAATCGGAGTGTTACGACAGTAACAAGTTTTTTTTTTTCCTTAAAGACCGTAACGATGCATTTCTATTCCCAGTGCTTAACCAATATATAATCTTGAGAAACCTATGCAGACAATGAAAGCTTAGACATTCACCCATAACTCCATGTAAACAGATTTGGAGAATTTGCTATACTTTCAGAGAGCTAGGCACTTGTATACCACTAGGTGAAAGTTGAGGTTGCATTTGTGTTCCGACTGTAATGCTGCATTCAGCAATTAATTGCTAGGACAGCAACAACAAGTGCAGAATGCTTTAGATATTTTTATTTGCAATAGCTACTAGGTATTGGTATTATTAGGCTATGCTAAAAATCATTTCATTCTAACTGCATTACCTACTCTTAGATGTCTAGGTCAAAGTAGATATACAAAAAAGCCACTCCGAACGTTACAACCGTTACGAGGCAATGACCCTACATTTCCATTGTTAACCCTTTGTTACTATTAGGCTAAGTAGTAGCCTACAGTTTACGCCTATGTACGGCTTTCTAGTGCTGCTAGTTTTCACACAGTAAGTTTTTAGTGCTAAGTGAACGGCTACTAGTATGGTGGATGGGTACTAGACATGTTACCTTACCTTGTTAAAACCACAGTAATCTTAAGTCCATCCTACATAGTAGCACCTTGAGAGGCTTGCACTAACATCCATGCATATAAAATAATAGTGGGAAACCCATTTTAACATTTTCCTATTTGTTTCCAGTGTAACTGAAGAAGTTGGAGCCCTAGAAGCCATTTTACTGGAAGATGTTACTGTCATTCGTAATGGTGATGGGTGAGTACCGCTGTACCAGTACACTCAGATTAGAAACTGGTACAGATACTATAGTCTCCTTCTTGCAGTGTTATCTCTACTTTTGCTTGTAGCTTTTCTCTCTGATGAATGTAGGCCAATGAGACTTCATATTTTGAGCAACATGCATAATGTAGGTAGCAATATAGCTACTGTAGCTATCTGTAAGTAGCAGCAGTGAGTCTAAATTTGCTAACAATGTGTTTATGTTTGGAATATGTTACTTTCTTCTTGGCAGTTCTGGAATAGGTAGCTACATGTAGGTATACTGTACCGTAATTGTGTTAATTTAATTTGTTGTGTGAAGTACAGTATTGTTCTGCCTTCTTAATGTTGTATAGTCACTCATTTTCTATTCATTTGGTTTTGAAATGGAAAGAGTTCTATACCTAAGTGAAATTTCATCCACTGACCATGATGGTTGTGAAGCTGAATGGACAAACTCCATATCCATCTGCTAGGGTTCATCAGTTAGACTCAGATTTGCGGCCATCAAAATTACCTACCTACTGTACCTACTGTGACTCTGCAATTCTGCTAACTACTCTCAACTCCAACTTGCTCCCCAGTATATTGTCATTGAATGTTAGTCCAAAGTAATATTCTTGATACATACAGTACTGTACTGCAATGCTTTTGGGTAAAGGCAGGCTGAATCGTCATTCTTCAGTAATTGTCACTTCTTGAAAAATTGTAGCCATAATATGTAGCTAGACCCACTAGAAGTCATAAAACAATTGGTAGAATCTAGAATGCGATTTGGACAGGTTCCCACAGTTTTCCCGCCAAAACAGAGAAAACACAGAACCCTTCAAGGCAAGATGTTGGCGCTTTGTTTAAATTATTGAATGAGCTTAGTGTGATTCACTAATAAGATTAGAACATGTGTTAATATTGACTCTGATATGTGTCTTTCAGTGTATGGATTATTATATTAGCTAGTTGGTGATAGGTAAAATTGTGTGATATAGCTACCATATTTATCTGTATTTTTTTCAAATAATATTGGTGCTGAGCAGTGACATTGGGAATTCATAGCGTTTTTATGCTTCGGCAGTGCCGATTATTAAAATTAGATATGTGGAACAATGAAATTGGAGTGCCAAGAATTGGGCAAAACCATGACAATGGATGCGAATTACTGAAAATTCACTGCAGCATGCATTTCCCAAAAAAGTCATAATATCATGCTTCCGAAAGCATCCTCATATGAAATATGCGGTACTGGGACTACTAGCTTGAAGGTTGATCCAAGTGTGGCAAGTTTCCCTTTGAAGTTGCTACTGTGAGTTGGACAGACGTGCTAAAATCTTGTTAACTCACCTCTGAGTTAACAAGATCTTCGCATGTCTGTCCCATTCACAGTTGCTACACTTGTTAAGGTGCCAATTATTAGTGCTTTTACCCTACCTTTAAATGTTTGTACAGTATTCCGTGATTACATGTGTGAAGCTCGCTTCTTCATTAACAAAACATGAATTATATCCTAGCTATAGAAAAGTTCTTGATCTGATTCTGTAGAGAGCTAGTAGCTACATTGAGAGTGTCAAACACACAGTTGTTATTTTGGGTCTCAATTTATGGGTAGCTAAAATATAACCAGGACCATTGTGATAGCCTAAAAGAATGCTGTCGCATTGGAAAGACATGGCCCAGCTGTGCAGATGGTACCTATTTCTCTCTCCTTCTCAAACTTACCTGATTATAGCTAATACAATTTCATCTTGGAGGGACTTGTTCCATTCTTGTTAGGTTAAATATTTCTTGGCCCATGACATATATTTTCCATTAAATGTTACTTTGGCAGGAAAGACGATTCTTGATATCCTGGACATATTTTAGTTTTGTAGCTATGGTAGGTGTCTTGCTGTTGAGGCTGCCAAGTTAAAGTTTCAAGGAGTAGAAGGTTTTTGAGTACATGAAGTCACAGTCGGTCAGCCACTAGTGTCTGTAGTTGGACTGAAACTAGTTGCTAGTTTGCTTCTGTTGATAATTTGTACCAATGTTAAGTGGTTAGAATCTTGGATACGATGAAAGGAGTTAGAATGGTTTTACTACCTGCCATCTGTGCCACCCATCTTGATGTACACTGTGAAATGCTACCTATCATTAAACATGAACTGCAAGCAGTGGCAAAGGTTTCATTATTAAAATTAAAAGGTTGTAGCTAACTTTGGGCTCTCTTACTGCTATGACATTCACAAAGATATTTACATTTTGAATACAGTAGCAATATGCTATCTTGAATCTACCTATAGCTATAAACCATACTATCTAGGCCTATACTGAAAATTGTAAATGTGTTTATTTTATGTAACTATAAATTATTTTATTATTTATGCATAGCGAGTATTTAAATTTTACGCCAAAATATGAAACATTTTTCGAGACTAGAGGTAGCTATATAGCTACTTATAATGGTAGTAGCCTTAGAAGGCTGAAACCTGGGCTTTGGCTCCTCCATGGGAGTGGATCTTTTGGTTTGTCATTGAAACTATTGTCAATTTTATATAGCCAACTGAAGATTGCATATCTTGCACTTGAAGAATGAAGGGATATCAATGGAAATCATTTCTGTTGTGTTTGATGGCCAGGTGTCTACATTACAGTACCCAGTGACATCAGTTGCATTACATGTGTATTCATGAGATGTCCCTGCACACAGGCTCATCACTGGTGTGGAGGTGTGTGTGGTACCTGCCACGGCTCAGCAAGTCTCTCAGCAACATGTACGGTGTACCTTGGTTGCCAATTTCCCTCCTCAGTATCCCATGGTGGCACCAAATGTCATCATTCGGTATGTAGTATACTTTAATACAGATGTTAATGCTGACTCTCCTGTTGTTTCATTATGGATACAACTTGGAGAGAAATGCAAAAATTTTAAACTGTAGATAACTGAATGTTGCTCACTCTGTTGTACTGGAGTGCAAACAGTCTCCCACTTGTATTTGTATAGCATCGTTCCAATGCCTTCACTCCCGGGTATCTCTGGGAGGACCACCTTGTTGTCTTCTTATCTCTTTTCTCGTCTCCCTTTTGCCTATCTCCCTCCACTTCCCCACTCCCACTGGAACCTCCTCTAGATGAAGGTCACTGGCATAAGCACAAGGACTGAAACCTGTTTAGATGACACCATAATTGAGCTACTCAATATCTTCTTTAGTTACAAATCAGGATTTATTGTTTTCGGTTCACAAAGCATGTGTGAACTGGATCAATAAGTTGATTGCAGTTGGTTTTCAAACTAAAATTATTCTAGAGTGAAAGCTTTCATCATAGCTGTTACTGTAGCTGTGGTAAGTGTTGCTCCAAGCCAAAAATGATTATTGTTGTATCCTGCCAGTTGGTGCAGAGCTTTTGTATATTAGGCCTACGGAAGTTAACTTAATTCTCCAGCTACAATCCGTTTGGTTAGTATAATTTGCTCATTGATGAGTTGATAAATGTACTTCATTTAGCTTCGCAAAGCAAGTCAAAGCATTTTAAATTTGTGCTATTTGTGCTATTTCTCTATACACGTAGTGCTAACTAGAGCATTTTGAGAGCACATACTTCCGCCAAGCGTGGCAATGTAATGAAAAAATCAAGTTAGTCCTTAAACTAGAATTTCTTATTTATCATCACTAGAATTTGGTTATTTGTGTCTTTTGACAGTAATAACCACTTTTGTAATTTTCTTGAAGATCTGTCCGTAACTTTTCGAAGTTGTCAGAATCTGACAAATTGATAAACATTAGTCAAACACACAAACGGACAAACCAATTATCACCAAAATTTGGTTATTTCTGTCTTTTAATAACCTAAAAATTATGATTTTAATTCTGTATTTAGCCTAACCTCCATAGCCACTGCTCAAGCATTTCAACGAAATGATGGTATAGTATTCTAATAGGCCTGCCACATAATTTGTCTCGTTGGCAACGTGTGCTACTACAGGCAAGGAACAAGGTACAAAGCACGAAACTAAGGAGAGGAAAAGACAGAAGGAAGGTACAGGAGTTTTGCGGAATAGGTTGGCCACCTTGATTAGCATTTCACCTTGCAGAACAGAAAGGGAAATGTGGAGAGCCTACCTAACTTTACGAAACTAACCTCGTCAGCAAGAACTGCGGCTAGTTGCAACATTTCCTGCGGAAAAGGCATTCGGGCCAGCCCTTGGGTTCGAAGCGAAGGATGCATGAGTACCTACGGTACTTGATGCGTGGGATCACTTTCAGCAGTACACTTATTAGCCTATAGACTACTAGAGTACCTACTGGATTAATAACTCCCAAGGATCCATGGCTTTTTTCAGTTTGAGAAGCCAGCTCGTTGAAGTTTCCGTACCTCACATTGCCTAAACTAACCCCACTTTGTGGTATGTCGTGAATTATTTTTGAACTTACCTTCGTGTCACAGACTGCTACTTAGCTGTTGGTTTCAAGGGACATCATAATTTACATCAGCCAGTGCCACATTAAGCATCCTATTTGGCTTTCACTCATAAATCATTTTGATCCCTAGGTATTACAAGTTTTATGATTTTTTTCCCAGCAATCCTCGTGGCATTGATGACAGCGTCCTTGTGAAAGTGGAGCGGGAGATGGCTACCAAATGTCAGGAGTGTGAAGGCAGTCCTGTTATTTATGAACTTGTTGAGGTAAGTTTGCTTTCCTTTCAGCATGAATAAGTTCGGTTCTGTCATGTTATGAGAAATTCCACTCCCTACAGATCTTATTGATTTCCTTAGCTTTTGCCAAGCCTGTGTGACATCTTTCATTCTCGTCCATCTTGCCTCTTCATATTCCCCCTCAGGGAGCATAGGATGGGCTATAGTATTTTTACCTCCGCCGAGGAGGTTATATCTGTCTCGTGTTTGTGTCTTTGTCTGTCTTTCTGTTTGTATGTTACCAAGATTACTCAAAAAGTTTGGGACGGATCTTTACGAAATTTGCAATTTGCAAGGATTGTTAGGCATGTTACCAGTAACAGATGATTGACTTTTGGTGAAAATCCGTTTATCTGTCTGTTTGTTTGTCTGTCTGCCTATTTTGTCCTAAGGCCATAACTCTAAAAGTTAGGGCCGGATTTTCATGAAATTTATATAAATTGTAAGGTGTATTACGAAAAGTAAATGACCAAGCCTCGGTGATGGTCTGTTTGTTCGTTCGTTCGTTTGTTGCTTTGTTTGATATTATGCTTGTTAGCACAATAACTCAAAATGTTAAGGATGGATCTTTATGAAATTTATAGGAGTTGTTAGTAGTGTTAAAAGATGTATATAAATGATTAGATTTTGGTGGTGATCGGTTGGTCTGTTTTTGTGTTTGACTTATGTTTGTCATAATGTTTGCTTGCAGCATAGCTCAAAAAGTTATGAATGGATGTTCATGAAAATTACAGGAATCGTTACTACTATCAAAAGGCACAAATGATTAGATTTTGTTACTGATACAATTCACATAGAAAATTATGGTGTCAGAACAAATTTGAATTTTTCGTTACTGTTGCCTTGATTGGCTGAGGAATGCGCTCTCAGAGTGCTCTCTAGTTATTATTTTTAAAACTTCACGCCCCGGTTAGGTTAGCTAGGTTCGCCTATGTTATGGGGAGCAGCGCCCCAGGTTACTTTAGCCATCAGNAATTTCGTTACTGTTGCCTTGATTGGCTGAGGAATGCGCTCTCAGAGTGCTCTCTAGTTATTATTTTTAAAACTTCACGCCCCGGTTAGGTTAGCTAGGTTCGCCTATGTTATGGGGAGCAGCGCCCCCAGGGAGTTTGTGTAGGTTACTTTAGCCATCAGCTAGGCCTTCGTGACGTCTTTCTTTCGTGCCCACTTTGCTTCCTTCCTGATTTTGTATCCCTACTGATCTTACTTTCATCTGTTGCTCCTCTTCTTTCCAGACTTGCTTTCCCGTGCGCTTTGGTCCACCGTCGTTCATGGGTTCTACATTTCTGTCGACATACTACATATCCCTTCCTTTTCCTCTCTTGAATCACCATAATTGTGTCTAGGAAGGCTTAATCAAATAATATATATACATATAATAATAGTTTCATATTCCTAGTGAAATTCTACTTGGTTTTTCCCGGACTTTCTGTGCCCACGCGCATTGAGTGTGTGTTGGAACTCCTTCGTGCATGAGTTCTACTTGTTTGTCGACATGGCTACTCTTTGATTTTCTTCCTCTCTTGTAGCACTACATGTGTCTAGGGAGGCCTTAACTAACTTACAGTATCATCTAATCCAGTGGTTCCCAAACTTTTTTGGGCTAGCGCCCCCCTGGAGGCCAGGTACAATCCTAACGCCCCCCGCCCGTTGGGCCAATTGCAATAAACAATCGAACACGCACTTTTTGGTATGAATCGAATCGGAATGAAGGCTAAACCGAAGTGTAAGTCATGAAAAAAGAGAAACTTAGAACTCGCCAACGCCCCCAGGGGGGCGCTATCGCCCACTTTGGGAACCACTGATCTAATCCAACATCTGCAAAGTACCGATATATATATTGGTATACATTTAGTTGACGTTGAATATTTTTCTGGAAGTGATACCGCTCGTGAAAAAGTCTTAGTAGGTAACGATCTGAGCTACTCAAGAGGCCATGTTGTGGGCAGATGTTCGAATAACTGCAGGCCTATTAGACCCTGGGCGCTAAAATGTTAAAAATGTGCTTGAGTAACCAGACCTGTTATTCAATTTAGCCAAATTTTTCACTTCGGGTTACAATTCAAGTTACAGGGTTAGTACTCCAGCAGATTCTTTCTTCTGATGTGTTACTGAACTGCAAAAGTGGAAATCTGTTATTGTTCAAATCTTATAGTATTGTCATAGCTTATTTGGTAACATGAACGTGGCGGTGCTATGATTTTTGAAGATTTAAAGAAAATGGGAAAATATGAACAACTGGTGCATATGATGAACGTTTTTATTAAAAATGTTAAAATTGAAAAGTTCATATTGAAAATAAGTTGATTTGCTCGAAGACACTTTATTCCAGGTAAAATTAATTCTATTAGGGTACGTTAGTTTATAATGTAGTCCAGTGCTGTGTGCCTAATAATGAATTTGAACACTGGTTTAGTTAAACTGCACTTGAACTACCATTATATATATCCATTTTTATGACTAATAATATTTTATTCTCGTTGCACTACAGTTTACTAAACGTAGCACTTATCGTCAATACCAGATTGGCATGGGAACACTGGGGCAAAACTGTTATTTGAAAATTGAAAAATTTTATTCTCATCTTGGAGAGGTTTTAATGCATCGCGAAACTTGAACTGTTTATAGTTGGTAGTTTCCTTCCTAGCGATCGTATTCCTGCAACGCTCTCTGGAGCTAATTAGACAGATCAGCCTACATTTGTGTTGTTCTACAAAGGGAGGCTTCCTACCTGATACTAACAGCGTAATGAGATAGAACTCATAAAAGGAGCCCTTGACCTACGTAGAAATTCTATTACTGCGACATATACTTCAACTTCAGCTCATATACCTCTCCTGTTCTAACTTTAGATTTGTATGAAGTCGTAATACATAAGACAAAGTGAATGTAGTACCTACTGTCCAATATGGCGCACAACGCAGGTAGCTGGGTAGAAATTCCTCATGCGTGCAGAGTGCTGTGTGTATCTGACCGCTCAGATCACCCAAGAATTTTCACGTGAAACCTTCTAGACTTTGCTAATAAGTTTCTGCAAGATAGCACTTGGTCGCGAAATGCTGTACTTCAACGATGTTGTCAAAAGAGCGCCTTCTGTGGTAAACTTTGGGCCCTAACATTGCAGATACATACAGGTCAGGTTGATGTTTTTGCATTACAGGGAGACTACACTCTGGGTCAAATGGTAGGACGTCTTCATGTTACCAAACAAAGCTTTGCTTGATCGTAGAAAGTAGGGTATATATAATACAGGTATATATATATATATATATATATGGTATAGAAAAAAAAATTGGTCAAGTTACCCGGCAAATTATAGTCCTTCGTTCCACTTTGTCAATTTTGTGAGTTAGCGTGTAAGTTTACAGTTTCACTGAAGCGTGCTCTTTTTTGCAGTTGATCAGGGAGAACCTCACTGCTAACAACTTGCCCAGCTGCCCATGTGCTATTTGTCTCTACCACTTCCAGCCCAGTGATCATTTCACCAAGACGCAGTGTTTCCACTACTTCCACAAGCACTGCATGGGGAGGTAAGTTTGAGCCAGCGGAGCGATGTTTTTTCTCTAACTTTGTAGTAAGTAATCTGAGTGACATGCAGTAGCCTAACGAATGCGAGGGGTGCAACAATATAGCGATATTCGATTGGTGCAACAGCCTAACAAAATGTAAGTGATGCAACAAGCGAACGAAATTCGAGGGATGTTATTTTATGTAATGTTTTACACCTGATGAGCCCTCAGAGGTAGCTATATTCTGGCGGGCCTTTTCCCTGTCAGAGCATATATGGGCCTCACGGACCCAGGGGCAAACCCGAGTGCCTTTTCCGCAGGAGATGTTGCAGCTGGCCGCAGTTCCTGCTGACGTGGTTAGTTTTGTAAAGTTAGGCTCTGTACCTATATTACCTACGTCTTCTGTTCCGCGAGGTGGGCCGCCGATCAAGGTGGCCGACCTATACTGTGGGGCTTTTACCTTTTCCCGTGCTGAGGACCTCAGAAGGGGCCCTCCGCTTGGGCTTTTCTTTCTTCTGTCTTCTCTTGTCGTTTTTCGTCGCATGGCTAGGCGGATTCGTTCAGCCAAGTCGTTTTGAGGTTGAAGATGCACGCGCCTTATTTCCTGTCAGAGGGGTGCACCTGATAGTGTTGAGACGCAGGACTCGCTTGTGCGAGTTCGCCGTCACTCGCGAGCTTCCAGCAGCAACGCTGAGATAAACTATTTCCCCTCCGGCGCGATGCGGTTTAGAAGCGCTGCGCTAGCAAACCTTGTTACTAATCTTGATCTTACACCTGCTAAAATATTTGTTACAGGTACGTTAGCAACTGCGAGATGACTCACGCAGCAGCTGTGGCGGAGCAACAGTTGGCTCCATGGCAGCAGCAGCCGCAGCTGCAGCTCATCTGCCCAGTGTGTAGGGAGCCCATTACTGTCGAGGTCAGTGACCCCGAAGTAAAGCAATGATATTTTAACCCCTTAACGAACTCCTCAAGTATATCTCTCCAGCAGTTGTGTCTAGTATTTGGATGTTTTCACTTCCAAAAGCGATTTTGAAAGAAAAATATTTCAGTGAAAGGGTTTTTTTGTCGATTGGTCCGTCTTAGTGTTTTGGTTTCGCTGCGAGTGAATTTTGATGCTATTCGCGGAAAACTTGGATCCAGTATCTACGATATATACTGTGCGTGTGGCTTTGATACCAGGTTGGCGGAGTCGGTTAGATAAAGTCCGGCTCCGACTGCTTATCCTTTGGTTTGCTGACTCTTGACTCCGATTCTGCCCGATACAATTAGCATGTAGCATGACCATTCCCAAAGTAAAATTGTTTTTAGCCAGAATATGCGCATTTTACGTCACAAAGAATATTTTTTCACACTTACGATGATAGTTGACATTACCAGTGCCGTCTGGGACTTAAAATTTTCATGTATTTATAATTCACAATTATCATCTAGTAAAACTTCCCAGAAACATAGTACTAAATACCAAAAAGACACACCATCATAAAGCTTAAGAAAGGATATTGTGGCATTTGGCAATGTAATTTTTTATTAGGTGCACCGTCTAAGATCTGAAATTGTGAAGTATGTTCATGAAACTTGAATAATTAGCTAGCTCTAAGGAAGACTCGACGGGGAAAAGCAATGTATGTACTCGCTGTCAGTGGCAAACACTTGCGATAAGCCGAAACAGTAACAATGTTTGCTGACATTTGCAATATCTTTCATTATTTTTATAATTCAAGACCAAAACTCTGATGAATCGGTTTTAAGACCTTTTGAAAATATATTTTGTAAGGGTGGTTTTTCGGAGTCTGCGTCGGTCTCTAAATTCCGACTGTGACTCTGGCAGCCAGTGGCTTTCTGACTGCGGCGCTACCGCAAATCCACCGACTCCGGCCTGGTTAATATTGAATTATTGTGTCAATTCTCGAGTTTTACAGTATGGTCGTCACATACGATACCGGTACTTTTACATTTGCCCTGCAAGAACTTAACTTTACTTGTTTCCAATTTAATAATTACTGTTAAGCCATATATAATTGCTGGAGATGTTGAAGTAAAGGTGCGAAAAAGTATAGGTCCAATTAGCAGTTGAGTCAGTAACGGGAGGTCCTGTTGTAATTAACGACGTCGGTTGGTGTATTAGTGGCGATCACTGGGCAAGGGGCACTTTGCCGTGTCTGATATTAGCTAGCCTATTTAATTTATTCTAGATAGGCCTTCGTTTGTTTGCTACAAAGTAGCTACATCATTACATCATATGTGCTATACCTGAGGTGCTTTAGATTTAGCTACACTTTGAATCATAATGTGGTGCAGTTAAAAGCCATTGTATTACTCGGAAGAATATTGAAATTTTTAAAGCAAAATGGTGCATGTTTAATTAAACGTTGATTGTGGGATGTGTCGATGTTACAAGTCACGCAGGCAGTAAGGAGAGGAGCAGCACCACAAGCCAGCATAACAGCCGATTACAGAATGACTCGAGTTGGATAGTTTCATTCCTTTTATGACCTCCGCCATGACTGGCTGGAGGCCGCTCCCCTGCTCTACATGTACAGTAGTTGTACCCGTCCACTACACGTGTTTAAAGCACGGCAGCGATTTAAGCCAATGACCAGGCGGCACTGTGCTTTCCTCACCGATTGGTAAAACTTGAAAAATTTACCGTTCACAACATGATAAAGTGGCAGATCCGCCTCATGTGTCTATGTCCGCTTGATTATTTGATAAACTACTTATGTTTGCAAGATGAAGTGACAGATTCAAAGCGCTTTATGTGTCATGCGCGCCACATTGTATTCATCCTTTATCACTCACATCGACCACTCGGTCGCATTTCAAATAGGCCTAGTGTTATGTTGTTACGAAAAATGATTTTTAATTGGAACGTTAACTAGTACAAAAATTGACCCTAGTATCGACACATACTGTTAGTAGCAATTATGTCAATAATATGAAACGGGTGCGTAGTTACGTTGTGCTCTTATACCGTGCATCATGTTGGGGGAGTCAACCTCACATGTGCAATTCATTTTTTTGTGGTACCTATACAGCTAGGTACTTTGGTAAGCTATGAAGAGTCCCGTCCCCAAGGAAACACCATAGCTTACCTTAAGCGTAGTTAGGTTTCCAATACTTTTTTCGTGTCCACTTTGCTTCGATTTCTGTTTCAGCTGGCTTTTCCATGTAAAGTAGTCCTCTGTGCGTAGCTTCCCCGATTTGCTTGGTGTATTACGTGCCCTGTGCTTCTTCCTTTCTTGGGATCTCCATCGTAGTGGATTGGGGCTGATACTCCCACTGTTTTGTTCCTGTTTTGTCTAACTGATGTTTCCATTCGAGTTGATCCAGTTAAGAGAAACATCGTCACAGTGACTAAAGAGGCTTGAACTAACATATTTGATGATAACTTAGTGGGCAACGATGCATGAGAAGTGGATTGTAAATTGTTGACTTTGTACATATCAGGAGAGTGCTGAGTGTCTGATGTCGTACCCTGACCCTGCTGAGGAAGCCAATGAAGAGCAGTGGCGGCCAGATGCGCCAGAGGTCATTGCCCTCAGGCGCTCCATGGCCAAACTGTTCCTCCAACAGCAGCAGCGAGGTGGCATCATTGACTTGGAGCAAGAGAAAAACAAGTACTTTGTCCCTCTTATGACGGTAAGTTCAATTTAGTGACTTGGAGCGGGAGAAAATAAATGCATTGTTCATCTATTGGCAGCAAGTTGTCAGTAGGAGCCTGACAACTGTTAGCTCGCTTGACCATCACTTGTGATCAGTTGTGGTAGAAGTATTATTATGCTAATCGAATTTTTGAGAATCCTATATAATGTCGTGTATTGCGTACTGAGGTCAGGGCTGTGGGGCTTCCGATTATGCGAACTGCGTACTGGTTGTCATCGTGAAATTCAATATATATACTGTATACGTATTTCTCTTCCTTTCATTTCTTTCGGGCCGATTATTGAGAACGAACTTTTCCACATCAACTGCTGATTTTTTGCTTTTGTTTGGTAGGATGTGAAGTTTTAACTAAAAGATACTTGACCTACCACGTTGGCACTTGATCATGTATGATTGGTATCACGCAAAAGTTTGTACGCAGCATAGTAGGTACCTTGTTTTTGTTAGATGCGTCTATGTTAAACTAGTGTACCCAACTATAACAAATTACGGCACCAAATTTTCATTTCCATTCCATTGCCGTTCGGACCTGTAGTTGTGATTGTGCCGTTGAGACGGCATTACATCCGCCTTATTCTTAGAGTCAGAATATCTAAGGAGGTGAGCCTGGCCAGTTCCCCTCTTCAGAAGGCGTATCCATCCTTCTTGATTTGCTACCAAAAATTATCTGGCAGTAACGAACGCAGTCTCAGGGTAGCCGAGCTACACAGCAGTGCACGTTGCCAGGCTCCACTACAGTATTGACTGGTATCGTAGGTTCGCTTCGGTCCTTCAGGTCCAGTTCATTTAAGCGCAGTTCCGAGAGACTTTGCTAAGAGCGGCTTAATTCTCCAGTTTGCTGATTTAGTAGATGACATATAGGCTCTGAATAAATATATATTGGTCTTCATAGTACTAGCATTTTGCTCACATTGTGGGTATTGTCTATCAGTGAGTAATTTGGTGCGGTGTGGGGCATCTTATGCTGAGCTAAGGAGCCCTGTTTTAAGTCCACATCTTTAGTGTCTCACAATTACGCTTTTGGTGTGCTACATCCAATGCTTTCTTGATAATTGACATTTTGCTCAGTGTGTTGCACTGAATCACGGCTTATTTTGAGAGGTGTCGGACTCTCGTGACACTACTATTAGTTGATTCAGGGAGTAACACAACTCAAAGTGAGTCTATACTGGATCACGTGATAGCCTGAGTCAGAGTAGTGTTCTGCAGTGTGGTCAGATCATAGGTGAAGATTTGTTAATCGATTCTTGGCTGTGAAAGTAAATTGCTTTGCATGGCAGATGGTAGAGTCTCTCGATTTTTCCAGAATGAGCCGCACATCGAAGAAGTCACGCCTGAGGTGACACTGGCGGAAGATTCTCCCAGGAACGACAAGAAAGAGGCCCCTTGTCATGACAGTGGCTCGCATGCCGCTAATGGCTCTGCTGATCGCCAAGCCTCCGGCAGTCCCAACCCTGATGAGACGCACCGCGGCTACAGCGATGCGAGGGACGGTGGCAATGTCAACACGGCTGGCCATGACGGCCCTAACTGGGGCCGCAGTCAGTGTCAGTCCTCAGGTTCGGGCAGAGGCCGTGGGAAGGAGCGTGGTGGTCGAGGGCGTGCTTGGCACGCCCAGCGTGGCTACTCGGACGGTGCTGGAGCCCCTTACGATGGTGGGCCCAGAGGACGGCGAGAAGAGCACTTCCGTGGAAGAGGGGATCGTGGGAAGAGCAGTTGCTATAATGAACGGGGGAGAGGCAGTTTTGGAAGAGGGAGAGGAGCTGGAGGGGGAGCTTATGGTCAGTATTCTCGAAGTAGAGATGATAGGATGGACGACCGTGCATGCTTTGGGGGGCGAGAGGATTGCGAGGAAATGTATTACAGCGAAGGTTCGCGACATGGCCGGAGAGGCAGTGGAGGTGGTGGCGGCAGCTACGGTGCCCCTCGTCATTACACAAACGGTCGCTATGCAACACAGGGTCCCCGCTACCACTCGGGCTCCTCAAGTCACGTGTACTACTCTCGCGGTGGTGACCCAGGCCGAGGCAAGAATTACTCTCGATATGGTCACTCTGTTGCTCAAAAGCCCAAGGGCACAAATGTCAGTGCAGACGATCGCTCTGCTGCCTCCACCTCTCAGAGTTGACGACGGTTATATGCAGGGAAATGCTCACCCTGTCCTTGTTCTCTTTCTCATCAAATTGCTTGCGTTTGCCCTCAGAGTTTAGTTTCCCACACCTCCTACAAACGTTTGTTTGCTACTTTTGTGATGTATTTTATTGTTGTCGAATTTGCGGCCATTTATTGTTTTGTTACTGATCAGAAGTTCTTACTGCTTCCTCTGCTATCATTGGTTTGTTCCTTTCCTATCTGGTTCTGGTTGACGGACACATCGTACATTGGTGAGAATGCTTTTCCTACCCGATGCTGTTTGACGGAAAAAGCCCACAGTAGTTGGAATGGTTTGTCTGTTCAGTTCTGGTCTACGGAAAACACCTACAATAGTATGAGTACTTTCCTCCTCAGTACGTGTTTTCATTCCATGTCACGCCGCTCTGTCTGTTGCGTGCCTGCTCAGGGCTTTCTTCCCCCGCCTGCAGCTCTACTTCCGCCGCAGTCTTTGATTAGCTTAACATGCTGCATGCTGACTTTTTGTTCCATTCGTTCTGCACGTCCCATTATGTTAGACGCACGGTTGTCTAAATTTCGGTATTCCATAGGAATGCAACTCTTCATTTTATGTACGATCCTCTTGGTACGACTTAACTGCACCGAAGTCCTTGGTGTTGCACAATGTAGCACTTTTGTGCTACTTGGTTTCGGTTTTGTTTTGTTGACGTATCTTTCTCTCTGTTTTCGTACACTGCGTAATCGCTTCACTCACTGCGTACTGCGGTTTATTTTACTGCGTTTTTATGAATGTACAGCAGCTGATCTGCGAGTATTCTCTTCTAGTACCATCATCAGGAGAGCGCTCTGTATTGCTTCCATATCGCGGCAGTTGGTCCAGCGAAAGCTCTTCTTCCTCAAACACTCCAACTGCTCTCACTTGAGCGCTTCATTTCTCTAGCACGCTCTCTATCCCTAGTGTGCTCTACAATATATCAAGAGATATAGCAACTACTGAACTCAATTATATGTGGTGCTATTCTTAGAGCAGCTTCCTTTTTCAGTGTACACAGTTGTTTTAATAGCTTAAGATTGGTGTTATCTCAGACTATCTCTGAGCTAGCAGCGAAACTCAGTATTGCTCTCATGATGAACTTCTACTAACGGATAAAGAGCTGTAGTTATTGTTTCTATCCTGATTAT
>LQNS02278125.1:27543697-27554289 GCA_001587735.2 Parhyale hawaiensis
GGTTTCTTAGTGCGCAGTTGTATGCAGTATGATTTTAGAAGTGCGGTGGGACATCTGGAGGTTTAAAAGTGTCGTGTTATTGGTACTGCATCTTTTCTCATTAGTCATAGGTTTCGATATTCAGTGGCAAATGACCTTTCAAATATTCAGGCGTCTAAAGTGTTGTCCAAAATTCTTCCTTTTTCTCACCTGGTCTAAAATTCTTCCTTTTTCTCACCTGATCTGTTATATTCTTGCTCGCTGATAATTTTTTTATTCTATTTCTCAGTTTGAAAATTGCACGTATCTTGCTTTAAATATTCCTGGTTTTGTGTATGTTTACTAATGGTAAACCGAGGGCAACAAGGATTTCCCTTGGGATATTTTATCAGAAGTAAAAAATATCAAGTTATTAGTACGGAAAACTCCAAATGAAATCGCTTGCTTTTGTGAAAGGAAATTTAATAATGTGTCGGAGCAATTTAAGTGTGCCGGTTTGTGCTCCAGCCTGGGGTAAGGGGCCTATTGATGCTCTGTGTTATGGCAATACACAGTTCAAGTTAGTATAACTTATCGTATGGACAGAAATTTGAGTCGTAATTGGCAACTACTGGCTGCCTTGTACGCCGAAGTTGCTGCTACTATTGCAAGAGATTGGTGGCAGCTCGTGGCTGCTAAAGTGAAGCTGTTGCACAGCGCCATGCCACACGATAGCTATTTGTAATTCTTACAAGGACCACAAGATGTCTACTACATGTACTGTAGTGTAATATCAGTAGCTATCCTGTAGTTCATGAATGATTTTCAAGAGTCCTGGTGTGGAACCGTACAGCACTTCCGCTTGAGTAGCCATGATCTGCAATGGCTAACGAGCCATAATTTCTCGAAGGAAGGAATACTTGCACCCGTTTGTTTCGAGGAAGGAGTTGGTACAATCAAAATGGAGTATATGTGAACTTTATATTAGTTTGGATTAATATCTCTGTGTTCCGTGACAATAAAGTACATTGGCAGTTCGTGGATGGACGGGGAGTGCCGGCGTTAAATGACAATCGGTAACCGTTTAATAGACTTGGGGGATAGGAAGTCAGTGCCGGCACTTGCAATGACTTGGAGAACAGAGAGCCTCGGGCTTCTCGGCAACTGATGTGTATGGTCTCGATGGTTGGTTGGAAGGCAGTGCAGCGTCTTGTAAATGTTGGGATACAGTCTGCAGAGACTATATTTATGCGCTAAAATATCTGAAAGTACAATGGCTTAATGAATAGCCATAGATACCGAAAGATGTAGTAGGTGTTAAGACTTCTACAACGAGGCTTTGTGGTTTCTACGAGTACATGAGAGGTAATGCTAGGTTGGAGAGGATAGTTGTACTGGATAGGGTAACTCATTGCTGTATTATTCGTTGTAAATATTTGGCTCAGTTTAAAGCTCATCAGTGCTAAAAAATTGTCATGCGTAAAGATTTGAAACGTAAGTTCAAACTCACGTTTCTAGTTCTTGCAATTCAGAGTGTTTTACAATAACACTTAACGGTGGATTGCAGTAGGAGCGAAGCTCACTCAACTAATGCAGAGGGGAAGGGGTTTTTTCTATGTAGTTTGGGAGCTTTTTCGTACCATCGAGTAATGTTCCAGGAAAACAGCACTTCTGAAGAGTTTACTAGTACGATAAGGTGGTCTAAGAATTAGATGCTCTACTCTCAGTGAATGCTGACGCGTGTTGGAATCAGATGACCCTAGTTTGTTGTTACACCCGAAGTTGTACTCCTATGCACTACCAATAAGGCATAGTTGTGAAGCGACTTGCACTTGATCATGTATCCAGCGCCCTCATTCGGCAATGAAGACCAGCTCTCCTAGTAGACAAAGAAATGTTCTCTCTGACCAATCAGTCTTTTATTAAGCTATATTGCAGCTAACTTGAACCTAAAGTAATGTACGATATAGAATAATAAATAATAACCTCTAAACCGAGTAATGTTCCAATTGTACCCGGAATATACAACGTCACTTTGTTAAACATTAACATGTGACGGCGCAACCAAGACCAGCAACCACACTCAAACGAAGTAGTCGCCAATGCCTACAGACACTACGTACCACAAACTGGTTGCAGTGGCCACACTAATGCGTTTGTGGTTGTCTCTCAACACTTTTTTTAGGGACTTTGGTTTCGTGTATCACTTGCATTAGACAAGGTGTTTTCTAATGCAACACGCGTCTGCTGATGAGAGAAAACGTTATCAGATTATCAATTCAGGCTTCTGAAGAGTATGGTTTGTAGCAGTGATTTGGTTAACGCTGATTTGTCTTTTGGCGAATCTCCACTGTAGCTGTGTTAAGGTGTAATTACGTTTGTTACGTTAACCTGAAATCTAGTCACGCGAAGTCGCAGAGCTATTTATTTAACAAGACTATTGCTATTGTTGTTATTATGACTAGCGCTTACATTGCTTAGCTGAGGCCAAATTAGTTGTAGATTGGGTGCTTGTTTGTTGTTGAGCGGCCACTTGGTTTTTTCGATCAGATTGTGGAGTCTCATCCCGTGCTGCATGTATAATGTCAAATTTAGGAAGGGAACCAAGCAGTTTGTTCTTAACTACAATATTCTACGCATCGTGAAGTACCTCATACTATCCTCTCGTACTTATAAAATCGAATCTTTTTATTATGTGCAGAACGGCGCTAGAAAGCTCTTCTGCTTTACAACCACTACTGCTTATTTTATTAGGAAACTGCTCACACAAATTCTGCCAGGCGCTGTATGAAGTGTTTACTCAAATCATTTGAAAATTTGAGTAATCGCCTGCTGCAGTTTAATTTAGAAAAACGCTTCAAACTATTCAGGGTACTTTTTTATGCTTGGACACGCAGGGTTTGGGAGCCGTGTCGTTAACAGCTCTGCAACTTATACACACGAGCTGTGCTGCTTTATTGAAAAGCTGGCTACCTCTGCAGCCACTCAGTACCTATATAGCAGGCACGTGCGGTGTAGGACAAGCAGTGCCTACCCTGAATGAGCTATTACATATAGTAGTTCAATTTTCTTTCTATGATGAACTGTGATTATTGTTCAACGTAACTATGACGGTTTGTATAATACCCAAACTCGGCATTTTAAGTTCTTTCATATGTTGACAAGTATTAGTGAAGATGCCTGACCGGCGTATTTTTTCACGGCACTTGCATGCACTACACATCAATTCTAAACACCAGTGCCTCATCTTGTTCTGGGCATCAATGGTGGTTGACTTTCCTTATCATTGATAACATGTGGTATCTTCTCTCGAATTCAGTTTATCCCTGTAGCCGCATCGTATAATGGAAAGCTGCGTAATGAACAAAGCACGTGTGCAGCGGTCCGCATTTCGAACTAACACCTAAACCTATACTTGCGCATTGCAAACAAAATAAATTAATTTATGCTCTTCATATATGTAATTTTATTCTCCGTTAACAGCCTCTTCTAGCCAATAGTCACCGCTGTGTCCCCATATTTGATGAGAATCCATTCCAAGTAGCCGTTCAATAACTTTCAGTTACCCATGCTGTGCTTAGTCTTGATGTCATGACTTTGCTTCGTTGACCGTCTTGTCTGTCTTTTGTTTTGTGTCTCTAGTATGTAACGCTCCAATACTCAATAATATTTGTGACCTCGCCATAGAGATTACTGTGTTGTTCGTTATTCAATAGAGCCTTGCTGTTCTGTGTCACTGTCTGTAGGTTGCGGTTGTCGTGTTCCAGTTTGATGTTGTGATATCATTGATGATTTCGTTTCTTAGCGCGTGGTTTGAGATTATGTTTACTTCCTCTGAATTTAATTGCCAGATAATTTGGATAAATTTCACAAGTATTTACCTTTCAGAAAAGGGATTTGCTCAAGTCAGTATGATATTTACTTGACAGGAGGGGATTATTTTGAAATTTGTAAGTAGCTCTGTATTTTCCAGATGAATTTCTGATATTTTGCCGGTGTTACATGCCGTATGAAGGATCTTCCTAATTTTGTAGGGGTATACTTGCCGAATGAAAGATTTTATGTTATTCGTAAGTTGACGTAGACAGCTTAAAGATTCTTTTATTCTATCTATGTAGCCCCCCAAAAAGCAATTCTATTTATCAACTCATTACTCTCTCAAAGGTGATTTCAAATTCCGTAGCGCTCATTTCCTAGACAACGTACACACTGCTGTTGATAGAGAAAAGTTTCTATATGTAATTATCTTGAATCATTTACTGTATTGATGGTTTAAATGCCGTTGTGGTGATGTGTGTATGGTCCAAGAAGTCATGGGACAAGGTAGGCTGTACTTTTGTACACACGTGTACTATTTATATATACTGCCTGCTACTCGTATTGAACTACTAAACTCCCTTCAACTCCCTATCATTACTAGCTTCTAGAAACATACCGATAATTCTTAAGACTTAAGTTACCGAAGTGAAGGCTGTTGACAGTCTCCCTCTCATAAATAGCGAAAAAATGTTTGAGCTTGATAATAGTTTTACTCACGGTCGCTCTCTCTTCTAAATGCTCCTTCAAAAATGGTGCTCTTGTGGGGCAAGGAAATCATTAGGTACTATATTGAGATGGAGATCGGTGAGAGATGCAGCTGACACTAGACTTGTTGCCAGCGGAAATTGAAGTCATTCACCTTTCAGGGTCTGTAGTTGAATTTTTACTAACGCAGATAATTCTTGACGCACGGAGACAAACTAGCCGTTTCGTTGCGGAAACATTAGTCTGGCCAGAGTTTATGGCCCTAATAAGTTTGCCCAGCTTGTGTCTTGAGAGTCACGCCTCCTGAGGACCGCAAAGTTATCCTAGCCCTATGCCTTTAGAGCGTTTTATTCTCATGCCCACTTTACTTCTTTCCTCTTCTGCTAATGATTTTCCTTGTTCTTTCTCTTTATCCCTGATATCCCGTGTTCATGCACGTTAGTTCCATGTGACAACAGCTTTGCTCATGGATTCTATGCTTCTATCACCTTACTATATGTCTGTCTTGTTTCTTATCTTGAAACTCCCCCCTGTGTCTAGGAATGTTCAAAGTAACGTATAATCGAATGAACTGTTCGTTATAAGGCCTTATGTATACTTTCACTTCAAGAAGGAAACAGAATTTGGCATGAACCTTGAAGAAAATTTTTAAAAATGCTGTTAGAAGTTGCAGGAGAATAATGAAAAGTACGGTCCTCTAATCGAGCAATGCCAACAGCAGCCAAAGGCCTGAGCATGGCTACGTGTTGAAGGCTGCTTTCTGTTCACATAGGTAATTACGTATACATGGTGGGTGCATTAGCTGAATCACCATCTTACCTTTGACACGGTGTTAGGTGAAAAACAGGCTGGCAGCTGAAGTCCCAGGACTTCGGCTTCCCTCACCAGCCATTGTATTCATGCACCCTGAGTTGTATTCATGCACCCTGAGCGAGAGCCAAAAGTGTCGGTCTGCTTGGAATACCCTTTGCATGTATCGTGTGGGACTTATGGGACATACTCACTCTGGAGGCATAGGATGGGTTATAGGCCACTGTGCTAAGTTCGTGCATCCTATATTACAGGGAGCAGCGTCCCTAGAGGGACGCTGTAGGTTACCATAGCCTTAGCTAGGCTTTCAGGATATTGTTCTTTTTTGCTTACTTTGCTTTTTTCCAGTTGTATTCGCTTACAGTAATACTTAGCATTCTTGAGTGTTACTCTGTTGAGGGCGGTAGTTATAAGTTTGTTTTTTGGAGGCTGGCTGGATTTTCATTGTTTATGATATTTTTATCAGGCCATGAATTTCATAATCATAGAATTTGTCAGTATTGGTGTTCCGTTTCGTTAGTAGCTACTTTTCTGTTCTTGTGTCAGCAATTTGGTTCTTGTCTGAAGAAGAGCACGCAACATGGAAATTCTTTATTATCGACAGAAGTATAGATACACTGGGTTGGCACGTGGCATGTTTGGCGGTTTCTCCCTATTCGATTGCAATTCGTGATGTCTTTTGAATGTTGTATCGTTGCGGGTTGTTGATGCTGATGATGTTGTGGGATGTTAGTCTATCCGAAGTGATTTGGACCCTTTTGTGTGTATCCTTTTTGATCATAATTTTGCATTTTACTTCACTGTGCGCAGAACGCCAGATTTGGACGTCATTGTCGCTAGCTCACCGGCAGTCTCGGTTCTGGACAGAATTTCTTACCATCCTTAAACCTATCATGTTTTTTACGACTTACGTTTCGACGCCATCATTCATATTAAAAAAAAGGGTTATGTTGCCGCCCTGTGCAACTGGCAACAGGGAAAGAAGCTCTATGTTTAGACAGTACCTTTTGTAATTTTTGCCTTTGTGCAAATTGAGGTGGCCGTTTTTCTGCTTCCTAATACCATCACATGCCAGGCTGAGTTTAAAAAGATCTTATTATTTTCTTTCTCAACAGCTTATATAATGCGTCTTCCAAAAGACTTCCGCATCACCGTTGGGCGCGTTCTATTCTTGGAACTAACATATGGAAACAGCTCTTACGGATTCGTATAGTAATAACTCTGCTAATTTTTTACAGCTCGAATTACAATGATTTCTTTGCTCTCTATCCCCGTCACAGTATGTACAATAACAACTTGACATTTATCTGACCTAAGTTTGAATACCTAGCTTAGACACATTGAAATGAATCGTGATTTTGTCTTAAGTCTCTTCCCAGTCTATTTGTGTCAGTGATAATCCACACGCACTGGTTTGTGCTGTAGAGGTAGGCCCACTGGCCTTAGAAGGAGTGGATGGCTGCAGTCGGACACGGATCGTCAAGAGCTATGGCGCCATTGACGGAAGGCTCCTGTGCAACGAGCTGTTACCTTCCCATTTCTAGGAAAGGTCAGTGCCCCTGCAGCCACTGTGCTGATAACAAATGCTTAGTAAGCTCAAGTACTCACTTACCTGGTTTGGTATTTGACTCCGCAAAGGTCAGTTTCATGAGCTCAGCACTCTAGCCTGCCGTTACTGCTCTTGGTGGTAACCATATGGTGAGGTTGGTTAGGTTCGCCCATCCTATGTTATGGGGAGCAGCGCTCCCAGGGGGTTTGTGTAGGTTATCTTAGCCATTAGCTAAGTCTTTGGGACGTGTCTTTCGTGCCCACTTTGCTTTCTTCCTGATTTCGTACTGCTACTGATCTTATTTTCATCTGTTCTTCTTTCCCGACTTGCTGTTCCCATGCGCGTTGGTCTACCTTTGCACATGGGTTCCACATTTCTGTCGACATACTACATGTCCCTTCCTCTCTTGAATCACCGTAGTTATGTCTGGGGAGGCTTAAACAACTAATATAATAATAATCTTGGTGGTAAGCGACCATCCCCTGGGACTCCAACCTGCTCCCATATGCGGGGCCACTGTAGAAGGGACCATCCATGCGGGTGTTTTTTTCTGTCTTCTCTTTCCTTTTCTCAAAGATGCTTTATGTCTGTAGTAGACCAATTATGAGATCTATCGAAATCTCATGAGTTCTCTTTTAACTTGAGACTCTCCGGCAGAAACGCCGGCTGTGCAGCCCGAAAAAACCATTGATTCCCGAAGTGCTAGTAGTTTTTTCTCCTACGTTTACTGGTATCATGCTAGAGTCAACTCAACTAATCCGGTGACATTGCCGCGGTAGAGGTTCAGCCCATGAATAGTTAAACTGTAAAAAAAAAAAAACTGTTCAGTATTGCAGCCGTACTGCTGTTCTTACTCAATAGCAAGTGTATCATTGAAAAATTTGCATCTATCTCTCCTAATTGTCAGCGAGTTTAAAGTCGCAAAGATTTTTATTTGAACATAGTGTTCAAACACTCCCAAAGTGTATCCACGGCCACGGCAACGTAATCGGATAATTTGAGTTTGCTCTGTGTTGGCAGACCAACAAATGTTACAAGTGTGAACCCCATGTTAAAACATGTACAACAGACCGGAAAGGCAGTGCGTATCTGCTGGATGCCCTGCCATCTCGACCTCGCGGGCAATGAGTTCGCCGATGAAGAGGCGAGGCAAGTGGCCCTGTCCGACTTGCCCACGGCAAACCGTGCAGTCTCCTGCCGAAACTATTACCCACTAATTAAGTGAAACCTACGTGAGCTATGGCAGTCCCAGAGAAATAAAAACTTACGGAAAATCAAAAAATCGTCCGACAGTGGCACTCGTCAAATAGTGACGACCGCCCACAACTATTTGCGAGCGGAGCAATCGCAACTCGACTGCGACGACTGCCTCGTACCCCTCACCGTCTTGCATCTGATGGCCGAGTACCCTAACTTTTGCCTACGAGCGGCGAGACTGTTATCCGGATTTATATGGACTGGATGCTGCCTCCAGCCTCTGAGGAATGCTGTCTGAGGGACCTTGCGGCCAAGTTAACAGAAATGTTCCTAAGACTTTTCTTATCAGATGTGACCTCGATCATAACAAACTGGGATGAATGCATCACAATAAATACTACCGTCAACTATGATTCTACCCCTTTCTTTGCGAAGTACAGATACCATATGTAAAATTAATAATAATTTCTTTCTTACAACTACTTTCTTATTATAAAATGAGACATTTGGCGCCCTAGCGGCGCACGAGCCTGTGGTAAAACACAGGAATAGTTCAGTGCGATATAGGCAGTGTGCCACTGAAGCGCTAGTAATATTTCTACTACAACAAGCGTGTGTCCCAAGCTCCGAGCGATGCGGTCTGTCCGGCAGCTCACTGCGTCTCTGACGTTTGTGATGAGTGGTCGTGCTGTGCTTGTGAGCGTTTCGGCGGACTAGTTTTATCACATAGCGTTGTACATTCAAGCGTTATTTACTCAAGGCCAGTACATTTCACATTATTATAAACCTAGGTACAATAGCATGACGCCGCCCCCGTTGTGTGCGGTTGAAACTTAGAATTAGGCTTTGTGGCAAAGCAGCAAATCCTGCATTAACTTTTTTTCGTCTCTCATTCAGAAGATAGTGTTGAATGCTGCTATTGTCTGGTTGGTTAACAACGGTATGTAAAATCACTTTTATTATTGTATTCATGCTATATGTTAAAAATTTTGTTCGCCGGCCTGCTATATAATGTAGTTACCTCCTGTCTTAGTTTACAGTTTGTTTCTATGCCGATTGTAAATGTGGAAATTCCAGCCAAGCATTATTTTTTTTTTAAGAAAATTTATCAATGTGACTTGAAGTTATGTTTTTGTTGATTTTTCTGTCTTGGCGATAGGCCTATGTGTGCTTTCGTACAAGTCGCAAATGTAGTCTAAGGTACGTGGTGTCTTGGGTACGGTAGCGTTGCTTCGGCTTCTTTTCCTTTTTGCTATGTGCATTAGCGAGTAACTGTGTGGCGCTGATTTGTGACCAGCAGACCTTCGCCTCTTCTTTCTATCATTCATTTCCTAATCATTTCTATTGCTGTCTCCTACCCTTCCTTATATTCACCGAAACGCAAGAAAATACATTCTTTTAGGTCGCAGGTGGTGCAAAAATACTCCATCTTCTGAAGTGGAAATGTGATTTGTGACTTGAATTCTCTATACATTACACTCGACTCTAAACTGTACTACTGATGGCACTCTCGTCATTGCCCAGTTTGTTTTTCTGTTGGATTTATTATCACAGGTTTCGGTAAGCCGCCGTAGATGGAGTAACCGAGAAAAATTTGTCCTAATTTCTTATGGTGGGTTCACACACCAGTCCAAGTAACGTGTTTGAGTTTAAACACGGTCTTTGCGTCAACAATTTTTGTTGCTGTTCACACATATGATGTTCGGTTTTACTAACAGGTAACCCCAATACGTGTTCTGTTACCTTTCTTTGTTTACATTCTCCCTCAGGGGGTATAGGATGGGCCATAGGGCAAGGTTTGCCCATTCATGTTATGGAGAGCAGCGCCCCCAGGGGAACCCTGTAGGTAACCTTAGCCATTAGCTAGGCCTTCCGAACGTCTGTCTTTCGTGCCCACTTTGCTGCTTCCCATCTCATGCTTCTACTGATCTTCCATTTGTTCTTTTACTTCTTTCCCTACTTGCTGTTTTCATGTGCGTTGATCCTGTGTGGGAACACCCTCGTGCATGGGTTCCACGTGTCTATCGTCATACTATTTGTCCCTTCTTTCTTCCTCTGCGATGCCGGCTTTGTTTTGGAAACGGAGACTTCAACTTTAGAATATGACAATCGTTTCGTTTACATTAGCATTTGGCACTTGTTTCACTGCCGAACTTTTCACATTAGCTAATCTGCTAACGGGCAATTACGAGGAAGTCCGACTTTGCCTGGTGGACGGGTTTATTATTATATTGAGAAGTTTAAGCCTCCTTCTCCACAACAATGGCGATCTAACAGAGGAAGAAGCAAGGGACTTATAGTATGACGATAGAAATATAGGGTTCCCTGCCGCAATATGTTTGGGCATCACGCACCCAAGGGTCCCGAGTGCCTTCTCCGCAGGGGATGTAGCATCTGGCCGCAGTTCCTGCTGACGAGGTTAGTGTTGTAAAGTTAGGTAGGCTCTCAATACTTCCCCTTCTGTTTCGGGAGGTGGGCTGCTGATCGAGGTGGCTGACCTATTCCCGCTAGACTTCTACTTTCTTGTATTTCGTTTCCTTCCCCTGTGCGGCGT
>LQNS02278125.1:27557461-27567765 GCA_001587735.2 Parhyale hawaiensis
ACATCCCCTGCGGAGAAGGCACTCGGGACCCTTGGGTGCGTGATGCCCAAACATATTGTGGCAGGGAAAGGGCCCGCCACAATATGCCCCTGAGGGCCCTTTGACACTAAACGAAATTTGCAATGCAGTGTTATTACATCACTGAGTGGGGCGGTTTCTGATAGGGAAAGTTTGTCGTAGCAGTTAGTACCTAGCAACTGCTAGCTCTGCAGCACAGCTCATTAAACTACAGAAAGAATTACAGCCTACATTAATTGCACGTCGCACACAAAACACATTATCGTTCATCAAACACTAGTTATATATTACAAATAAATAAGCAGTGGCTGTCCGTGGCAGCTAAATTGGGGGCGCTGCACTGCTCCATACAGGGCTATCATTTTTCCATGCGAGGTTATTTGTAATTCTTTCATGAACTAGAAGATGGTTATTGACATTTCAGGAGAGTAACGTCAGTAGTCATCCTCTAGTCCACGCAAGAATTAAAAATATGTTGGCATGGAACTGAGCTGCCTGTGCAGCACCCTCACTGCAGTAGCCAAGAGTCCACTATAAATAGGCAATGAAAAACTATAAAGAACAAAAAGCTTAAAACAAAACAATTTCACGCAATCTTCAAGGCTTACTCCAGCAACGCTCACGTAATTAAGTATACACCATCCAAGAGACCAGTGACAACGACGACTAATTAGTCAATTTGGATTATACCTCAAAGCTCTGCTTGATTTTTTAATAGGTGAGCACGCTGACAGTGCATCTAACTTCACACCTGAAAATATAACACAGAAGAATCGTCTCCAGCACCGTCTACAGTTTCTAACAATGCAGAATGGCTGAAAAAAGCGCAATTGGCTTAATATTCTTACCAACAACGCTGGATACACATACCTGTGTACACTGGTTAAGCCATAGCTACGATGCAAATGGCGCATGCAAAAAAAAAACACCAAAGCAACAGAGCATATAACAGGCGCATTGCCGCTCAACAATTTCTGAGTGAGTTGGCCTTTTCGTGTCTGAATTAACCCCATTATGGGCCAGCGTTTTGTTTAACGGACGTTTCAAATAATGCTATATATCCTACGAGAAACTGACATTTTAGTAATCCTTAGGCTACAGCGTAAGACATCACTTTTCATACGAATAGCACTGCTTGTCAGGTCAAACTGGTGACGTGCAGCCTGCAGGCACGGAAAAGAAAGTATAAGTGGAACAAGCGAGTCAAAACCTACAGACTACTGGACAGGGCACTCGAGAGCAAGCTAAGCTCGATATGTAAACGTTCATCAACTTCATTATTTTGACAAGGCCTGGTTTCGGCAAATACACCTAGTGTCGTTATTATTTAAATATTGCATACGGTAGTCGAAGCCACCGCCTCCACTACAACGGCGATCGAAGAAGAGGGAAACACAACACGGGTCATATACAATGTCGCTAGACACGAGGCAGTGGCACTCATGCACAAAGGTGTTCCCACACAGGATTTACGCACGTGGGAATAGCAAGTCAGGAAAGATACACCTAATGAGAAGAGGCTATTGAGTGCGGCAAGTGCAACTAATGAGAGGAAGCGATTTAGCACATAGGCTACATCCAGTGCATAGGTAATTAAGGGCAGGTTCGCGCAAATGAATTATGGAACAAGCCTTGAAAGCTACTCATAGGTAGGTAACCTCATGATACACTCAAGTCAAATAGAACTGACGTCGCTATCTTGAAACAATGGCCAAACAGTAGCAATACTGCCAAGTTCATCGAAACATCTTAGTTTTGCAAACGTTATTGGTGGATCACCAAACATCAGATCAGTGTATTAAGACTATTATATATATTCAGAAGTTTAAGTCTCAGTTTTTTCAACAATGGCCACATCACAAAGAAAGAAGGGACATATAGTATGACGATAGACACGTGGAACCCATGCTCTAGGGTGTTTCCACACAGGATCAACGCGCATGGGAACAGCAAGTCGGGAAAGAAGAGGAAGAACAGAATAAAGCATGAGCAAGTAGGAGTATGAAATCGGGAAAGAAGCAAAAGTGGGCACGAAAGACAGACGTCCCGAAAGTCTAGGTAAGGGAACCTACATGAGCCCCCCGTGATAGCCGGGCCCCATAACATAGGATGGGCTAACCTAATCTTATGGCCTATGGCCCATCCTTTGCCCCCTGAGAGAGTTCAAAACCAAAGGTGTTTCATAGGTAAAGATGCTAAGACTGAACACAGTCATAGCAACTCTCAGCAAGAAACTGTATAAATAATATGGCAATGTGATGACAGCTGTGTAATAGTGTGTATGTGGCCTTTCATAACATTAGCTGCAACAGGGCCTGCTTGACGGTACACTTTACATTACTATTAGCCTACCTATTAGAGTCCAAGCTTGACCACCGTAGCAGCTGGCACTAAGGCGCTATGTAAGCAGTGATACGCAGTTTTACTCGGCGTTTCTGCCAGCAACTCAACTAATGGTGAACTCACTAGGTGGGTGTTATACTTGTTTCAATCTTTGCACAGCGCGCGCTACTACTGGCGGGAAAAAGACACAAATAGAAAAGGACACTCGAGTGGATGCCAACTTTTGAGGCCTTCCACACGTGCGAGAGTAGAGAAGTCCCGCGGACTAGGTCGGTTATCTCGATCGACAGCACACCTCGTGCAACAGAAAGGGAAGTACCGTTTAAAGAAACTACTCAACCTTCTCAGCAGGAACTGCGGCCAGCAACATCTCCTGCGGAGAAGGCACACGGGACAGCCCTTGGGTTCGTGAATCTCATACCTATATAGGTATTATGGCAGGGAAAGGGGCCGTCAGAATATACCACTGAGAGCTAGTACATTTTACATAAGGCTAAGTGCATGGCTCATGGCTCAAATGCATTGCTATGACAGCTAGTAACGTTTGATAGCAGCTGAATTTAGTAGTACTTTCGTTTTCTCTTCATGTCTACTTATAGCTACATCACTTTATGGTTAAAGCTCTACTCGTAAAGCTGTTATCAACAAAATGTCGTTAAGTTCAGAAGAACGTAATGACAAATCTGAGCCCTGGAATTGCTAGATGATCCAGGAACCGCACTCTATGCGCGCCCTTCGGACAGAATACATTACAGCAGTTCTAGATTTGTAGAGGTGCCCAGAGTCTGCAGTCACCGACCTTAGTCAGCTGGCAATCGGCCAGGCAGACTAAAGCAAACTAACAAAAAACGATCCTTAACTTTACGTACAAAGCGTTTGAGCAACAGTGCCCCGGTCTCTTGCAAAATGTCACATCCTCACGCTAGGGTTTGTGAACAGATGACACACAAAATTGTCAGGCACGTACCCATGATCAACATTAACACATACGGATAAACGTCAGCCAAAAATTGCTACAAAAAATCCCAATTGCAGTTATTCGGATCAAACAATAAATGGCTCACAAACAGAGGTGGGCGTAGCGTCGCTACAAATTTTGCGGCGGTAGCGCCGCTACATTTTGAAGCTTGCAGCGGTAGCGTCGCTACATATTTGCTTTAGCGCTAGCATATATAGCGCCGCTACTTTTTAGCGCTACTTTACTACTGTACTGTTCTTTTATACAAACAAAATTACAAAAATGCTAAGGCATACATTTATGTTAATATGTCATGATCGGGTGAAAATAGGACTAATATTTACCCTTTCGTCTAGTAGGGTTGATGCATATGGGGTGTAGTTCTCCATGGATTGACGTGTCCTGAATCCAGAAAGCGCAACCGTTTTTTCGGGGAGATGCTTAGTTTTCGAAATGTTTGGCTTGGAAGTTCTATTTTTCTCATATCTAATACTGAAGAAAAGGATTCGGTCGAGAATTTTCATCGTTTTGATGCCATATATGGGTGGTAGGACAAGTTTCGAAACGTTTTACATGCATGACATTTTGCTCGCAAATGCTTGGTTTTCCAGATGTTTGACTTGGAAGTTCCCATGTTTTCCTAAGGCAGAAAATATCCGGCGATAGCACTGTGGGTTAGGAAGCCTTTTCAGTACGCAGTTTTTTTAGGTTAGGTTTACACAATTTAGGTTATTGTGGAGCCGCCGGGTATTTTGTCCTATGGCAGAGCACTGGTAGCTTTGGAATTAAATATCTCGAAAGCTGAGCGGTTTGCAAGCGGAGTGTCATTTGTGTGAACAGTTTTAAAATGTGCCCCATTACCTGTGGAAGTTAATATCGGGATATTGAGGATTCTCGCGTGATTTTTTTCTTCAGCATTAAATGGGGGAACTAGAGCACTTCGAGAGCGCATACCTCCGCCAAGTAAAGCAGCGGTAACGAAAAATTCAAATTGGCTCTGAAACCTTGATTATCTCTGTATAGGGCCTAACTATAAGGATTTTCTGCAATTTTTTTTGAAGATCTGTTCATAACTTCTGCTACTAACAAACATTATGACAAACATAAGTCAAACATACAAACGGAACACCCGATCTGCACCAAAATTTAATCATTCAAGCCTTTTAACATTTGCTACTAACAACTCCTGTAAATATCATAAAGATCCATTCAAAAGTTTTTCAGTTATCGCGCCAACAAATATTATGACAAACACAAGTCAAACATACAAGCGAACCAATCGATCTGCACCATAATTTAATCATTTATATCTTTTAACATCACTAACAACTGCTATAAATATCATAAAAATCTATTCAAAATTTTCGAGTTTTTGTGCCAACAAGCAAAATCAAACACTGCAACAAACACACGAATGAACAAGCAGATCATAAAAAAAATTTAGTCATTTTTTCTTCGTGATCTACCAAACAACTCATGAAAATTTCATAAAAATCCGTTCATAACTTTTTGAGTTATGGCATTGAGAAAAATGAGGCAGACAAACAGATGGATTGATCTTCAAAAAAAGTTAATCATCTGTTCCTCTTAACATAGCTACCTAACAATCCCAGTAAATTTCGTCAAAATCCGTCCATAACTTTTTGAGTTATCTTGGTGACAGACAGAGACAGACATAATAACAGACAGACAAACCCGACGAAAACATAACCTCCTTGGCGGAGGTAAAAATAGAACTTCAAAGTCAACTATCTCGAAAAGTGAGCGTTTCCTCAATAGGAAGTGGTGATTTTTAGATTCAGGACGTGTCAATCTGTGGCGGAACACTTTTCATATGTATCAATTTGACTAGGCGAAATGGTAAATAATTGTATACCCATGATGATAAATATTAATGTAATAAAGCAATGTTTTAAGACGCATCAAAGTAGGTAATAATAATAGACAGTAAGACTTAACACTTCAGTGAAGTTAAGTCATACCGACTCATGGTACGTGTTCCGTTTAGTGTTGCGTTACTGGCTGATCGACTACTAGAAGAATATCGCACAGTACACAAAAAAGAGTGGAGTACCACTCAGTTTAGCTTGCAGAGCCACCATATGATATGGATGTCATTAGGTAGACTAACGTTCCTCACGTTTTTGCTCGCTTTAAATTGCCATTTACTGAAAAGGAATGGAAAAATTTATTACAAAAAGATCCGCATGTGAAGCAACTCTAATAGAAGTTGAAACTGATGCAATTGAAAATAATGAAGGAGAATTTCAAAGTGAATCGGGCACTCAAAGTGTTAAACAGTGCTATCCGTAGCCGTTTATATCCCAATATCAGGAGTTCATGAAGCTAAAAGAAAACAATGTAGTCTTTTGCGCTCAATTTTCTTTCTAGAATTCCTGCTTCTTTCCTTCTACGCATACCAACACAAGATTCTTCTGAATCTCTGGTGTCTCACATCTTGCCTGTCCGGAAAGCACACATACCTACTGATGAAAATGTGACTTTCCAATACAACAATGTTAATATTGGAATTATATTGCACATTTAGAAAAGTAGCGCCGCTACATTGTGCTGTAGTGGCAACGCCGCTACATTTTTACGGTAGCGCGCCCACCTCTGCTCACAAATAAATGGAAAATAGTTTAAAAAAATGTGTGAAGTGTAAAATGTCGAGAAACTTCTTAATGAACTTAGCTAAAAGCTTGATCGGGTAATTCTACACAAGAGGGCAGCGTGTAGTGTAGGTATATATAGCTACGGTGGACTTCCCATGCCTTGCGCTGGTGCATGGTGGAACGTACCTCTCCAGTACTAGAACAGCTTAACTGTAAACATTAAATACTTGTAGGAAAATTATGAACGACAGGCCTTACCAATCGAATAAACGTGTTAAAAATAGCATCGTTGCAAATCACAATGTATGAAAGTATCCATGATCTGGCAGTCTGTGCATTCTTTGAGCACCAAGAAGATAGACGGGTTCCCAACTTTCCACCACTTCCAAAATGAACAATGACAGATAGTTAACCCCAGTTCAAGTATAAACAAACAAGCCATCTAAGCAACATTACGCAATAGATTACTGCACGCCAACAGAGCAAACAAGTAACCAACTAGTTACTAGGTTTAGCTATATCAGTGATAGAAAGTGTCAAGTCCGTCCTTATACTTTCAGGAGAAATAAATTGTAATACTGTACGTAAGAAAAAAATCTGCAACAATAGTTGACAACTAGGCAGCTAATACTTATAAATAAAGGATTGTCGAATTCAGAGACGAAACTTTACGACAACTATTGTCCAAGCTTAGAGTCTTGAATTGCAGATAGGTACTTTCATAAAACAGGTTAGGAAGCAGCAGTCTAAAGTTACTTTCACAGATACAGATATTTCATCATATACCTAATTTCTTTAAAACTTGGACTAAACTGATGAGTTGAACCATGAAACAGCCCAAAAATGCAACAAAAACGAAATACGATAGCCTACCTTTGAACTACAGTATTAGGTATATATTTGTTCTTCAGACAGAATGACTTTGCAACTTTCAAGGTCTTATGTGTTGAAAACGTGGAAATAAATTCTGCAAAGTTACTTACACCCACAAGAGTGCCATTCGGGTAACAGACACCCAGTGGTATGGAACACTTTCCTTTCTCCACGATGTCACGTCATGGTCACTGTTCACCGCTTGACACTGTGAAAAATGTTGTCTTATGCACGCAAACAACACTCAAAGAGAAAGTCTCCCAAAAACACCACCCTTCATCAACTGTTTTTCTTCACTCAACACTTCACCAGTCTTTTTGTTGACACGGATAATTTTCTTATACACCATTCTTTTGGGTGGAATTGTGTTCATTTTGGACGGTAGGGCTGGTAAGTAGTCATCAATGTTGTCATTGTTTTCTGAATCTGAGTCCACCTCCATTGGTGTGGCGGAGGATTTGCCGTTTCGCTGCTTCAATTTTATTGGCCGTGACTGCTTCTTCGGTGGCTTATGAACTCGTCTGGCAGTTGGTGGGGAAGAGGAATCACTGTCACTCTGGCTACTGCTCCCACTACTGCTGGAGCTGCTGACACGCTGGTCATTAGCAGAGGCAGATACGCTCAAGTCCGAGTCATCAGAAGATACGTATACCCGGGCTGGCTTTGAAGGTTTACTTTTTGAAGGGACAACTTGAGAAACCTGAATACGAAGAGGTTCTAGGAGCTGCTTTTTCATGGAAGAAGCTGTGGTATGAATTACGTTTTTACTAATAGGATGAGTTTTCTTCTTAACAGCTGAAGTAACTCTGTCCATATGGGCTGATGATGAAACCAGCTGGCGGCTTGGTCGCTTTGCAGCAATCAGGCGTTCAGATTTGGAAACCCTTGAGGCATAAATTGGCTCTGATTCAACATGGGAGTCAGATAATTTTTTCTTTTTTGGTAGACGTATAAAAGAGGCCTCTTCTTCACACTCTTCTTCCACGTCGTCTGAATAACCTTTGGATATCTTTACTTTTGTCTTTGGTATTCTATCCATGTACATCTTTGAGACGCAAGGTCTCCTCTGGCTGCTAGGTTCGTCACTGCTTTGATCACTCTCATCAGATCGGTGCAAGTACCTACTGTTGAACGGCTGACTTCGAACAGGCTTGAGTACTTTACGCGACGGGGTCAGAGAACTGGTGGTGCCCGACTTCACTTTCACTCGGGCACCACCAGATGTTGTACTGACTACTTCATCCTCACGTGTACGTTTTAGAGAAATAGGCTTGGTTGTGGCCTTCGATAAAATACGCTTAGCAGCTTCCTCTGTTTCATTAGCAAAAATACCGGCACTTCTACTGCCAGCAACATTTCCTGAGTTTTGAACACCAAGTCTTGCTTTCATAGCAGAAGAGGAGGTTGTGGTATCAGCCTTTGCTTTGGCAATGACTGTGGTTTTGGACAACGCTCTAGCTCTCTCATTGCTTTCCCTAGTTGAATATTTCAATATACCTTGGTACTCAAGTGATGCACTGTCCTGACCATGCACGGGGTCCTCAAGAGACCCATCACTAGTCGTGCTTGAGACACTATTGTCACCTAGTCTCTCAAACACAGAGCTCCTTTTGCCTCCAGATGTGTTACTTGTGCTTAGCCGGCCAGAAAGAGCAGCTGGAGGTGAATGCGATGGTGTTTCCTTACGTACGTAATGGTCCAGCATTCTCGATGCTGGTGTGTTTTGTTTGCTCATAGATGGAGCAACTTTGGCACCAATCTTAACAGAAGAGGCACTGGTTAACTTAGGTACACCATGGTCGGCCAGAGCTCGAACACGAGCAGCTGTTTTGGCGTGTTTCAAAATAGCAATCACGTCTCCCATAACTGTAATTCCCATGTCTCTGAGGCATTCTCTGTTCAGATCAAGCAACATATGTTGCTTGATGCGATTATCAGTGAATAACAAGGCATAACTGGTTGCATCACTGGGAGGAATGCCTGCTTCAGTGAAGAACTTGATCCAGGTGGAGGTCTCACTTATGGACGACATGACTGCTATCGCAGCTTCAGGCAGCCGTAGGTATTCTGGAAAAAAAAAAAATACAGCTAGTTAAATTTCCCCTAATATGTTGACAAAGTGCATAGGCTAGAGTACAAGTCATAGTCTAATTACACATTCCCTCAACATAGCCAGTACCTTACAGTAACACAGTGGCACCTTGATTTAGGAGTAGCTACCTATATTTGATTCTGGGGTAGAGCTTGCAACTTAATTTGCTCATTTAATTCAAATGCTGTGCAAACAAGTAACAACAGGTGGTATACCTACTACCTAGAGCTCACTTTTGGCTCATAGGAACCCACTGTGTTCTTAATAAAAGCTAATTATTATTAGGTATAGGGGCAAAATAAGAAATAATATGGCATGTAGCTAAAAATAAAACTTAAGCTGGTACACTCGTTTCAGAGTTATTTGTCAGTGTTACTGTACAGTTTTAAAGTATGACACCGCATATGAATAATAGTAGGCACGTTCCAGTGAGATATAGCCTATTGCAGTGAAGCAAAGGCAGAATGCCTCTGTCACTAGCACATTGGGAACTCGCACTGAAGGTCGGCCTGATATCCAATTCAAGTGAGCAGTTTCAAGTCTCCACGCTTTTCCAGACAGAGTATGCCGAGTTTTTTTCCTTGAGAATCTTCCCGAGTTTGTGTGCGTGCTCACTCTAGAGTATAGCTATAGGCCGGTAGCAAACACTCCCTCATCACTATTTAGACGAGCGTATATAAAATTGAAAATAGACACAAAAAGATGGGTTCTGGGACTCCAAAAGAATCCTCCAGAAGTATTCTGACTTCACTTCACCACTGCAAAATATCTCATTGGAACATTCCTATTTGAAGTGGTGGCTCTGGCAGAATAGTCTGAATGTTCCAATGAACAATTTTGCAGTGGTAAGCGAAAGGCAGAGTACCTATGTCGGATCGCACTTTGACTCACGTCTTCACGGGTTTCTCCACTTCGGGAGGACTATCTAGTCGTCACACTATTGTTAATTGACAGGTAGCCTAAGTACTCTTGCCGTTTTTTTTTTATTTTTTTTATTTTTATTTTTTGGACTTAGCCAGATTTGCAAGGTAGGCTCTTGTGTAAGTATAAGAGCTATCTTGTCAGTAGCTGTTCTGTACTTAGTCTAGTATCTAGTGTAGACTGTAGTACGGTACTAACACTCAACATGAGCATTTTTTTTTCTTGCCCCTCTCCCCTCCCCCCACCATCCAGGGGCTATATAGGTAGGCACCCGACCTCCCAGCCTCATTCCGGTCGACGAGCGAAATATCTCGCTACTAAATAGCCCAGAACTACCGTCAACCGGGGTAACTCGGGACAGCACTCTGTCACGCCATATTGAGGGCTGTAAAAACCAAACTATGCAGAGTTTCGCCAAACTAAAAATAGGACAATAAACTTCAATATTTTTGCTATCGGTTCAGCATAGAAAGCATTCAATTCA
>LQNS02278125.1:27583988-27595498 GCA_001587735.2 Parhyale hawaiensis
TGATGACATCGGCTATTTTCTCCCATAGGAAAACAATGGGAACTTCAAAGTCTAATATCTCAAAAACTAAGCATTTGCGACGGAAACGTTATTCACGTAAATTGTCTTAAATTGACCCAATTAACATACTGAAAGCAACAAAAACCTAAAAAAACATGTGTAAGTAAAAGTAAAATTTTACCGCAGTTTGCAGCTCATGGAAATGAGTTTTTCATGGTAAAATAAGAGTTTTAGATGTAAGAGCACTGGCATTTAGGATGTTTATATGCTAACTAAATTTACTATGCGCGTATTTTCACAGTTGTTTAATATTCAGTTCAGTTCGAAATTTGATGCACCTCATTTCATAGTGTGGCACTTCTCGCCAAGATCTTGGCGAGTAGTTTGCCGCCCTCGGAAATGCGGGTGGGCGCCTATGAGCGCCGCGACCTGTGGAACCTCATTTCATAGTGTGGCACTTCTTGCCAAGATCTTGGCGAGTAGTTTGCCGCCCTCGGAAATGCGGGTGGGCGCCTATGAGCGCCGCGACCTGTGGAACCTCATTTCATATTGTGGCACTTCTCGCCAAGATCTTGGCGAGTAGTTTGCCGCCCTCGGAAATGCGGTTGATGCATTACCCTAGTTAACAGATTTTCACTTCTTTTTGGTGATTTGTTTCCTTTGGGTCTTTTTGGGTTCCTTTGGGTGATTTGTATGACCGCTGCACTTCTCTAATAGGCTAACTACTAGGGTCTAACTAACTAGCAATATCAAGTAGGGAATTAGCTGCTGCTGGGGGCCATGGCGCTTTTCTTTAGTTAAAATAAAACCCTTGAAAACAGACTTAAAATACATAGGCTTATCTAAGACTCATTTCATCTATGCTAGCCTAGCGCCAAGTCAACAAAATTGTAACTAGTTAAGTAATAAAACTAACTACCTAACTTACAATTCTTCTTCGCTCAAATTTTTCTGAGGTTCCCGGGAACAAGCCCACACGACCTCAAGTCGGTACGTTCTTTAGGTATCACTTTATCAATTGCTGATGCTTCCACTCAACTAGACTATTTCCCTTGCCATACAATGCAGCACTTTGTCATCTACTAGATGTACGTGTCCTGAAATGCTGCTGAAAAGGGAAGAAAACACGGACAATTCTCTGGATGACCGAAACTGCAAACCGTCCAATTTCTACATTAACTGCAAATGCACAACTAAGTTGATCTACCTACTAACTAGGGTGTGCTAACTACATGAAATAAGTTATTTTCACCTGAAAGGAATGAAGCAGTCAAGCAGGAAAGTATGTAGACAATACGACCCACAACGAAATAAATTTCGCTTTTATTTTGTAGATAGATGTAGAAGGAATACGTGCTTTATCTTTTCTGTCAGCCAAGAATACAGCTGCTAACAGCAGGCTGGCACGGTGGCACCTCACCTCACGACCATACCTACAAATTTTACTTGCATTCATCAACGTTTTTATTTAAGTTGTGCTACTATCGAACTAAAGTCTGAATAACGTTGCTAGCAAAAATAGAAAATTCAGCATGAATCACTGACAGACTTAGGAAAATTTAGCAATATATGATAGGTGCCCTGGAACATATATAAAAAAACTACATTTTGACACCCAACTTACGAACGCGGCCGCCTGCGCGGCTCTTTTTGGCAGTGACCAAAAATAATGCCAAATTGGCCAAGCTCTTCGCATTTCCACATTTTTGGACGGATTTGGGCCATTCAAGCGCCAAAATGCGTCTCTATGGGTCCGCTTGTGGACGTGCTATGAATGGGCCTAATCTGGCCCATTCCAATTTTTGGACCCATAATGGGCCACGCGCCACGCCACGTATTTTTTTACTACCAAGTACGCTATAATATTTTTCTTATGCCGATGCCACACGCTAGTCAAAAGAATGAGTATCGTCCATTTTTCGTCCGAACGTTATTTTCAACTCTTGTAAACATAGCTTTGAGATTGCAAAAAAAAAAAAAAATGATATGTGTTTACAGTCTGTTCAGTTTACTCTGCAAGTGGCGTTAGTTAACATTCGGACATATCATTACATATATAGAGATCTACATTTCTAAATTTTTTGGAAGTGTGTGCTGTTTAAATGAGCACATCAATACATTCGGACAAAAAAAAAATATAAACTCGTTCTTTTTACTAGTGTGTGACATTGCTATAACATACATGTTGCATGTGGTGGTGGAGTGCGGTGGGTATGAGCATGAGAGGGAGCTCTTAATTGGAGTTTTGAGAAGAGAATGTGGCGCCAATGTGGTGAGCGGGTGGTTTGAAAGGGAGGATAGGGGTATGAGGGTTGTACTGGGATTTNATGCCTTAATGGGCCTTAAGAGGTTCCTGGTTGACATGTGGAGGAAGAGGGGGAGGTTGGCCGTAGGTGGGGGGGCCGGTGGACGGGGGGATGGGTTTTAAGGGTGAATTTATAAGGAGCACTCGGCTGTTAAAAAAGCCCTAACTCTGCTTAGGCTCCGTGTCAAAGTCAAAGTCAAAGTGCACATATTTTCTTCAGATATTTTTTTATGAACAGTTTTATCCCATCTCTCATACACAAAGAATGTTGTTTATTTATTCTCAAAATATTTTATTATCTTCGATTGACTGTAACTACTTTATATAACAAGAATTTGTTTTTGCCATGTTTTATCTATGTTTACGAGCACTCTCAATTATAAACCATAGCTTTCTTCACACACAACCCTCTCAGTGTTAAATATAGGTGTTACAGATGATTGTCCCATGAATAATTTTTTTCTAATAGACGCTTAAAATTCTACTAGTCTATCCCATCCCTCTGAGTCGAGAACAGCAGCCATATCCCTCCCCCAAAAAATGCTAGGAGAAAAAGGAGTGATTCAACCCAGAACTGAATAATTTTACCCAATCCATAACTTCTTCATGAAACTATTTGGCTGGCATTTAGTGACTTTTACGTTAAGTAGAAGTAAATTAATTTCTTTATTACTACATTTAAGGCCGCACTGTGCAGCTCCCAGCTAACACACGACGTAGAATAAACGTTGTGAGCTGTGGCTCAACGTGCGGTTGTGGATCCAGTGTGTATTGCAATCAGCATTTCTGGGTTACCGGTGCTACACCAACACCAGTGACCCAGACAGTCACAAATCGTGTCGCAATCATAGCTCAAATGACTACTGCGACAAGGGTTACGGTAGTGTAGGTCACCGAGCACAAACGTTTACTTTGAATAAAAGGAGCACTAACTTCATTCAAGTATGCAACAAATAAATTCCATAAGTAAATCAGATCAGTTGCTTAAAACTTCGATGTACAAATTTTCAATTGAAACAGAATTTCAATATCTATGAGCTTATACCGCTTGTCGCTGAGTGGCTCTCTCACAACCACGTTTCGGGTTACGGTAACTTTTTGTCAGGTTGTGGTAGCTCGGTTTTAGCGTGATTGCTACACACTCCCAGTGGCACGCTTCCCGGCAAATAAAATTGCTAGCACGTCGTATCACACCATGCTGGGCACATCTTTACCCCCTAACACTTAGTGATACAACGTGCTGGGCGGCTCCCTGGCACGTTGTGATACAACGTGCTGGACACGTCCCTAGTACGTTATAATACAACGTACGTGCTAAGGGCGTACCCAGCTCGTTGTAATCACATAGTGATACGAAGTGCTAACAATGTTATCTGGAGCTGAATTGACAATGTCAGGTAGCCATGGAGGTTGTCATAACGTTGTCTCATAAGTCATAACGTACACGTGCTGGTCACAACGTGCAAACAACGTTATCAGGAGTCCACAAATCAATGTTCTCTGCTCGTTGATCTGTGCTCTGTGGACTCACGATCGACCTCCTATCTACGTAGAATCAACGTCAAATTGTTAGCTGGGTTTAATCCTAAACGTCGTTATAACCTTGGTAGCATTGATAGTAGGTTGCAACTGCTTGTCCTATAGTACAATGTCACACAAAGAAAACTGTCAATTTTTTTTCGGTATGCAACACTTTATATCCATCTTTACAAGTGGAAAGTAGCAGCCACTTTTGCAAAAGACAAAATATGTACATTTAGTCTCTCGGCAAATACAAATAAGGATCTAATTTTGAATTTAATTTATTATTATTTCGTTAACTATACCTAGAAAAGATTGGGCATATTTTCATCATTTTTGCTTCAATGACATGATCTTGCTTGTCGCCAAACATGAACAATCTATATTATAAATCTGCTTGAGGCTCCATCCGTCTCTCCGGTGTCTGAACATTACGTTTCTTCAGCGGAAGTTTCAACTTGCAAGAAGCTCTTATTTTTCTTAGGAGGAAGCTCAATAATATCTTTTTTTTTTCGCCTGCTCTTAAAGTAATATTCAGTCAGTTTCGAAGCAAAGACATGAAGTTCCTTCACACGTATCATACCTACATACGGCACCAATTTTCACATCTTGAAATATTCACGTTGCTGAGGTCGCATTACGATCCAAATAAGGGGAAATTCGTATCGAGAATACGGTGCAGCGTGCTGTTCTGAAGTGCTTCGTTCTAAAGCATTTAGTAGTGAAAGTACGATGTTTAAAGAAATATTTGAGCTAACAGAAAAAGTGCTTTCGGAGACATGAATCAATTATAGAAAAAAGGGCTGAGTCTGTTGTATTTTTATTTTGTGGAAAAGCTATCGCACATATGAAGTACAAAGTAGTCACGGGTTCCGATATTGAATTGAAATCATAAAATTCGCTGATGAAAAATGAAAATGTTGTAAATATGAAAGCTTAAATAACAATTATGGTGTCTGGCATACACGGGCTACTTAAGGCCTTCTGCGTACGAATCGAAATACGGAAGCGCTTCACGTTATTGGAATAGATGTTTTTGTGTGGGTGACAACGACTGAATGTGTCAAGATACATCGATTCGAAATATGTACATTTGCAAATTGAAATTCAATAGAAATTCACAAAGAGATTTGAAACTGAGCAAGTGGCCCTCGCTGTAACGGAATACCTGCTGCAGCTCGGACTTTAAGCAGTTTTTATACACAATAATAGTAGACAAGCCGAAACTGCATACACAGCAGCGTAATGGAAAGGATAGGGAGAAACGTCCCCACATTTCGGCGCCCGTATGCAGCAAACTTGAGGGCAAACGGAGTTTGTAGGGATTATGAGACAGGTGCTATATATGATGAAGGTTAGGTTGAGGATTTGTATTAGGTCGAATTAGAGTGATAGTAGCGTAGGTTAGGACCAGGGAGCAAAGAGCGTATCGGGAGGACTCACGAAAAATTAGCACCAAAAAGTGACGTCATCATCGACGAATCTATGGCTGATCAGCCTACGAGTATTTCAAGAAATTTAACCAAAAAAATTGTCGTAAATTGTGAAATTGATCTCTAGCGTATAAATAAATTCAGATAATATATACTAATTTAGCAATTATCAATAGAAATTTGCAGTGCATGCAGGTAGAAACTTTCACAGCCCTAGTGCCGAATTTGGTCCCTTTCGGCGACCTGATTTAAATTCTTCTTCTTTTTTTTTTTTCTTAAAGCCTTATATGTACACTTCATATTTAGTTCACAGTGCTCTTCACAGAACATAATTATTCCTTACCAACAAATATAAGCACCATTATAACCAATTCTGTACGCGAGAGAAACCACAGTATATCAGCATGTTACTCGAACTTTCTGTACTTAACGACAACATTTTACGATATTTTGCAGCTCACGTAGCTTGCCACTCATTAGCGGGAGATTGGATGAAATAAATCGAAAAAATACGGTAATATGTTCAAGAAAGCAGCATACGAAGGCCTGAGGTCCCACACTCAAATACATCAACTCGTTGATGCACATGTGATGTAAATTGGCTACGTGCTGTCACAGCTATGTTTTATTTTAGTCCTATTGAGTCCTCCCGTTGCATTTTTTGCTTCCTGGTTAGGACTGCTTCATTTTAAAAAGCGAAAACATTTACCTACCGTGGAATTTTTACGGGTCCGGCTAGTTGCATCCACTAGTTAATAAAACACAGTTCTTAGTCGCTTGCTTGCTCTCTTGCTCCCTTGCTTGCTCCAATGTTGGTCCGTCTCTCCGTCACGCTGTTAAGAGTTTATAATAGGAGAAAATACATGTACCATACAATTTCAGCGCTTGGAGTACCGGTGACAAACATAGCTCTGGATCTTCGGCCTCTGGATCCCGCTTTCATCGCTGAATGATATTGTAGTAGTTGAATTTCAGGCTGAGCAGAGACGCCTTTTTATACTAAATTTACATCGCAACCAAATTTCGGCGTTTTAGGTCAACAATCACTCAATCAGTTGGTATCAACGATACGGTGAGCAATGGGCATTTCCAGTGAATTAGTTCGACTGAACTATATTCTCTTAGTGCAGCCTAACGTTCGATCAATTTCAAGCTGATGCTCACGCCTTATCTTGCAGGGGGATATTTTGCTATCTCAAAACTCATGGTTATAGAGCTTGCATTTCACTAATGGAAGATCAAGCCTGCAGTGATGAGACCTATAATACAGGAAAACTTATACTGGGAACCGGAACAATAAAAAGCTCAAACACAAAATTTTTGCTGCCATTTTTGACGGCTGGGCCCTCTAGTTTATTTTAAATACAACATAACAGTAACTTAAAATAAAAGGTATGCATAATGTTGAAGAAGCTCCAATGGCCAAGAGTTAGCACTAAATTAAAGCCCAATATTTTTTGGCTCACTGCATGGTGCTATTGGAAAGGTCGAGGTCGTGCAGTTTACTCAAAATAGATAAATCGGTGGAAAATCATCTCGGCGAGAGCATCTCCAAGAGGCTACACCCGCGCCAGCTAGGACTGGTCAACAAACGCTTTCTATTTATGGCGTTAAGCTTTGGAATGATCTCCCAACTAGTGCCGTACGCAGGATTTTGCTAAGGGGGGTCCTAGCAGAGTTGATGATATAGTATATACATATATGAACTACCATTTACCAGACACAAAATTTATATAACTATACTAAGGCAAAAATAAAGTAATATATTGAAGTCGACTGTTCGATCCCGGCATTAGCAAACCTTGGGTCAGTAAATTGGACTTCTTTCACTCGCTTCTGTACTACAACAAAAACATCTGTTAGCACAGTAAACACTTTGAAAACGTTCCTCTCTGAAGCCTACCCACATATCAACTTCAAATTTTCTTACAAAACACCTTTACTGTAGGGTTCTACTTCAAATTTAAAGACAAACCCCCACCACACCACTTGTGTCCAGTGTTATCTACCTTTACCGATGCCAGGCCTGAGCGGCTCATACATGAGTAGCACTGGACACTTCAAAGCCCGTATTGAACAACATTTAGGTGTATCGCCTCGTACCGGTTTACCACTTGCGAAACCCTCACATTCAGCCCCTCACCTACATGCTGAGCAAAACAACCATCACATCAGCAGGAAAGATTTTTCCATCATAGACTTTTCCAATCCCATCGAGCTCACAACATTAGAGTCCCTCCACATACATAGAACCAAACCTAGCATCAACATTATGACTTCGGCTGTACCGCTCCATACTGTCCATACTTAGTCTGAATTCTACCGACTGTACATGAGCTGACATCCAGCCCCTGCACGCAGCTCCGTTCATTTGCGTTTTAGACGTCCCCCGACAACATCCACGCTCTTCTTGTCAATTAGAAAATAAAGAAATTTTTATTTATAGATTGTAGCTTAGTTTTTTCTTTTTTTCTGAAGATGGGATTTTTCATCCCGAAACGTTGAAATTTTATATTATTCGACTTCTATATATTACTCTATTTTTGCCTTAGTATAGTTATTTCACTTTGTCGTCGAACTAAAATTTAGGCCCTGTTGTTCTGGAGTGTGGTCGATGAATTACAGTTTGTTGACCAGAACAACCCATACACTGCGCTCTCGTACGCGACTTTCTGCAGGAGACGCAGTGTACTTTAGAATAACTACCTCACAGCTAGGAACAATTCAATAATTACCCTTCTGAACCGCCACCTACAAAATGTTCATCATTGCCCTAGTGTACTTATTCCTCCTCAAAATTAGTTTTCCAGTAAACATATCAATGGCCGATACAATATTAAACAGATACGGACAACACGGCCTATCAATGTTCAGAAAATATGAAAATTTTTCCAGGAAAATTGAAAAATAGAAGCTGGATGTAAACTTCCTCACTTGCTGCAAAGCCTATCAGGTGATTCCCAAGTTCCTCCGTTTCCGTTTATACCGTCAGTCACTCCAGAACAGCCAATTATCCAAGTCTTGGCAATCTAGAAATTCAAGCGCAACAGAGTAATATTGCAAACCGTACAAATTCAGTTAAACACTTTTTGTCCAAAATTAATACTTCATTTTCACATGTCGATTATATCAGTCTTGTTTATTTCGTACAGTGCAATAAAAGAAAATTAGTAGATAGAACAACAATTCTTTCATAGCAGAAAGTTAAATGCATTAGGAGCATCTCCGAACCTAACATCTTGTAATCTAGATAACGTAATTTTCAGCTACTCAAATGTTACAGTTCAACCACGCCTTAAATTTTTGTTAACCCTTAGTCTGGAGTTTTACCTACCCGTATTTAAACCGGACTACTAGAAACATTTCACCGATTTTGAGGACTGAGCCAAAAGACTGAAATCTCAACCACTACACCCTAATTCCTCGCTTGTCGAAGTAAGAAACAAAATAAAAGAAACTTGAAATAGCATTTACAACTCGTACAACAAACATAAAGTGTTTTCTCCAATTTTTTCAAAATCCGTTTTATCTTTATTATCTAATTTCTACAAAGAAAATTCCGTTGTCGCGTGCAGAGCCGACAAAGGAAGAGGTGTCGCTATTCTAGATAAAAATCAGTACCTTCAAAAAAATGAATGCAATTCTGGCTGATACAACAAAATTCACTGTTTACGACTCTCATACCGATCCCTTCAAACTTACGTTTATATTCATCGACAAAATCTATAGATTTCTGAAAAAATTATTTGACCATGGCATCATTACAGATTCGATCTACCGTTCTCTTTACAATTCAGGCGCTTCCCCTATAGTTATGCACGGGCTTTCAAAGGTACACAAAACCGGTGCCCCCTTACGACCAATTCTAGCTGCATACAAAACACCGTCCTACCCTATTGCAAAATTCCTCGTTTCATTACTAGAACCTTTAACAACCAATTGGTACACTTTGCGCAATTCATATGACTTTCGAGACCGAATCAAGAACCTCCGATTACCTCCCAATGCACACTTAGCCAGCTTTGACATCACCTCCCTTTTCACCAACATCCCCGTAGAGGAAACCATAGTCATTATTTGTAGCAGTCTTTATTGACACGGACCTATTCCACAATATGGATAGGCCTACCTTTAGAACTTTCCTTAGCCTTGCTATCAAAGATTCCTTCATGTTTAACAAAAGACTGTACAAGCAATTAGATGGAGTTTCCATGGGCTACCCGCTTAGTCCCTCGCTGGCAAATATCTTTCTATGCCATCATGAAACCGTTTGGCTCAACGACTGCCCACGTGACTTCAAACCGATCCACTATATCAGGAAGCACCAAAAAGTGACGTCATCATCGACGAATCTATGGCTGAGCAGCCTAGAAGTATTTCAACTAATTTCACCAGACAAATCGTCTTAAATTGCGAAATTCATCTCTAGCGCATAAATAAATGAAGATAATATATACTAATCTTGCAATTATCAATTGAAAATTGCTGTGCATGTTGGTGGAAACTTTCACAACACTAGCGCCGAATTTGTTTCCTTTCGGCGACTCAATTTAACTTCTTTTTCTTGATTGAAGCCTTATTTACACTTCATATTCACTTCACAGCTTTTCACAGAATCCATATATTCCTTACTAACAAATATAAGCACCATTATAGCCAATTCTGTACTACGCGAGAGAAACTACCGTGGCAGTTAGCCTATTGTTCGAACTTTCTGTTCTTGGCGACATTTTTCGATATTTTGCAGCTCAAGTAGCTGGCCAGTCTTGAGCGGGGAACTGAATGAAATAAATCGAAAAAATACGATGATATGTTCAAGAAAACAATATACGATTGCTGAGGTCCCACACCTAAAATACTTCGACTCGTCGATGTGATGTAAATTTGCTACGTGCGGTCACAGTTATGTTTTATTTCAGTCCTAATGAGTCCTCCCGTTGCATTCTTTGCTTCCTGCACTATATTATTATTATTATTATTATTATTATTATTCAACATTTATTTCTCCACAGGCGGGAGGTGCTTTGGATTATTATATTACAGCTTACGTTAAAAATTGTGTATACATTAATTTGTTAGAAATATTACAGCTATATATTCACAACCTAATCTACATGGCTCAGTGCCATCACATACCAAAGAGTTAACTGGACTGGCTCCGCAATAGAGCTACCTAACAATCACCCTCGCACGAGAAGCAAAATAAGATATAATTGCTTCTACTAATATTAACATTACAGTTTGTTCACTTAAAGTAAGGTAAACGGAAAATGCAGTAATTGCTTCCCGAGGAAAGATCTACATGGCTTAATACTATTTCACCTGATTGCCTAAATACTATTATATACAATTACATCCAATAGGTATGGCGGTACATACAGCATGACCTACAGTACAAACATGCAAATTTGAAATTATGTATTTATATCTCATAATATGACGGCTTTCATCAAGTGGATTATTATTTCCGCCAGAGGGCGATCCGCACAGTAATACTAGAATAGTCGGCCAGGAGGCGCAATTAGGAATATCCTATCTCGACATCGGCTCTCCTCCGCCCAGTACATGTAGTAGAAGTTGGCACAGTGCACCACCACTGGCAGGAGAAGGGCGCAAAGTATAGAGAAAGACACTCGAGTGGACGGCCCCTTTCATGGCGTACCATGCGAGAGACTAGAGGTGCCCCGCGTACGAGATCAGTTATCTCGATCAACGGTACACCTCACGGAACAGAAGGGGGGATAAATAGGTAGAGAACCTACGTAACTGAACAAAACTAACCACCTCAGCAGGAACTGCAGCCAGCTGCAACATACCCCGCGGAGCAGTCACTCAGGACAGCCCTCGATCACACGAGGAAACAGTCCTAAGACGTGCTGGTGTACACAGTGCCATTCGGATTATGGAGGGATAGGGGACCCTCAACAAACCTGTGCAGGTTCACAGGGCATCCGTCTTCAAGCTTAAATACAACCTTCAGATACACGGAGAACAAAATTCTAATCGTGAAGGCCCAGACTACAAAATAAAGAACATATTGAAAAAATAGGGATAGTTCAATTGAATAGAATATTCTTACGCGTCTATTCTTATGGTTAAAGGGCCCTCAGAAAGTAACAAACGTAAGAGGAATGAGTAACCGAACCGATCTACCGAGACAACTTATCGTTCAATAGTACAGGCTGTTCTTTAATTCTAGAATACATGGTAAATAGGAGTCCATTGAGATCGAGCAGGAAAACGTATTATGC
>LQNS02278125.1:27595703-27606259 GCA_001587735.2 Parhyale hawaiensis
AATATTCTTTTGAGAAGTTTTCCCCTAAATTAGACTACAGTAGTTGTAGTGGGAGAGAATCAGCGACTGTATCAATAGGAGACGAGCCTTTTCGTCCAGTAGATGCTTTATTTTGTTTAGGAAGATAAGGGTGCCATTGATAATCGTAGTGCAGATGACACCTTCCTCACATTCAACAATCAAGCAGATTCTGATCTCTTTTTGCAATATTTCAATAGAGAACATCCATATATCAAATTCAATCAAACAATCCTTTAGCTTCTCTCGATGTTTTAACAACTAACCAAGACTCAACACTGACCACTGGAATTTACAGAAAACCCACATTCTCAGGCCTCGGGACAAGTTTTTTCAGTCATTGCTACAATCAATTCAAAATCAATGCAATAAAAACTTTACTATTTCGAGCATACCATCTGTCTTTCTCCTACCTTCCATTTTCAAACGAAGCTGACGTTCTCCGAACATTCTTCAAAAATAACGGCTACTCGCACCATTTTCTGGACCACTACTGTAAATTGTTCCTAGACAAACTGTTCAATCTCATTATTAGCAAACCTTAGGTCAGTAAATTGGACTTCTTTCACTCGCTTCCGTACTACATCAAAGCATCAGTTACCACAGTAAGCACTTTGAAAACGTTCTTCTCTGAAGCCTACCCACATATCAACTTTAAATTTTCATAGAAAAACACATTTATCATAGGGTCATACTTCAAATTTAAAGACAAACCCCCCACACCACGTATGCCCAGTGTTATCTACCTTCACCGATGCCAGGCCTGCAGTGCCTCATACGTGGGTAGCAGTGGACAACACTTTAAAGCCTGTCATGACCAACATTTAGGTATATCCAGTCGTACCGGTTAATCACTTGCGAAACCCTCACATTCAGCCCCTCGCCTACATGCTGAGCAAAACAACCATCCCATCAGCAGGAATGATTTTTCCATCATAGACTTTTCCAATCCCATCGAGTTCACAACATTAGAGTCCCTCCACATCCATAGAACCAGACCTAGCCTCAACATTATGACCTCAGCAGTACCGCTCCATACTGTCCATACTTAGTCTGAATTCTACCGAATGTACAGGAGCTGACATCCAGACCCTGCACACAATTCCGTTCATTTGCGTTTTAGACTTACCCTCGACAACATCCACGCTCCCCTAATCCATTAGAAAATAAGAAATTTTTATTTATAGGTTGCAGTTTAGTTTTCCTTATTTTCTCAAGACGGGATTTTTTTATCCCGAAACGATAAAATTTTATATTAGTCGACTTCTATATATCACAAAAGATATATGTTTATAGCATATAATAAAAAAATGAATTTTTATTATGTTATGCATGCCTACATGGTAATACAATGAGGCTAAAACAAAAGAAAACTCTCCACGCAGCTACTTCTAATTGGGATAGTAGCAGAATTCTGCAGAAGTAATTGGGTGTTGATTATAGTGTCGATGTGCTTCAATCAATGAGTTTGGCACTGATTCTAGTTTAGACTTGTCGGCGTATTTCCATGTACTTTCTCAAAGTATGAGTTCGCTGCGAAGAGCTGTTGGATTAGGCGGATCTTCAAAATACGGCTTTACTGCATTTACAAAGTTCTTCATATTTAATGGCTCATTGTGTGACGGAATAACTGCCTCCGCCAAAGAGGTTATGTTATCGCAGGGTTTGTCTGTCACCAAGATAACTCAAAAAGTTATTGACGGATTTTAATAAAATTTACAGGGATTGTTAGGAATGTTAAGAGGCATAGATGGTTAAACCCTTTAAGGACCAAGCTTCCGTTTCTCTCAGGTTTTTGGAGATAGTCTTAAGTTGCAGTCCTCCGACTACCGTCTCATAGTCGCGGCGCTCATAGGTCCAAAAATCACTGATCCCTTCTTTGCGAAACGGGACTCGTGAGGCTCAGTGGTCTAAATAGTGGTCATAGGCTGATGTTTCTATATTAGAACGATGCTTCTGTTTCCCAGTAATTTCAGATGTATCGACGTTTATTTCAGTTGCAATTTCTTTTGCAAACTAAACACAGTTTCAAATTTATCTTTGCATGATAGTAGAGATCGGACACACAAAGACATGAGGTCATATACTGAAGCTACATCCTGCACTGTGGCTTGAAACTGAACTGAAAGCGACTCAGTTATACCAAAGACAATAACGCATACTTCTAGGGCAATAATGAAGTTAATATTCTTAATGGGGCTCTTAAATTGTAGCATGTTGCTAGTGAAGATATTTTAGCATCTGGAGAACTTTCCTGTATACCGTTAAGAGTACCTATTATGAATGGGTGGAGATCATAAAACAAGGTAACAGTATCGCGTCGCCTGCACCCATCTCGTCTGGCACAATGAATTCAATCTTTTTCTTTTGCTCGGGTCAGGTGTAGTCTCTTTGATGTGCTTTTCGAGGATGTTCAAACGGTTGGGAGAACGAGTATCAAACGAAGTCATATTTTCTATCATTCCCGTAACGTCCCTGATGCTTTGAACTGAACAAGCACTGCCTAAGGCTAAATTCAAACAATAACTAGGGCAGTGAGTGTAAAATGCCAATGGTTGTTTCTCGCGTTTTATGATCTTGGGAGCTGAGAGGAAAGGCGCACTTGGCCGGACGGTGTGTTATTATGAATGGAACCGAGATAACAGTCTCTGCTTACGGTAATATGGTGATCGATAGCCTCGACTTTGTTCCGAGCATTGGAAGATCATTTCTTTACTCCAGTGTGTGTACGGCACCTGGATATTCCTAGTTTTTTTTTTTTTGCTGGAGACCGTAATAAGAAGCAAGGTGATTGCACTCAGTAGACCTTTGGCTGAAAACCGAGCAAGACTCGAGTCAAAATAATTTTGCCGGGTAAAATGCACGTGTTCAGTGCTCGACGTGTGATGTACACAAGTCAAGGTTACAAATATAAATTTGTGTAGCCGAGACAAATCTGTTAGTGTTCAATTACCACTTTCTAGCGGAAAAAATTAGTAAAACTTACGTTTTAAATACAGTATGTTACCTTTGATTATTCCAATACATTTTTTTTACTTATTTTTCAAGATAAGTGTCAAACATTTAAAATGTTAATAGTAAGTTAGGGAATAGGTATGTTTTAACTATAAAAACAATTAGAGAAAAATAAAAAGGAACCATTTCCCGCGTTTTGGCAATATTTGCTTATCGCACGGGGTTCTGCTGTTACGCCAGATTATGCAACATCACTCTCTAGTTAAAATGGGCAAGAAAAGCGGTCTAACCAGTGAAGAAAAAAGCAAAGTAACCTCATTATTGGGTTCTGGTAAGACAACACTCGATGTTTCCAAGGAATTGCAGTGTGATCATCGTACAATTAAGGCTTATGCAATTGAAGGTAAGGTAAACCTGAAAATCCGGATCGAGCCTCTACGAGGAAATTGACTACTTGGGATATGCAGCATTTGAAGATTTCTATTGCAAGAAAACAACTTTCTACAAGTAAGGCGATATTTGAAGACGCTGGAGCCCCAATACTAAGCAGAAAGACAAGATGTGAGGTTCTGCAGAAGCTAGGAAAAGTGAAATAGGCAATTAAGCGACCACTTCTAACAAAAACTCATAAAGAAAATAGGGTCAAGTGGGCTGAAGAGAACATGAAAACTCATTTCTCCAATGTCATATTTACTGACGAATGCAGAGCCACTCTTGATGGTCCAGATGGATGGGCGTCTGGATGGGTCCTCCATGACCGACCTCAACCGACACGGCTTAAGCATCAACAAGGTGGTGGAAGTGTGATGTTTTGGGCCGGGATAGTAGGTGACACCCTTATTGGTCCATTAGAAGTGGCAGAAGAAGTTAAACTGAATGTAGAAGGGTAATGCCAGTTTCTTGAAGCCAACTTGATTCCATAGCTTGATGAGCAGACTATCGCACGCAGATCCAAATTGGTATTTCAGCACGATAACGCTCCCTCACACTGAGCACGGTACACTGCTAACTGGCTTGCAGATGGAGGATTTAAATCAAAAAGAATTATGACCTGGCCAGCGAATAGTCCCGATTTAAATCCCATTGAGAACCTCTAGGCAATGATCAAAAGGAAGATCAATGAAGGTGGTCGGCAGTTTTCAAGCAAAGTAAGCTTGTGGATGCAGTCAAAACAGCTGCAGATTCTATTCCACCATCTGATATATCAAACCTGACAAAGTCTGTTGATAATCACCTTATAAAAATCATGAAAATTGGAGGTTGTCATGTTCAAAATTAACTTATGTTTACCACAACTGAACACTTATTTCAGCGCTTGTTGAATTGTTTTGGTTATAATTTTTTGGTTTTGCACGTCTAATAAAAATATTCCTGTTCACTTGTATTTATTTCCTCTTTATGACGTTTTTATTAACTTTTTGCATAATCTTATTTAACAGTAAAAAACTCGTAAATAAGCAAATTGCATGATAAACTTGGCAACTGGCTAAATATTGATTTTACAAGTGCTGTTTATATTTGCAACATAGCCAACATTTAGTTAATATTGAGATTTCAAAGTTAGACACTTATCTTGAAAAATTAAGTAAAAAAACTGTATTTGCATAATCAAAGGTAACGTACTGTATATATGTAACTAATTCTTCCCATCTATAGAATATTATTGCTGCTAAATTTTGATGTCCTGGTACTTTTTTGCCATTACTGGCTTCATCATATATTGCGCCAGTCTTGCCTAAGGGGTGGGGAACGTGCCCCCTGTGCCCCCCCCCCTTGCGTACGCCAGTGCATCCAATCAAATACATGATGTGACTGAATATAATCAGTTCGCCAGGACGGTGTTGTCGGACTTCGAAAAGTCGGGGCAATTTTGCTAAAGCGCCATAGGCGAACACGACAGATATTCATCCATAGCAGAAATATAAGTTTGTCATATCTTCTAAATTGCTCCTTTGCCTTTCTCTCTGATGGTTCCAAATTATTCACAGATAAATTCTTGTCGATTACACATAACAGAGTCGCAATTACATAGTTGAATTAAATTCGTAACGTTAAGTATACTTCTAACGGTAATAGGTCTATTTTATTGCTAACATTCTTTATGTATATCCTTTATAGGATATGAAATGTCACACCTCATAAGACGGGTATCGTATTTCAAACTGTAATACGCATATTTTTCTGTATTAAATTCTCTCTATTTTTATCATATATATGATGAAAACAAGCAAAAATGTGTGGTCTAAGATAACTATACTACTCACTTGGCTTTTATCGGGTTAACTCTGACCGCCAATAGCGTAGATATATAAACCAATGGTAAATCTTGTGAACCTGACCCCATGTTTAAACTTTGAAAATGTAATTTGCAAGAATAAAACAACTTATGGAGCAGCGCCTTCTTAATGTGATGGGTGCTGAATACATAAGGGGAAAATACACTAATTTTGTTTTGTTTGCTAAAATTCTCTAGGTAAACGTGACAGACACTGTCTCACCTTAAGCAAAAATTTCAGTTCATATCTTCTTTAGTTTCAAATGGGTTTACACTATCTGCCCACTAGTTTTAATCCTCAAACCTATTGTAACTCTTGTCCCATGTGTTAGCTTTAAGAATGGTACTTATACGAATGTAAATTATTTTTAAAATTTCACGCTCAGGCCACCACGGACAGGTAGTCCAGGAAGCAAAGAGCGTAACGGGAGGACTCACGAGAAATTAGCAACAAAAAGTGACGTCATCATCGACAAATCTATGGTTGAGCAGCCTCGGAGTATTTTACCCAATTTAACCAGAAAAATCGTCGTAAATTGCGAAATTCATCTCCAGCGTATAAACAAACTAAGATAATATGTACTAATTTAGCAATTATCTGTAGAAAATTGTCCTGCATGCTGGTTTAAACTGTCACAGAACTAGCGCCGAATTTGTTCTTTTTCGGCGACCTCATTTAACTACTTTTTCTTGATTGAAGCCTTATTTCTACTGCATATTCAGTTCACTGTGCTCTTCACAGAACATATTTATTCCTTACCCACAAATATAGGCACCATTATAGCCAATTCTGCACGCGAGAGAACCACAGTAACAGTTAGCCTATTGCTCGAACTTTCTGTACTTGGCGACAACATTTTACGATATTTTGCAGCTCAAGTAGCTAGCCATTCTCGAGCTGGAGATTGAATGAAATGAATAGAAAAAATGCGGTGATTTGTTAAAAAAAACAACATACGAAGGTCTGAGGTCCCACACTCAAATACTTCGACTCGTCGATGTGATGTGAATTTGCTACGCACGGTCGCGGTTAAGTTTTATTTTAGTCCTATTGAGTCCTGCCGTTGCATTCTTTGCATGCTGGGTAGTACAACCCGAAAGAAGTATTATGCAACACCAGGAAGCCCGGAACGCTGCTAAAGAAAATCCAACAAACAGTGATTTACAGCTGACTTAAACACTTGCAGACCAACAAGACCGAAAGCCGATACCGGCAATGAATTCCAAACCGAAACAGACCAGGGCTAGAAACATCCACTGAACTGACGAGTTCTGTATCTAACATTCTCCAAAGTAAAAGAGTGCGCAGTGCATCAACCTCAGCACGTGTAATCCTCCTAAATACCTTGAGTGTCACGGCTTCTTTTATTTTCTTGGAAAGCCAGTGTCTTCTTACCAATCAGCGAAGAGTTGAGGGATGGTAGGGACTTTTTCAAGATGGAAACTCGGCTTCTTCGACTCCAGTGTGTTTCAGAACTTAGCACAAGAAAGAAATGGGTTACAAAATTTACCGGCATCAGAGCTTGGAAGCTAGCTCGAGTTTCGGACGCCGACAACTGATTTACACTGTGTGAACCACCGCGGCACCGAAAGGCAAGGAAAAGTACGGTGAGATATTTTCAATGGATTCTCACCACTGCACTACTTCTCTTGCTCTTCACGCTACCAGATCTACAAAACTCTAGAGTTAAGACAAAAGAAAAATCTATCCACTGTGAGCGGAAAAGTAAATGATTACTATTTTGAAAGTTTACACTTAAGACTCACTTCAGGAACCATGTCCCACGGGCTTCGAGAAGGATTGGGCTCCTGCATATTGTAAGTGCTGTATTTGCTGACTGTGATGTCTTCTTGCTGCCTCCGTTAAAGTACTGTCCTCCTGTTTGTGGTGCTTTAGTTGCTGCTTATCACCTACGACCTCGGGTGGAGGTTGGCTCACCCGGTAGACTATTTACCCAAAATGATTTAATGAAATTGTCTACATCTTGGGCTGCGTTTTGTCTGTCTTGTATTTTTATTAGATTTGTAACACCGACTTTCATTGGTTTCATTTCTCTGTCCCTGTCTCGAAAGTCTTCGACAGAAATACGAGCTGCAGCTGCGGCCCACCCATTTACATTGGAGATTGTTAGGTGCCATACTCATAAGTTGAGTCAGTGTTTTATTTCCTGATTTGTGTTGGCCTCGAATTCGTTACGGGGATCTTGTTTGGTTAGATGGATCTGCAGGAGTTAAAAGGTGAGCACACGCAGTAGCTAAAAGCTGAAGAAATCCTCGCAAATGCTCGGAATATTCTATGTAAAATCTTGCCAACCTATTCCCACGTGAGAATGGTACGATGGTCAACTGACTTCGGAGCTCAGTTCAAAATACTGTTGTCACGGTTACAGCTTCAAAAGCACGACGAATATAAAATTAACGAAGCCCATTCCATTCAAAATTAACATTAACGCTAAGCATGTATCAAAATATGTAAAACACAATTAGCTATCGCAACCACGACAACGAACGCAAGTTCGTTCTCATTAAGTCTAAACTCGCTGAAAGTGGGCGAATCGTAGACATCCTAAATGAGGCTGCAAGATGCTTTATAGTAGGCTCCACCCTTTCTACTCGTGTGACTCACCAGTGGTAGAGTACCATTTCAAAGTCGGGCATTTGCGATGTTTGAAGACACGGCCGGGGTGCGGTTACAGGATGCGCTATAGGAGGATGCGCGGCCTAAGGGTGAGCTCGCGGGGGTCATTAAGGTGGAGAGGGCGACAGCAGCACGTGCTCACGGCATACATGCTTCCGGTGCTTCTGCTTCTCACTCGCCGGAGTACTAAGCTGTTATTGGAGATCCCTCGTCCTGTCAGAACGGAAATGGAACAACTTAGCATAGGTCTGCAGTACCAGCAACTAGCAAGCAACACTAAAAAAGTGAACGATGGTGAAGTTGTGATGAAAAATGAACAAGGACGTAATTTTTGGTAACAACAAATATCTCTATCTTATTTTTTGCAAGAAAAAGAACAGCATCAGAGGCCTGTATGCATGTAGAACGATTATCAGTAGTAGTTCATGAATGGTCGCACAGACCGCGCTAGTATGTGTCTACGTGCGTAAATATTTGAAATATAGGATGAAGCGTGCTATACATACTTGTAATCGTATGCGTATGGAGATATGTACACGTTCAAAAGAAAGGTAACAAAATATGTAATACTAATCTTCCTTCTAATGAAGGTATTGCAAAAAGACAATTTTCTTTGGAGGGAGTCATATTGCTACTTGTAAATGACAACAAGAGGAAGATGATCTTTCAGTAGATAAAAAGGAAAGCTTTTCTCAAGTACACTAGTAAAAAAAATTAAACTTTTTCAAGTTCACTTTCACTAAGAAAAGTGTACTTAAAACATTTATGATGAATGACTGCTGTCGATTATATTCCATAGCATGTAGTCCACCATGAGATTATAATAAGAATTTGCAGGAGAACTTAACAAAACGCAGCAAAAATGAAAGACGAACGAAAGGGAAAAGTATAAATTGTCCTTAATTCCCACCATTGGCACAAAAGTCTGTTTAATGTTTCTTTCTAATTGGAGCCACGACGGAGTCCTACTGACTCGCTAGCAACAAATGACAGAAGCAGATTTTTGAGATAATCTGGTGAATCAGATAAAATCTGACGTTTATTGAAACTTACAATGACGTATTCTGGGAAAGTCGAATGTTCAGACAGAGATTAATGTCTGTAATGAGTGACTAGTTACGTGTCATCCGCAGGATTCTCATGCATGTGAACCACTGAACATGAGCAGACCCGCTGCTGCGACAACACACAGCTGCGACTGCATGCATAAGTTCTAAGGAAAACGCTCCGTTGAGAAAACAAGCGTCAACTTAAAACAAACATCCACACCACTCGCACTAACACAAGAGCGCTTCGCACCTCAGGCGCTCTTAGTTTCCTGTACACATCTGCTGCATCTCTGCTGAGGACCGCCGTGCAGCGTAAGTCGACAGCAAGCTGTAGATTTTAGAATATCTGCGGTTGCATGGCAAAAGAGGTCCACAAGACAGTCTTTTGGTCCCGAAACATACAACCTAGCGTCTAAATGTTTTGTTCGGTCCTACACAACACAGCTGTGTGCCAGGTAACAGATTCATTAAATCTTATCCGTGACGTCAACTGGCCTAGTGTGTCGCTAGTAGAGTTCCTGACATCGCTTCAAATTTGGTACAAAATGCAACTGAGAAAGCTGAGCACTATTGTGCTGTTTAGCCCTTTCAGGGCAAGTGGCAAGGTACGTATCATACAGGCGTACTGCCATAATGCTACTGCTGCGAAAACGTTTTTGAGTCGCTCGGAAAAGGGCTAAGAGGACAAAGCAGAGCTATCGCTGAATACTGCTTACTGCGATCGACGGACTGACTGGGGATCTGTCTATACCGAGTATTTGGCCTCAGTGTGGAGACGCTCATCTTACTGAGAACTATGGATTAATAATAGTAAATGAATATTGAATAAAGAGATAACTTGACCGACGACTTTAGTTCGCTCTCAAGACAAAGTTCAAAAATCAAATCAAGTTCGACATGTTGGCAATACCGATACATCAGACGCTCCAGCTTTTGACTGAAAATGCACAGCAAATAATTATAATATTAAACTAAACGTGTGATAGCTCGTAAGTGAGAAAATGCATCAGTTGGTGAGCTCGTAAGACAAGATGGCGCTGTATCTCCCCTCCCGTGGAGACATATATTATTTTACTTTCTTTTCCCGCACTGCCTTTCCTCCGCCGCACAAGCGGGCGGCGACATGAGCAGGAAACGCAAATGCTGAACCGGGTGTGCCTGCGCCGGTCCCCTTTGTTGGGATAGACGAGCTGTAGCAGGGGGGGGAGGGGGTGACGTAGCTGAGGAGGTGTGTGTGGTTTGTACAGTAGAGGCTGGGGAGGTGTGTGCGGGCTCTGTACAGTAGAGGCGGGGGAGGTGTGTGGGGTCTGTACAGTAGAGGCTGGGGAGGTGTGTGGGGTTTGTACAGTAGAGGCTGGGGAGGTGTGTGGGGTGTGTACAGTAGAGGCTGATGAGGGGTGTGGGTTTGTACAGTAGAGGCTGGGGAGGTGTGTGTGGGGTCTGTACAGTAGAGGCTGGGGAGGTGTGTGGGGTCTGTACAGTAGAGGCTGGGGAGGTGTGTGGGGTTTGTACAGTAAAGGCTGGGGAGGTGTGTGGGGTGTGTACAGTAGAGGCTGATGAGGGGTGTGGGTTTGTACAGTAGAGGCTGGGGAGGTGTGTGGGGTCTGTACAGTAGAGGCTG
>LQNS02278125.1:27614612-27629628 GCA_001587735.2 Parhyale hawaiensis
ATTTACGTGCCAGCCATTTCGGTCCAAAGTGATATGAACCATTGTCCATTGCAAGGTTATGAGGCAGCCACGTCGATCCAATACATGGCAGTGGCAGCTACCACCTCGAAACCTCGTTAGCACCTAAACGCCACGTGAGACCCGCCTGGGAATGTTGCACGGGCCGTATTGCAGAGAGAGAGATAGCTCTATTCCTGTGTTTTCCGTTTTTTTATAACTAAAATGGGCAACAGGACTGGTAACTCGTTGAAGTCATCTTTAGCAAAAGAAAGAGTGTATTGCTATGAACATAAAACTAAACACTGGTAAGTCGTGGCGCCGAGTTTTCTTAAGGTAGGTATACTAAGGACGCATTCGATTGGGACACAGTGTCAAGTTGCTTAGCTTAAATCGAGCGGAAAGTCAATTCAGACGGTTTTTTTTCGCCACTTTGACTTGAGTTTAAAGGCCGTAAGCGGAACCGGCTTAGGCCGAAAACTCAAGTCTCCTCCGGAGGTGGTTTAACTTTTTAAGCGTAATGCACTTGGCTTTATCCTAATGTAAACAACAATGGTGCCATGGAATGAAGCTTTTTCCATTCGGTAAATTATTGTTAAAACAAAAGGAAGGAGTTTTGCAATTTTAGCTCATTCAAACAATAATATTTGAGAAAAAATTACTTCGTTTTCATTGATACTTTGATATCAAAGAAGAAAACCTATTTCAGGGTTAACTTAAAGTATATCGTGCTGAAATCATAAAATTATACTATGGATTGGTAAAATAATAAAAACATATCGATCACTCGTATGGACAAAGCGTAGTGATCTGTTCCTATAGTACCATTACTGTCGCGTCCGATGCATCGCAAATAACCTACATAAACTTGGCTGAGCAGCTCCATACTTGTAACACTATCTTACGGCACGACACTGTTGCAGCTTGCGAGTAAAAAATTCATAAGATTTACTTTCAAAGATGCTTAACTTTTAAAAGTTAGGTCGTAGCACAGGTTTTGCATGTGACGTCACAGCTTAGGTTAATATTTTACAGCTAACTTCTAAAATCCGTTCGATTGGGACACGCTTAAATCGGTCAAAAAGTCAAGTCAAGTGCACTTCAATATCCGACAGCGATGTCCCAGTCGAATGCATCCTTTACAAGTGTAGGAGGCAATTAGTGACCAGACGACACTTCTTGAATCAAATCAAGTACCTTCTCAATAAAGGCGTAAACTTAAGAGTGGCATAAACTGAGATTTGCGCACTCACGAAGGCAACAACAGAATTATTTTTTTTTGTTAATTTTCAGACGTACTGAACTGTGGCAAAGTAATGCAATATATGTATTGAGTGAAAATGCAGCTATTTCAGAGGCGGCTGCAAATTGGTTGAAAACCTATCGTGATATTGAAGGTTCTGTTTAAATATGAAATTTTGGTCAATTGAACATCAGTGCATGGTGTTAGCATGCATGCGTCTGGGAAAATAGAATATATTTTCAGAATCTGGGACTTGAAACCGATTTATAGATTTGGTAAGTGGATCTGATATTCTAGCCCATGAACTAACAGAAGAAAGATGGAAAACAATTTGCGTGCTTCTGTAGCAGGTTTCTGAAAGATTAGTCATTAATATTAAAACTTCCCTTCACGGCTCACGCGTTGAAGTGTAGTGCACTTGCACCTAATACTGTTGGGCAAAAGTTTTTTGTAACAATGTGAATGACTAAAGAAACATATCGAATAAATCATAATTTTTATTTTGTCAAAGCAGTTAACCTAAAAATAGTGATAATCATGAATTTTATCATTCATAAGTATTTTTTGATATACTGAGAATGATGAAATCATGCACCGTGAGTGGAAAGTACATGTAATCAAGATTTCCTTTCTTAAAATTATCTTCTTTATATACTACTTTCCCAAATCTAGGATTATTGAGGTCACTTTAGATGAAAAGTAATTATAACAATTAACTATCAACGGTTTGTGGTTGTACATATTGTGAATCAGTATATATACTATGAATACTATTTGAATCAGTCCTGAAATACAGTATCTCCCTATAGAGAATATAATAAGTAGAAGAACAGGAAGGAAATGTATCCTTAACGAGAAGATCTTCATCATACCTTAAGGTATATATTTGGCGCAATACTGAAAGACACACTTGATGCAACACTTGGAGATATCCTCGGCGCATATCTGCTCGCACGAAAGAAAGAGAATTTTACTGAGACGGAGTTGGTAATTTTTTAACAGGGTAATAAGTTTGCGAAGACTCAGGGCGTATCGAAGCCTCGGGTTGGCTGGCACACCAAAGAGCGGCCACATTTGATATAGGTAGCGTCCCTCCATGCATGGCTTCATAATTAATGGTAACGGGGGTCGTGCTCACTTTGAGGCGCTTTATGCCTTACAACCGGGTATCGTCCAGAGACATGTTGTTCTTGAAAGTAGTTCTATTACACTAGGATCCGTCGGGCACTAGTTTTTGCTGCCCGCAGCTCATACGGAATGTTTGAAAGAAAGCCATCGGGCTTGGATGGAGTATGATATGCACCACTATATTTGCGTGATGAAAGCTGTTATTAGCAAACAATTTTGAGTTTCAGATTTACCTGTATTACAAGCAAACATATGTCATCCTTTACATATCCATCTTTGCACTATATTATTCCTAAAAAAAGACGTACACTCATAAAATATAACAATACTCTCTATAGTATTAGTGCAGACTGCAGAGGCTTGAGAGAGAAATTGAATGAGCGAAAAAGTGGAAATAGTTTTCTGTTGTGCTTAGCTTCTTGAGTTCTAATTTACTATCGCTTGGAAGAAATTTCCTAAACTACACTAGTGACACTTTCTATTACCAAAGTAACTTGACGGATAACATATTAGTAACTTTTTTTTGGCAGACATTTGTGGTTACAAGGGTACGAAAAAAATCGGACTATTATCTGAAAGAAAATATCTATCTGACAGTTGTGTGAATCGGCCTTAATATGGGGAACCCATCTTCCCAAGTTTCAGACCTTAGCTCTAGACTACACCTTAGCTCTGGGGTAGACCATGCTTTATTCTCGACCTTCCCTAGCTCTAGAGTCTAGACCTTCCCTAGCTCTACAATCTATACCTTCCCTAGTTCCCTAGCTCTCGATCTCAGGGTTCACGAACCCATTACATATTCTACGGGAGCCTATGAAACAACTCGCCTTTTGTATAAAAAATATATAGAAAGGAGTAGCAAAATCCTAGACTGCAAATATTCAAAGCAGTAACTCCATCCCTAGCCTAATTACTCTCGCCGATTGGCATCTGAGATACCGTAGGAAGCAGATGGTTTTATTTTAAAAGCAAATGTAAAGGGACCAGAAAGCGAGCACCCTCAGTATACGCACACCGACAGGCCATTAATGCGTGACGGGAAGGAAGTCACAAGCTGCCGTCATTTAAGAACAAGTCTTCAGTAAAAAATACCTCGACTGCCGTGGCTTTTGACTGGCGCCGGCTGCCTCCGTCGCAGCCGCCGTTACCTCAAAAACGACCGTAGAGAAAGAGACGCTACTGACTTTCGCGGTCAGTCTGTTTTGAATGCCAAGCAAAAAGCGCGTCGCTATTAACACTTTCGCTGTTTTGTTAGACGTTCCTTGTGTCGCGCTGAGGAGAAAACACCAGGAGACAGGGGACGAGAATGTCACTGATTCTTTGAAAATTCGATGGGGAAGAAAATACGTGGTCGTCCAAGCCCTTTCCACTATGGTGCGACGTAATTGACGTTTCGTAGCTTCGTGTATGGTTATTAGTATTTAATCTCTGAAAAACGTGATGTGGTGATAATAATATTATTTTGTGGATGATGGTCAAGCATTCGACGGTGTCAATTTATGTGACGAGTTAAGCTTTTGTTAAGTAGTTCAAATGCGAGTTGCGTCACTCAGAGCTTGTTATCAGAAATTATTATTAAAACTTCACGCTTGAGCTCCCACGGACAGGTAATACAACCCAAATGAAGCATATTGCAACACCGGGAAGCCCAAAACGCTGCTAAAGGAAATCCAGCAAAAAGCCATTAACAGCTGACTTAAATGCAGGCCAATACGACCAAAAGCCGATGCCGGCAACAAATTCAAAACCTTAGCCGACCAGGGCACGAAGCACCGACAGAACTGATTAGTTCGACATCTGACAGCCTCCAAAGTGAAAGAGTGCGCTCTGCACGCAGCACGAGTCGCTCTCTCTAAAAACCTTGATGGCAAGGAGAGAAGAATACAAGTTTTACAACCAACGCCTCTCATTATTGTACACTTTATAAAACATACATATTCTTGCCTAAAGGAATAAACTTTATTTTTGATTGGTGGACTTTATTGTTTAAGGTTTCTGCATCGATCGGCTAAGCTCTCGGACACTACTACAAGTTCTGGCTGGTTCACGAGGCGCCTAAATGAAATGGTTCAAGTTAGAGAAGCAACGCGGTCAGTGTGCAAAGTTTTCCGTTTTCCTGGGGTTCGCTACAGGCCGATGGTCTTGCAGCTCGCAATCCGCGTCCATCTCGAAAATAATTTTTAAACAACTCCTCTTGTGTAAGAGTTGGTGAGTGCATTATTACCTCCGCCATGGAGGTTATGTTTTCGTCCAGTTTGTTTGTCTGTCTCTGTGTTTGTCTGTCACCAAGATAACTCAAAAGTTATGGACGGATTTTAACGAAATTTACTGGAATTGTTATGTATGTAAGGAAGAACAGATGAATAACTTTTGGTGATGATCCGTTCATCCGTTTGTTTGTTTGTCTGCCTCATTTTTCTTAATGCCATAACTCAAAAAGCTTTGGAGGGATTTTTATGAAATTTACATGAGTTGTTCGATATACAGGGTGTCCCACGAAAAACGGAACCCAACTTTAAATTGATATAGCTCAAAAAGTATTATACATGACTCAGTTCTGTAAAAACACTTGATTCAGTTAATATTCGTCTATGTACATTGAAATTTTTTAAATCCATTTCCCGCAAGAGTAACGTTTACAATAACGTTATAAGTGAAGGCCTTTGCAAATTCGTTTGGCCAGGAAATGAATAAAAATAAAAATTGAGTTTAATTATTGTTATGTTTCCATTTGTAAATAAATATCTCACAAACATTTAATATACCTGCATCACAATGATTAAACTAACCATTAAATGTCATCTTAAGGCTCCTTCATTTCAACATGACCTTCACTTTATTTTAGACAAATTTGCAATCTTGATTTCTTCCTCTCGTGGATTCTTCAAGAGAATGAGAGGTTCATGGGAAATGATGTCGTTGGTGATGAAGCAGCTTTCTTTATGAAGGGGCAAGTTAATACTCCGAATGTGAGATGTTATGCTCCGAAAGTTCATGCTGCACCATTTCATTTTGACATGAGCATTTGTCGAGCAAAAATATTTCTTTGGTTTGGATTATGTGGAAAAGGTTCTCTTGTTTGTCCTTTTTTCTACGATAACACTTAAAATGGTGTAAATATCTGCACTATCCGAAGATGATTACTGACGACATTTTTCCAGAATTGAGGCACATTTATGGCAACCAGCTCGGAACAATATAGTGATTTCTAGATGGAGCCCCTGCTCACAGACTGATCATTGTAAGAGAGAGAGAGAGATTAGCAGAACTTTTCGGCGATCACATCGTAGCTCTCAACCATGATATTGAGTTCCCTGCTACACCGCCCGATTTAACCCCTTGCGTTTTTTTTCCTCTGGAGATATATCAAGAATAAAGTTTGTGTCACCCAACAAAAAACATCAATCAGTTATGGGATCGCAAGTGAATAGACTTACGGAAAATGCAAGGATAATTAGAAACACGGTAAAGGCAATGAAATCAAGAGCGCAAGTTTGTCTAAAATAAAATGGAGATCATGTCGAAGAGAAGGTGCATTAAGATGACATTTGATGGTTAGCTTAATTATTGTTATGCAGGAATATTAATTGTTTATGAGATATTTATTTACAAATTGAAACATTACAATTTCTAAACTCAACTTTTACTTTCACTCATATCCTGGCCAAACATATTTTGAATGGCATCCACTTTGAACGTTATTGTAACGTTACTGTTCCAGGAAATGAATTAAATATTTAAATGTACATAAACAAGTATTAATTGAACCAACTTTTTTTACAGAACTGAATAACGTATGATACCTTTTGAGCTATGTTAATTTAAAGTTGGATTCCGTTTTTCGTGGGACACCCTGTATTACAAAGAGGAAATGACCAGATTTTGTGATGATCTGTGCGTTCGGTCGTTTGTTTGTGGCTGTGTTTAATTTTGTGCTTGTTAGTACAATAACTGAAAACGTTAGGCATGGATCTTTATGAAATTTACAGGAGTTGTTAGTAATGTTAAAAGACATAAACGATTAAATTTTGGTGATGATCGGGTGGCCTGCTTGTGAGTCTGGCTAATGTTTGTCAGAATGTTTGTTAGCAGCATAAAAATTATTATTGGATTTAAAAAAAAAAAATTACTGAAACTGTTAATATTGTTAAAAGGCACAAATGATTAGATTTTAGTGTTGCTAAAAAGAAAATCATTGTTTCAGAACCAATTCGAATATTTCGCTACCGTTGCCTTAAGCTTGGCGGAGGTATGCGCTCTCAGAGTGCTCTAATTGCTTGTTTAAAATCCTTAACACTTTAGAATGTCGACCGTAACCGAATACGGATATCGTAGCAGGTACGTTATTTAGTCAGTTATGGCTATGCGTTTTGAATGTCTTCTTCACATTAAATAATTTATTATCCGTTCACAACTTCTCTGCTTATCTCCAAGACTGCACCAGCAGCAAGTGAAGTAACTAAAGCCTCAGCGTGGTCTCGTGCCGACGCCACACCATGCATTCCTACGGGCCACTTGATGCGAGGATGTGCTACTGGCAAGTCGTTCTTGCTGCCGTATCTATGCTACTGACTCTAAATATATATTAAAAGTCGTACGTACTAATGCATAGTGTGGTGCCGGCAGTAAATATATTTGTTCTTCCACTGAAAGGAAGATTACCTACTCGTATATCATCTGTACGTGCGTCATTACGACCTTCCTGCCAAACTATCGGTATTAAACCTATACGAGTTTCAATCAGCATTGCAACTTTAAACTGAGTGCCAGCCTCTGAAAATCACCCATAAATGATCTTGCAATTTAGTTACATTATATGTTCACAATCCGAAGTGATGATTGATGGACTGTACAACGCAGGTACAGAGTGCATAAATGGAAACGACACAGCGCATATACGTACAATCCTTTAATTCTGATATGGGTACATAAGCTTTATAGCAGCGCTCTTGCTCAAGATAAGTACGACTACATGCCCGCTTCCCGTAATAGTCGACGATCTAATGTGAAACTGTGTAAATTTCCGTTGGAGCTGCTCTTAATTAATAAAAAAGAAGTGTTATCATCATTATTTGACATGCCGTGAGCTTTTCGCAATGCCATCACTCGGAGCAGGAGTTACCTGCGAGATGAACATCATCAAATGACAGAAATGGAACTTTGACAGCAGAACGCAAGAGTTCCGCAGAGCATCGAACTGCTGATATTTTTCCCGCAAGAAGAACAGTCCGCGGTGAGAGTTGACGGAGTGAGGGTGTGACGCTCTTAAGTGGCATGCCGTGTGACTGAGGACCCGATCCCTTTCTTTGCCGCTCAATCGTAATATCTGGGAGGTTGTTACTCAAGGCCAGATTTATAAAATTCATCAGTGATGTGAAAATTGAATTCACATTAAAATAAACATAATCGAGCCGAAACACACATAAATTGGCAATGAGGATAAATCACTGATGGTTAACTTTGATTGTAACTTCATTAGAAACGGGATCGTTTCTTCACGAAAAAAATGGATTATGTGAATTATACCTGCGCTGTGTAAAAATTTTGCATTATTTTAACCAAAAGCATTTGGACCAACCTGCAGCTGTTTATTTACAAAGCAATTGCCGGCATTATAAATAAATACAACTGAAATTTAGCTTTTAACTTTCTTATACCGTACTGTGAGCGTTGAAAAATATAGATAAGTAATGTCAGCGATGACCTAGTATTTTTAATTTCCAAAGGTAATAAGCTATTTACGGCTACAGATGGATATTAACCGATTGCTATCCATATTGGCATTTCACTACATAATTAGATATTTTTCAAGCTAAATCCCAATTTTTTATGCTCTGAACCGCATTGTTTCCATACAAAACGAACAGTACATAGAGATATACAACAAATAATTTAACCGTTTAATTGAAATAATTAATTTACATTGTCTTACTAATCACAGTGAGCAGGGCAATAACAGGTCTGCAGTGCGCGTTACTTAAAAGTAAGCAGAGAATTTAGTTCATGAAGAAATTGTTGGTGAAACTATTCGAGTAAGCTGCACTTGACGGTGAACAGAGAATTAAGTTCACGAACAAATTAGTTGTGAAATCAGAAACGTTTTAGTCTTGTGTGCGGATACAGAAAATTCAGCGAAATACGTGCTATCCCTCGGGCTGATAGTTTCCGCAAGCAATTTACAAGAAACAAACTTCACGTGTAATAAGCATTTACTTCTGTCGACCAAAACATGCAGCGAGGAAGGAAGTAACTGTGCATATTTAACGGTGAAAGGGAACAGTACAAGCGTGCAGAAAGTAGCTAGCGTGCAATTGAGTGTGGTATCGACAGGCGAGATACTGTAATTGATTATCCCGCAGAACGATTACGCATCGAGGGGTCAGAGTGTGTCCAGTGAAGCGTCCAGTGCCGTGCTTGCTTCGCTGCGAGACATTGCACGGTAAGATGAAAGCTTGATTAACGGCACTGCACCGGTACCGCCGTTATATTACTGCCGGCCCTCCGGCTACCTCTAGTACTAAAAGTCGTGCACATTTGCCCCTCGACTGCTGATGAGCGCTTAGCTAAGGTTGTAGCCATTTCTCTTAGTACGCACACTTTCATACCAGGATATTGTAAGTCTTTCATGAACTATAGATCATGGTTACTGATATTGCTAATGCCAGGAGCTGTCCTCTAGTCCCTGCTGATGTCGGTGTTGTTAACTATCTTTAGTTCATGAGAAAAATATTGAAGCCATCAGCAACTACTGCATTAGACTTCTTGTCGAGCACCCATGAAGATTTGAAGAACACTGGTTATCTATTGGGACCTCGGCTGGGTATGTCTTATCCCAACCTAAACGACGGAATTATTTTCGTTAAGGCTAATTTACTGCAAATCGCCGTAGATGGCTTAATAATGTACTAGTAATTTGGTCAGTTCTTATTGTCAAGTGGGTGACAGAGATCATGATCAGACAAGACAAGCAAAGGTTCATACATGGTATAACAACGTAACGTAGTTATAGAATAGGTTCATACAGTGAATCCGGACAGACAAAGGACAGGTAAACAAAGTTGTAAAAGGAGAAAGGACAGACAAACAACGTTTCATATAGTGAGAGGGGACAGACACCGGATAGTCAGACAAGAGAACGTGCATGTGTTGCGAAGGGAGGAGCGGTGTATCGGATTTATTTATGTTTACCAAAAGAAACGTGAGTCTCACACACCTATGACAACACAGTTGAACATTGAATCGCGTTTTTACTATTTGCAATGAACAATTTAAACATGATTATTTAACTGTTTACTGATTGCTATTTACTCGTATTCGTTAGAAAAACTCCAGGTTTCTGAGTTGCGATGATGATAGATTTTCGTTGACGTAATAATCATTTATTTGGCTATTCATAATACTTCCTCAGCCCAGACCTTTTCGATCTACCCTCTCTCAGCTACGCTCTGGCCACTGTTCGGTTTTTAGTTCCGAGTGGGACGGATGATCCTTCCTGTCAGCTCTGCGGACTGGATGAACATACGGTTAGTCCCCTTTTCTCATGTCTTAGTCACCCCACTGATCATTTGGTGAGTAGTCTTTGGGTGGACCCACTTGGGGCTGCGCGTTTTCTTGCTCCTCTTCCTCTCTTCGACTTTCTGTCCCCTATGCCTGCAGGCCCCCTCCGGAGCCTCCTCCTCGAGCTGGCATTGGCGCGGACTCTAATGATGGCGACGAACAACAAAAGAACTCAACAGGGTGGTGTCTTCGCGTTTTTTTTTATTCCTGTATCTGTAAGACAATATCTGCTATTAACGTAACATTCATTATCATTCCATCAGTTGCTTTTTTCCTAATTTAGTCAAAAAAGATACTATAAATTGCCCAGAATTCTTGACACGTGACCAAGTCAGAATTAAATCAATACTGAAAGACGGCTGATAACTGCTACAGAAGTCCGATGAAAATTATTCTCGGTATCTTAAATAGTCTACTGCAAAGACGTGAGCCAATCACTATCTGTGTTCCATTCTTCTTTACATGTTTGACAGTGGCTGTTATGTGTGTGAAGCATTCGTATGTCTGTGTGTATTCACGCAAATGCGTGTAATGATTAAATTTAGCTTTAAATATATAATTTTCCTTATGCGGCATTCTTAATTTAAGACACACCCTATAAAATGATATCACTATAGGGTACGTATTCATTTTCCACATGTGTCATTTTCATTGATTTTTTAGTAGGAGCTCACTCAACTGTCGAGCGGACCTTCAGCTCGCACATCGTTCCTATTACACAGTAAACGTCCGTATCCAGCATACCCCTGGAAAGTGCTTAAATTGAAGAATGAGCCAGCTGCATGTCGGGTCATAAATTGAGCGTACGATTGCATAGTGTGGCCCCGACATTACGCTTTCAACAGCACATAAAGGAACAATCATATAGAGTGTCAGTAAGACGGTTTTGAGAATAACAACTGCTGTGGGTTCAACTGCTTTACTTGTCACAGGCCCTAGATTTAGATATGCTGTCTGGCATAGAATTTATTTTTATACTTCGTAGCAAAAGTACGGGTCTAGGCATCAGTGAAGACAAAAAATTTCTAGTCTGTAAAATTCCCAGAAGTCCTAGCTATAATAGCACAAACAAAGGAATATGCCGACGCAAAACTTTTAAAGCACCTCAAATCGACCCTTCGATACGTTGTGACGACATCGCTGTCTCTTGGCGTGGTTGGAGATATCTAAATAGCACTGATATCATAGCTACGAATATACGATTTGACACAAAAATATCAACTGTGACGTCATCTTTGTCGTTAATTTTCTGGCAGAAATAGTGAAGAAACGCACACCTGCGTTCATTTGTCTATACCTATTTGGGTTGTGCATTTACTTAGTTTCTCTATCAAGCATGGTAAACCTCGGATACGGCCATTCATTTACGGCAGTAGTAGCCAGATTGCAAATTTGATAATGTACGAGATTTTTTGCCGTCATTTTTTATGGCCAGCTAATCCTAGTTTTCTGGCATGGGTCACATTGAAGTCAGCCCACCAGACTCCCTGCAAAAAAATCATGAAGATAGCTCAACTTCTTCTACCTATTTTTGGGTAGGGAGCAAATTTCGCTGCCGTCATTTTTATGGCCAGATATTCCTATTTTTAATTCTTTTATGTATGCGTGACATTGAAGCTAGCCCACCAGACTCCCACCAGCCCAACTCCTTATATCTGTTTTTTTGGGAGAAAAAAAAAAATTCATCGCCATAATTTTTTTTTAGCCAGCTATTCCCAGTTTTTTGGCATGGATAACATCGATGGCAACCCACCACACTCCCTGCAAAAAAATTATGAACATTGCTCCACTCCTCCGACCACTTATTGGGTGGACAGACGAATATACATATACATATATATTTAATTAACGTAAAATAATACTTTTTCTGGACGACGAATTTTATTTTTACCAAGCTTTCGACATTCTCGGCGAGAAGAAGTATTATTTTACGGTAATTAAATACATGGAACCTGGATGTCTTTTATTTTCATCAATAAAATATATATATATTTAAATCTTCAACGAAAACATTATTACCCCTCCCACTTTGTTCGCGGGTGATAAAATATTTTTTCAAGTGGAATTATCCATTTGAAATCAAATATTAAACTTGCAGGTGTAGTGCAGCCTAGGCATCGGATAATATTATCCATGGGCGCTCCACAAGATAAACCATAAATCGGCTTCAACAGCAGCCACATATTTTGTTAGCGATATGGCAATGCTTCACCATGGATATTAATCACGAAGAGCTGGCAGTGCAAAATTTCGTGGCCGTTATTTTTGACGGCCGGATGATAGAATTGGTTCCGGAATCCGCGATATTAATTCTCGCCCGGAGGTGTCTGTCATCAATTGTCACGGCAAAGTCACATTAAACTTAGCTCACCATACGCTTGAGTTTTCCGGAACGTCAGACGCTAGAGTAGGTGCGATTTAAAGTGACAAAACCAACGCTCCTGTTTGAAGTTCTGGACAAGTCAAACTTAGCGGCCTTAGCTTAACTCGACTTTACCGTGGCAGTTGCTGACGTCTTATAACTCTGTGTAGCGTCAGAACCAGCACTATCCTAACGTATCTCTGTAGCTTTGCTGAACTTCAGTACTCTGCAGCGCATCATCTTTTTCACTTGCCTACTATACTAGGTTTTACTCGAACAGTTTCTCGCCCTTGGTTCCTTCATATCTATAGAGTTTTCATATAACTGGTGTTAAAAACTTGGAAAAAACCTGTAGAGCTACTTTTTAATTGCTTGTATTACCTGGCTGAAGCATGGGCATGTACGATTTATGTTGCACTAATATATGCGCTCCACTGCAAACAACATGCACAGGCCTCCAATGCCACGGCTCAATTAACTTCTTACGATCATTACTCATAAAGTCGCTCGTAATCTGTCCTGATGGCTCGGTGCCAAAGCTCTTACATCTGCTCTGTTTCAGAACCGATTCTATCAGACTTCTTGTATTTCCCCCCATTGATTTAGCGATATTTCGTGCTATATATCGTAGGTACATGCAGGATTTCTTGGTCATTAATGAACCGTTGTTTCTAAATATCGTGCACAGTAGATGATAAAGCATGTGGTCATTTATGACACCATTTTTAAAATATACCTATATATACAGAATACTCTGTATGCCAACTGTCGCAGTGACAACTGTTGTACAAATATAACTGTAGAGAAGGACTGAGAGCAGCGGCTGCAGTGGCCGTGACTGCCTACAGTACAACTGCAGCATCTGTGCAGTGTTCAGTCGCCGGTTATGGACAACGCTGTCAGTTTGACATCAGTTTATGATGTGCTTCTCTTCTTTTGGATCTTAATACTGCTTGCGTTAAATTCTTGCGCCATTACTGAATGGAACTCACTGTCACTTCGAAGTGCTGGGGAGCTTGCGCAGCTCCTTACAAATGCTTTTGCTATTTCTATTATGTTATCAGTTAAGAGAACTATGCTCGCTTTAGCTGTTTACTCGCAATTCCTTCAACTGGTGGTGGCTTCGTGGTTGACCATCATTGGACAGTCGTTATAAGTTACTAGAAATATCTTAAACTTAGCTGGGTAGTTAATATGAGAAAAAACTGATCAAGTTCGTTATAATACAACAGAACTTTAGTAAATTCAGGTTATTTTACAATCCGTGACAGAGGAAAGATGCAAAACTCACGCAACACAAATCTTCGGTGAAGTCTCTAGGTAGTTAAAACTAACCCAGACTCTTAACAGTACAGTGAAGCCTATCCCAGGTTTGCTCTAACTCTCATTAATTCTTTGCATTTATTTGCCTATTAAGCCAATGATGATCTGAGACACGGACAGAGCACTCACTGTTATTACAGACTCCCATCATCTGATCAAGTAATGGAAGTCTCGATGATGATGGCCCGATCCTAATAGCCAGGTTGGTTTATCAATGAAGATGACAGAAAGGAAGTCAACATCCGATGTGACTTTCTGTGGCCTTGGGAGCAAAGGTTACTCAAAGAAAAATTATATTGAGTCTTATCATTGAAATTATCCTCCAGTGCGCCGCAGACGCCGCAAACGCGCACTTCCGCCCAGACGGTTCGACAGAGTTGAAACCATCACTTCGGAGCAATTTAGCATTAAGGCCAAAGTATTTCATTAGATTCGCCTTAACAGCATTATCAAGGGTAGATGGAAGCGGCACATGATTGTGTAGTATTTAGCTTTGCAAAATCACCCCGTATCAACGCAAGGCCATTCTAGTAGTATAGTTAGTTTGCCGGTGCAGTCAAACTTCTGTTAACAGTTGTAGAAAAGGTAGACGTAAGAGTTCGGAGTTGAGAAACATGGAGCTCTGAAAGTCTTCAGCATATATCTCTGCAGACTAACTTGAGTATTGCTTAAAATACTTACTTTTATTGGACTTTAGTAGTATATTGCATATGAGGCTTAGGAAATTTATGTCTGCTTTGCATCTAGCTTGAGAAATTCTTAGCATATTAATAGATGAGTTTATTAGCTGTCTCACGGTTACATAAAGATTTGCCTTGACAGTTTTTCGCAATAGGGCTGAGGTAATTTGCTTATCATGAACGTATGTTAGTTCAATATAACGCAACAGGCGGTCTACTTGTACACGCGCAAATTTAGGCGGCTGGAGTAAGCTTCCTCACAAAACCGGCAATCGGCATCACTCCACTCACTTGAAAATCAAAATGTGTGGCATGAATTACAGCTTAGTTACCGAAATACCTGCTCTCAAAATATTACAACAATACGCCTCCTGCGTTCAGGAGTCGATTTTTCTTAATTGCAGCAAGAGAATAATTACATTCCTCAAAGTAGCAGATATGATTATCGAGCAGACTGCTTGCATCCGAAGTACAGTGCGGCATATAACAATCGACCTTGAGAGTAGAATATACGAGTATAGTGCGGTAAGAATTCGTATATCAGCAGTGCGGATAATAACGCATATTAGAACGTTACAGAACAAGCGAGGACAGCAAAGGAATAGACACGCACTCCTACCTCAACACGGCGCATAATAATTGGCCTCAAGACGCCATAGCGAAAGCAAACACTAGAACAATCCAGAGACTCGGAGATTCGCTTGACTACCCATGGGTGAGAGCTAT
>LQNS02278125.1:27640573-27652496 GCA_001587735.2 Parhyale hawaiensis
TACATACGCCCATTAGGAATCGCATTGTCGATCGAGTAACGCAAAAGCGCATGAGAAACGAGTCGCTATGTTTTATGTAACGCTTCTATTGCTGCTCAAACTAGATCATATTTCAGTGTTGTCATGTCATGTCATGCATCATGTAAACTTTAGTTTTGCTAGGGATAACACTACTCTGAGAAAAATTTTGATTCGCTTAGGTGTTTCACAGAGAAGCTTCAGGATGCCCGTAGGTGTTTCATGGCGTAATTTGGTGTGTTATCGCAGTAGACAAAAAAAAAACAGGTTTCCGCAAAAACAAAGTGAACAAGAGCTTTGTAGTTTTGTTACACGCGCGAAGCGAAATGCTGTTACAAACTATAACACGTAGATCGCTATTATTTTTCAAAGTTTCGTTTCGTCAGGTGCATCAATTTTACCGGTTTTTGATGCATCTTGGTGAATCATCGGCTTTGTCACAAAACCGAAACACATAAGTGCATCAATTCGTGCCCAGTGCATCAACTGACCCTATATGCATCATCATGATACACTTTATTTTTGAGATGCACTTGCGTGCTTCGGTTTCGGGACCAAAATGTATGTGATTTTGATGCATCTAAGTACATAAAAAATTCTTTCAGCGTAGTAATAGTAATAATAGTAGGTAGTCCATTAACGCATAAACTAAGCCTCCATTTTTCCTATGGGGAACGCTATTAATAGTAATCCATTAACGCATCAACTAAGCATTCATATCGATTAAGAATGGCCTTCTGGCATCCATGTGTCCAGAAGAATTGATAATACAGTATGCCTTATATTTACCACGAACTCTTGACGTGTCCCCATTTGAAATCAGTAACAGTGCTACTCACTACTCCTATGAGGAATTAAATTCTATTTTGGATGTTAACTCTACCTTAATTAGGCTGTGATATTTACTACAGGGGTTCTTCCTCCTACCTATCGTAGTCCTACGAGAAGAAAAGCAAGGTAGTGCGGCCTGGTTAAGATTGGGGCGATGGGTTAATTCTTTGAACACTCGTTGGCTGAACTTGTCGCATGCGACTTCGCTTATTTATTTATAAAACATCTTTGTGGCATCTGAAATGTAATATCACGATGAGGTGGTCGATTTTGTGATACGTATCAGGCTATTGTAGATATAGTTCAAATCTTTAGCACTGGACTGACTAAACTGCCTGATACGCCGCATATTGGTGAGATGATGAATTTCAACATTGCGTAAATATAGCGTGAAACATACTCGTATGCATCAATAAGTAAGCTATTTTCTCTTGTGCGATTGCGTAAATTCTCTCACATGACTTTTATTTGTGTTACAGTATCTCATACTTCCATAAGTACTTAGTTCGTACGTCTTGCACTGAGTTGTCACCTATAGTGAGAGCTTGTTTGTGAAACAGACTGAATAGCATTAGGAACTGGAAACCTTCACTTAGTGGAGAGCCACATGCTCTAACTTACAGTATATTCTTAGACCGTACCGGCACGCTGGGTCAGTATAGAACAAAATTGCCTTGGCTACGGCCGTTCCGTTTAAAGAAGTCGAAGAAAATAGTTGTTTGTATTATCTTCTGTTCGTGTTTAGGGAAACTATATATGCTGTCCTACAAAAACGATGAGCCTCTTCTTGCCTGGTTTATTTCGTAAAGAGAACTACATTAAATGCTTCGTGCACTTTTGAGCCGCAATGGAAGTATGTCTTTCCGATGTCACTACCTATGACAGAAACAGCTTATCAATGATGACATGGTATCTAATTGCATTCAGGACTTTGGCAACCATCAGTCTCAGCAATGCGTACGAGACTCACGCCAATCACCCTTGATTTATCACCATAAATTACATTTTTTATTTACTTTGTGCGGCTGCATCAGTGTGTCAGTCTATCGTAGCCAAAAACCTAACGCGTCCCATCTGCCAAGAGAAGCAAAATACCATGTTTGAGATGCTGCAGACTATGTATCCTCAGCAGTGATATGCTAACTTTGCTTCAGCAACGGGCCAATGATAGCAATGCTCGTCTAAATTTACATAAAGACACACCCAGTCTTGCTTGATTTATTACCGATCATTCGCATATCTTCATCAACTGAGGTATGCTCACTTTGCTTGACTGTAGCCTTCAGTTACCGTAATGCTTATCCATGTATCCACTGGCACAGCCTGACTTAAAACAGACGGTATCCTCTTTAGCGGAGATACGCTAACTGTTCTGCTAACCTTCAGCATTACCGTAAGTCTGAGACCAATTTACGTAAGAGACACTCCCATTCATGCTTGAATTATTACAACGTTGTATGTAAATCGGTAGCCTCCAAGGTCTGACATATGTACTCATCCATGCTAGACCAAAAGAAAAGATACCTTCATTGTCAATTTTAAATCACTACAGGTACAAATTGCACTTGCCTCAACGGAGCTAATGCAATTTCGCACAGCCAACCTTCAGGTACCGTATTGCTCATTCAAATTTCGATGCAAGAGACAAACCTCCACACACTGTAGACGCACCGAAGGTCAGTAATTCAAGTACAGCTGGAGGCCACCGGAAGCGTCTTCAGTTTCTTCTCCTGCAGCCCCAAGTTCGGCGTCGCTTTGTTTAATGCTCAGCAGAACAGCGACACCAAGCGATAAAACGGCCGTTTTTTCGCTGATTGCGCGAGGATTTTGCCGATGACTTATGAACGCTGCATCGGGAGGATAGTTTTTGCCGCGGATATTCGTTTGTTGGCAGCCAGGTGTGAAGTGATCACTTGTTGAGCATGGGAAATTTGTTTTGGGGGAAAAACAAAGTAACCTAAAAGAACAATATTAATAATGTTCTAAGCGAAGTGACAAAATTGAAAATGCAAAATAAACTACGACAACAATGGGATAAACGGAAGAACTAGCAAGGCCAAAACAGTGCAAAAAATATTTAATGACTACACAGACAATAGAATATAAATTAATAATGCGGACAGAAAATGTGAAAGCAGCAAAATGCAACCGCGCAGGAAACACGAGAGCGTTCGTATTATAGGAGCCATGAGGCATGCTGAAGACTGTGCAGTGTGCAGAAGGTACACAGGTGCTCGTAGTGAGACATGAGGAAGGCGAGAGACTACACAGGAGGTACAGAGGTGCTCGTATTGAGACATGAGGAAGGCGAGAGACTACACAGGAGGTACAGAGGTGCTCGTATTGAGACATAAGGAAGGCGAGAGACTACACAGGAGGTACAGAGGTGCTCGTATTGAGACATGAGGCAGGCAGGAGGCTACACAGAAGGTACAGAGGTGCTCGTATTGAGATATGAGGCAGGCAGGAGGCTACACAGGAGGCACAGGGAGGCAGGTATCGAGACAAATGTGGCAAGAGAGTGAGGGGTCACGCACAGCACCTCACATCAGCCCGGCAATCTCACACCACAGGTGCGCTCCTCAGCTGCCCTGTCGGCCCTCCTGTATAATAGCTCTGAGAAATGAGGCATGAGTTCTACCAAAGGTTGTGCCAGGGTGTTCATTTCACCGAGTTGAACAGAGCTTTCAAGTCGTTTACAGTTATGCTATTATACCTGAATGTAAACTTCGCTTCGTCTAAAGATAGTTGAGACAATTGGATATGGGGTGAATAAACTCGGAGACAAAATAACAGGCTGTCGAAATTCATCTACATAATTGGGTATCCATGATGCTTCATTGGTGTTTAGCGCTAATCCCTAGCTTCTGTAGGAGCTCCAAGTAACCTAAGGGTGACGTGTAAATTAGAAACCAATCAAATCTATGAAAGACATTGCAGCCCTTCTACTTGAGCGGGTGTTCAAGCGACAAAAAGCAATCTTAATACAATAAAACGCTTCGTGTATTTATTTATTTAGTGTTGGCTTTGAAGGAAATAGATAGGCGAAAAATAAGCCAGGTTGCAGATTTTATAATTCAGTTACGTTTTCATAGAGATCGTTGATCATCCTTATCTCTTCATCTGGATGCACTTCTTGTTTGAAACACTTCTTGAAATCGGGACAGTATGTATGCAGCTTATGGAGTCCGATTTTACGTTTTTTCTCTCAGGTCACGACGTATTAATTCGGCAAATAATCAACGGGGCACTCACGAGGTGATGATTTTCACGGGCAGTAGACAATTATTTCTTCTAGCTTACTGTCTTTCTTATTAAATTTGACGATGTAGCTTTCTCTTCAAGTACTTCACGGTCGTTGGGCAGTGGACAAGTATTTCTTCTAGCTTACTGTCTCTCTCTCTGAGAGTGCATATTTTGCTAAATATGGAAGACGGTATTATGGATACGGCGCACTAACATTGCACATAAGCTGACTGGAGGAATATTCAAGTTTATTGCAGTGCTTTACTTAAGATTTTACTTTGAAAGACGCACGTTTAATTAAGAAACAGGACAGGGAATGCAAAAGAAGAATGAGACTACTACAGTCTCAAGAACGAAGTCGTGCTATCAACGGAGAGATGAAGCGCTTATGCGGCACAGTGACAAGAAAGACTTGAAGCAGAAGGGTTACTAAGGAAATAAGAGTTGGTAATAAAATAAGCTTGAACGGGGAAAATGCGGAAACGGCAAGCCTAAGAAGAGAGCAAACATATCGATTATTGTGTGAATTTTTTCATGCTCGGGTCCACTAGTAGAGTTATAAAGGCCATGATTCTACGATGCTAATATTGATGGTTCAAATATATTCTTGGTTCTCATAACCAGTGTTCTGTTTATACATCCCTTATTTCTGTCAAAGGATCATTTGCTGTCAGTTCGTCTTGTCCCTTGGTTCTTGAAATTAACTGCTGTGTTGCTAATGTACTTCCTATTGGCAAACCAAAGATGTTACTCACCAGGATCTGCTGTAACAATTAAACGTTCTGGAGCTATTACCGTTCCTCATTTCAGGCGAGCTTCTTTGGTCACCTGACTCATGCACTTACTATGTTAGTAAGAAATAAACGGCTCTGCATGAAGCTATTAATGTTCCTCAATTGCAGAAACAAGAAGCAGCTTTGTTTCGTTCTGCCATTCCAGCCGATGGGAACAGGGGATCTATTCATTACGAAACACATTCCAGGTCTGATAAGGAAGCTGCATGCGTGTTATTTTCTCTCCTTGCCAGCCTCGGAATACCACTATGGATTCCTACAAGAAACTACCGTCCAGAAGCCCACGATGCTTCTTCATGAACCTCGACATCGTGGACACGACTTCGTTCTTCCTCGCGTTTGGCATTTCGAGCATTTTCCAGGGATATAACCTGGAACGCGGATACTTGTGACGACTCGCCGTTGGCTCTTTTCAGATTCATTGAGAGGCTGCTTAGGCTTTCTCCATGCCGGTGAAATGACGACTTAATGAGGGGCAATTAAGAGATTTAGTTTACGACCCATGGATGCAAGTTTGAAAGGTAATATGAACATGCTGGTACGCATCATATTTCGCCCAGTTGTCTCGCGGCGCCTTACAAAGACTTGTCCACTGCGGGCGCTTCGCAAAAAAAAAAAAAAAAAAAAAAATTGTGTGGTCTACTCTGAAGTAAAACAATCGTTTTGCTAACTGCTGGGCTGCCAGTGTGCTCGGCAGCCGCAAGTTTTTAGTTACCGCGAAAATGCTCGAGAGTTTATGGGTACCAAAAAGCCGAAGTGTTTTATCGCAAACTTTCTTAATTTATGAGTACACGCAAACAACGCTCTGTAGTTCGTGTCCTTGGTATACGATAATATTTTAGCTTCGAGAACTGAAAACATCTGGTTATTTACATTATTTTTTGTTTCTCCTTGCAGAAGTTCTGATACCGAACTAGGAACGTGAATTTAGTGATTATTTTCTTCTATTTGGGCATTGCTGTCTGTGAGCTTTATCTATGAATAATTATTATGACTGCTTCTACTGTAGAACTCAAATGTGTCTTGAACTTCTTGTTTCAAATTACAAGGCATGTAGGTCCAACTTCCTGAACTCATGTCAATGAAGTGATCAACTTATGTTGCCGTGCTGTCAAAAGTGTAAGCTTAATAATGAACAAGTAAAGTTACTTGGTAATATGTTAAAGTAATGCGATCAGCTGCCTCGCATTCCAGGTAGTAATTGGAATGAACACGTGATTGCTAGATATTTATGTAAACGGAGCAAGCTAATATAGTCATTCAAAGTTTAGGTAGTCACTTGATAGTTACATACTAATTCTGCTGATTACTCAGCAGAACAATATATATAAATAATAATATAATATACTGAACTGCTAGATACAAGCACTGACCAACATTATACATGTACATACCTGTAAATTCTTTTAGGATTATTTGCAGAAAAAGTTGTGTTTCTCGCAGTCAGTGTCGTTATTACCAGTTACAATACCATCCATATTATAAATGTAGCAAAAATGGCTGTTTGGAATACGAGAAAAATATCACTAAAGAGAGAAAGAAATACTAAAAGCCGCAACGATGATGGTTTTTTGAGACGAATTTATTGCGTGATGCGTGAACGCTTTGCAAAGCGGGCAACTTAGACAGAAACGAATGGTTGATGAATTAACAAATTTAGCAATTATTGTTAGTTAACAAGAATCTTAGACCTAAACCAAATAGTTATGACATACACAATCCACTGCAAACCACAGAGAAGGCTCCAAATTAATACGATGCTCTGTAACCCTGCGCTCTCGATCATTTATTTCGCAGATCTTATCGCCGAGGACTTAATTGATCTAAATTGGAGGTTTCAGCCTAATTTGAGACGCTTAATGCCCCGCACGATGCGTTAAAAACACGCACTGATTTATCGGTGAAATCGAAGGGACATAATTACAGTGTCATGCATATCCTGTGACTGATCTTGGCTGCAGTTGCTTACTTTGTGGTGGACTTGACGGAGCTATTAACGTCCGCTTTAATTCCCTCTCTTATATACACACAGAAAGTTTAGGTTTCATGGAACCAAGAGCGCTCTGGCTTGAATTGAAGCTGAGTTGTGGGGATCACATGCGCATGAAAACCTTAGCTTCAGTGAAGCCAAAAATGCCTTAGTTTTAATGCTGGGTTATGGAGATCGCATACACTCAGAAACCTTAGGTTTAATGGAACAAAAATACTTTAACTTTAAAGTTGGGTTATGGAGATCGCATACACACAGATACCATTGGTACCACGGAACTAAAAATGCTCTAACTGTAAAGCTTCAAGGCTATGGAGATCAACATTCGACAATGATAATTATAATTCACCGTATCATAAATCGTAAACTTGTTATTTGCCCTCTCGAGACGAAAATGTTGTACAGTAAGACTTTGTGTTCGTTATTTAAAAGGATAGGCCTTCTTAGCATGTGACTCTGGAAGCGAAGGGGTTAATTGTTAGCGAACCGACTGTGCTATAATCTGTGATTGACTGTCTGGTAGAGCTCTGAAAGATGATGCATATGCATGTTCTTAAAGTCAGTTTTTTCCAGACACATGAGTTAGTTATACACCAGTAAAATGACGTTGTTATGGGGAAACATTGCTGTTTCTTGTATGTTTAGGATTTAAGATTAAAAAAACCTAAGACTTTATACAAATTACAGTATCATAAAACTATTATTTTTGTCCTCAAACCAAAATGTTTCCAATATAGTCCTGTTAACCTGTGAAGTGATCACTTTCACTTTTGCAGTGAAGAAAAAGCACCGCTACGAAATGCATATTCACAGAAGTCGGCTTGTTTCTGCAGGCTTAATATGCAATGCAAATTGTTACGGTACGGGGTTCGTTTTCCTGCTATAGTTGCTTGTATCTTTGTACGACTCCGAAGCACGAAGCATTACGCTAACGTCAGCGCAGTTTTCTAACTAAAGTACCTTTCTCGTTTATACGTTTGTAGCTTCTTGACAAGTCAGTTGATGCTAAAAAAACGTAGGTAAATTTTTAGAAAAGGTACAACACCAAATTTTGATATTTTGAGGCCATATATACAGTAGGTTAATAAACACATTTTAGGATATTTTACATGAATAACATTTTTGGGGCAGATGCTTCGTTTTTGAGATACGCATTTGACTTTGCAATTCCCGTTGCATTTTCATGGGAAAAATTAATCAGCAACACCAAGAAACCTAACCTAAACCAAATTTTGATATTTTGAGGTCATATATAGGTTAATAAGCACATTTAAGCGTACCCAACTTATAACCTTACTTAACTTTACCCAACCTAAAGGTAAAGTTTCTTGGGGTCGCCGGTTGTTTTTTTCCCATAGAAAAACAATGGGAACTTCAAAGTCAAACATCTCGAAAACGAAGAGTCAGCCTCAAAAATGTTATTCATGTAAAATGTCTTAAAATATGCTTATTTACCTATATATGACCTCAAAATATCAAAATTCGCTGCTGTATCTTTTGTAAAATAATACCAAAACTTATTTCTCAGTGTGGAAATTCTTTTAATACAGCTAATATGGAAATTTTCAGACAAACAGTCACTGTCTATACGAGAAAGCATCGGATGATATCGGCTGTTGGCCTAAGGTTTTCCGATTGGGTAGAGATGAACTGCATGGAGAGCGCTCCAGCATCTTGTTTAGAGTGCAATTGAAGAAAAAGATAGAATCACAATTTTGGTAGCGGCGTTGACAGGTACTGACTTTACCCGTCTGAAACGTGCAATTAGAGACGCTAAGATAGCTTTGAGTATAAGACAGTGTTCTATAGCACCGTGGTGGCGACGATTTTTTTTAAATATTTAATTGAAATCAAAGTGACAGTAACGTATTTGAAAAAGTTAGCTGTCACCGTGCAGAGAGGCACTATAGAATTAATCAGGATCCAGCCTTAGATAATTCAGCTAAAAATACCAGAAGTTGGCTGTGTCACCAGGTAGAGAGGCAGTATACGAATCGAACTCCTCAGCATTTTGCCGGAGGAAATTCAAATAAGAATTACATCAGAGTGTGGGTGCCATGTTTACAGAAGTTGGCTGTGCCACCGTGTGGAGAGCCATTGTAGAACTGTGGGCCCGTCCTGTAAGCCCAATGTAACAGAAGCGCCTCTGTGCAGGCAGACCTCATGTTGGACGGACGGTGCGGTGCGTGCATGGCTCTGCCACCAAGGCTTTGCCTAACTCCTAGTGCTCCTGTCACTCTCTCAATTAGCAAAATTCGCCGGGTAAATACCGGCAGTGCTACAAAAACTGTTTACTCAGGCAAGAATTCGTCGGGTGTGTCATGGCTGACGCGTCCGACGCTTCGCTCTCTGTACAGCGCCTGCAGGGCGGTGCAGCGATTGCCAGAAGTACGTAAGCAAAGTGGCCCGTGGATGAATTGATGCTTTGCATCGCTCTGTAATCGTATGCTGAGGGTAGATTATCGTAGGCAACTGGAAGCTTTTAACAAATACCTGTGGGTAACGCGACGTTTGCTCTCATCAGGAAAGGTAATTTGCGCACCTTGCTGTGCCGGTTCATGCATTGAAGTTCTTTGATTAATGGTCTAAAAATACGAAGCTGTCCAACTTCTGCGACGTTGTTTGCCATTGATTAAGACTGACTGGGTTTTGTAGGGTATTCCACAACGCAAATGCCGCCATAAAATATACTTACTGATAATGAATTACGTAGCACCGTTGACGACAACCTACAACGCGCCATGCATTGACAAGTACTTACTCTGTGACACTTTTACCCACTAATGCTGAGCGTAGTTTATGAGTAAATCTCAAATCCAGCATTACTTAACCCTTGCGGCGTCGAGCTCTCCAACGCGCGATGTATACTACCGCAGCGTTATTTTCGTTTCTTTGCAAATACTTTCAGTAAAAACTGTTAAACGGTCTTGAGTACAAATTGTAAGATTGAGCTTGGGTCTTCACGGAAACCCACAGCTCACAGCATAGCATACCCTCCGAGCCAAGATTTTGACAGACACAAACCCCCTATGATTATTGTAGAGCACAGATACTCGAGAAGAGCGCCATACTGTCTCCCGTACAGCACCGCTTATGCTTTACTACAGCGGGCTGCACATGTACCTACGTACGTACTACTTTTCAGCACGCTAGGGATTCGTCTAGACTATAGCACACGATAGTGAAGGACTGCTCTGCGTTATTGCCTAATTCGCCCAAATAGGCGATATAGTAAGAATTGCGCCCTGTCTCTAAGTTGCAGCAACCCTCATCATATAGTTGTTTCCCTAACCTAGTAAGGGTTTGGTGTTACACTGTTTCGTCCGAGTGCCAGCAAAAACTCTGCTCTTCACAAGTTGCTGCAACCCTGACCATAGATTTGTTTCGTTTAAGTTTCATTTCTCTCGGTAGGAGAGAAAGCTGACAATGATGCCGCTGGTATCTTGGCCAGACCCAGACGCACGACGACCCTCCCCGTCGGGGGCAGATTATATGTGACGGACCGGAGATACTCTGCTGTGCTAACAGTTAAGGTGGCAGAGAGTTGGCGTGATTCGGGAGTGGTTGTGAGGTTCCCCATATGGTAGAGTATCAAACTGACTGGGGTCGGTGGTGAGATAACTAAGTACTGAGCTCGTTGTTGCAGAGATGTTCGAGTGCTTGATGGAACTCGTGAAATGGCGCTGAGGGACTTGCTCGAGTGGTCGTGCCATCAAGTCTCTCTTTTATGGAGCCGCCGACAAATCTTCCCTGATTGTTCAATCGAATAAACTGGTCGTTTCGAGTGTATTAGGCACGCCTTGCCACCACTGCTACTCGTGAACATGTACCTCCTTTCATTGACACGAACGTAGCCCGTACAGTTGCCGTAGCCAATATTCTGCAGAATAAATAAGGCTTGGTTCAACTGCGCGTTGGTGTGATTGCTTTTGCCAAATGTGAGGCTGAGATCATTTGAATGTAATGGTAATTCTGTGGCAGATAACACATGCAGTCGATGTTTAGCACCCGCGAGCGAAGTGAGAGAGGTGATAGTGTTTTCTTGAAGATTTAAGTATATATATTTGTATGTATTGAAGAATTAGATGAGAAGCAAATCATTTAGTTGAAATTTTATTACCCACGACGCGTTTCGCTGTAACCTCAGCTCATCAGGTGGGAGGATCGAAGATGATGAAGAATGTTTCGTTGACATTTTCAATATTTCAGTGGTTGTCACATAAACTAAATGATTTGCTTCTCATCTAATTCTTCAATATGTACGCCATCTACAACCAGAATATTTGTATATGTATGTATAAAGTGAGTGAGGTTTGTGATGCTATGGCGACATAAGGAAAACAAAGATTATTTAAGGCGACATACTGAAGTTAACCAACAATGAGCTCTCGAGGTTAAGCCGAGAACCTAGTTGATTAGGAAGGCAAGGTCTGGTTCTACTAATATCCTATGATATATATGGGTCTCAAGCACTTCAACACTTTAGAACAATATGTAGACAAACCAGTCCTTGCCTTCCCACTCTACAAGGTTCTCGGCCTAACCTCGAGAGCTCGTTGGAAGGGGAGTTGTACTAGGGTGATGGTCGATAGCGGTAATCGGGGTAATCGGTAGCTGAAACCAAAACGCGTTTTGCTATCGAGAAGACGGCGGAAGGCAACCGTAGAGCTATTTTTTAATCGGTTTTAGTCTACGGAAGAGGATTTCAGACCCGTTTCACATAAGGGGCACATGACCGTGTCGCCTTAAAAGTTGGATGTCGCCCTGTAGTTGAAGGAATTTCCTATGGTGTCACCCTACCATCACTATATATATATATATTTATATGTATATATGTTTGTATATTTGTTTGTCCACCCAATAAGTGGTCGAAGGAGTTGAACAATGGTGGTCTTACGCCACCGAGGCGTTCTAGTCGTATCTGAATTTTTCGCTTCAGCACATGAGGCCTCTCTGTAGTTAAAGCAGACGATACTGAGATTTCCTGTGAGACAATATTGGTGAAATAACAGTTTAGAACACGAAAAGTTTCTGTAAAATGTAT
>LQNS02278125.1:27662241-27696321 GCA_001587735.2 Parhyale hawaiensis
TTTTTATTTTCAGCGCTCGATCTTTGTTATTATCTTATGATATATTGATAAAGCCTAAATTATAGTTATGAGATGAGAAATTCCCCAGTTTTTGCCAGTTTTGCCCCCGAATTCCCTAAATCCTCAGGTCACACTCAAATTCCCCAGATCTGGGGAAAATTCCCCAAGAGTGGCAGCCCTGAGCAGAGGGCATTTTAGCGAGGAATCTCATGCTTATATAAGAAGTGTGTCCGTGTCGGTGTACGAGTGTACACAAGAGGGGGGCACTGAGGCGCTCTGGTTGGTCGAGTCACAACAATTTCCACGACCCACAGCTCGGCGACTTGGCCCTTACCTCCGCTGATGAGCCCCCTGTTCATAATACGGCCTGTAATTACCTCCAATACTAAAGGATAATGGTTGTAATTACTACGGACCACAACTCACCGTGTAGCCACCGACCTGCACGCTTGCATCCGCCACAGTTGTATAAGTTCCAGCGAATCCAGCGTACCACGGCGCTGCTGTAATAACGCCGCCATAAAATTTAAAAGCACACACTTGCTAAAAGCTTCCTCATGATTTCTAATGACTCCAAAGGGCTTCTAATTTCTCATCTCTGTTACCGTGGCAGCGTAATACTACAGCGCAGGCGTAGTATTTCTTCCCATTCTAATTTTCATTGTTATTGTTATTATCTTAGAAGAGGAGGTAGTGATTTTATGATAATTTTCATTTTAATGCGTGCAGCGTGAAAGTAGCGAAGTATCGACACCGGTGCGGTCAGAAATGGCTTCCAGATTTCACGGACAGTTAATTTTCATTAACCGTAGAGAGTGAAGAATTTCCCCCCCCCCTTCTCACTGGAGACTGAAAGGTAGCACATGGCTTCGGATTGTGGCTCTGGCGAACCATTATCCAGATAAAAACCATCCGTAAATTATTTTGATTGCCTTTGCTGTTTCATTGACGAAGCGTCTCGAGACTGCTTCTGGTCTAGTATTAAATTACATTAGGTGGCATTCAAAATTGAACTGCTGTTAGAACCATCTGCGTGTGAGTGAAAAAAGGTTACGCTGTTATATTCTAACAGAAAACTCACCACAGATGCTTACCATGTTGTACTGATCATCAAATCGCCAAACCCAAATTTAACTGGTAATGTCTCTCCAAAGAACTTCATGTTACCACTTAAATGATAACTTCGCTTGCTTGCCTTGCATGGCATTTTACGCCTTATGGCTTTCATACTTTAATAGGGAATTTTACGCCCTTGTGACTTCAGTGCTTTAAATGGCACTATAAGCCTCGGTGACTTTAATTCCTCTTCAAGAAATTTATCATCCTTGTCACTTCAACGCTTTTGTAGGGAATTTCACTCTCTTGACACCTTAATACGAGTACCTTTTGGAACTTCAAATTTAATGCCTTTGTGACTTTAATCTGTTTACAGGATTTTTTGCGCATTTATGACTTAAATACTCAGGGAATTCTATACTGTTGAGACATCGATATCTATTACAGGTAGGGAATTTTTCCCTCATGTGACTCTAACAGCATAACAGGGAATATTGTGCACTTGTTTCCAATCTGTCCTGGTGCATGTATGTAATCAAATATAGAAATGCTTATTTTTTATTTTATTTAGGATTATAGAAAAGATGCTGATTATGAAGCTGCAACTACCAGGAGCGCCTTAGCTACATGCTTTTCATGTGCTTATTTGTATTACCGTTATCTCGTTTCCGTAACATATTGTGAATACTATCTGGCCCAAACAACCTACTTTTCATCTAGAAGTGGCACATACTGAGTGTTTAAGCGCCACACATCCCTACCCCGAATGCGTCTTGCTCCTAATAAGAAATTTTCGGGCGATTATCTGCTACTACCCAATGCTGTTCACTATCTACTCTTAGACATCGGAAAAATGCCCATGATCTTCCTACAAGCGCTATACTATAAATACCTGCAACTGTTTCCGTCAATACCCTAATAAAATTCGGGGTCGCCGCGGTGCCAGCGCAGAAGCTGAGTTACAGTTTTATCATCTGCGGCGGCCTGAACTTTTGGTATGGTGCGTCTAAAAACTTTAATGAATTCCGTCACGGAATATCCCGGGTTCGTACAAGGCCCCCTAGAATATATGCTAGGGGCCTTGGTTCGTACGTTTAAAAGGAATGGCTCTTTCAGTTATAGACAAAATATGCCGATTCCATAAAACACCCAACTGCTCCAGCTCACTACCTTGATCGTGACCGTATCTGCCTTAAATATAAACATCTCAGATTGAACAGGCCACCATCTATAACAAAGGCCTTCAGGCTAAGAAGACAACTTTATTACACCCATTGAATTATTATAGACGCTAAGAAGAAGGCTTCTGGGATGTAAAACATCACTAGCTAGATATGGAAGCTGATATGCATATCTCTAGGTCCCAGAATCGAATCCTGACTCGATTATCTGTATTTATTCTATTTAAACACAAGGGTGGACGGAGAGCCCCCTGTCTGGATAATACCAGGTGTTGAGGGACGACAAACTGTGAGATATAGGTAAAACTGATCATTGTTTTATTTATTTTGCGAACAAAATCGCATGCTGTTATAATGAAACCGATCATTTTCCAACTTTGTGGTATTGAATCTCTGTCTTGGTTTTGTGAAATTAGTATTGTGAAGAGCAGTAGCTAACTATGCCACTAAATGCAATCGTTTGTAGGGAGAAAGGTTGAAATGTGCTAACGCAAGAGGTTACCGCGCCCAGGGCTCCTCAGTTGTCTCGAGTGATGCAACAGTGTACTAGCAAACCTTCGCACTTCAGCTGGTGGACACTAGGGAGAAGAAATATGATGCACATGTCACCAGTAAAATTTGAAGTGAAGCGGTATAAGAGAAAGACCGATATTCATTACGAGCTGAAGACAACCTTAGGTTACATATGGGGCATTTTCTCACGTGTATACTTCACCAGGGTCAAGGAAAACATAAAGTTCGTAAATTCTTGAAGTACTTTTATATCACGGTAATGAACGGGACACTGAACGCATTATACCTGAAGAAACAGATACGAAATATCAACAAAGTTTTTGCAAATAGCTGCAGCTTAAACTAGAGCACTCTGAGAGCGCATACCTCCGCCAAGCAAGGTAACGGTTACGAAAAATAAAATTGGTTCTGAGACCATGAGTTTCTTTGTATCAACACCAAAATCTAATCGCTTGTGTTGTTCAAGGGTGTTAACAGATTCAATAATTTTTCTTTTGGAGATCCATTCACAACTTATTGAGTTATGCTGCTAACAAACATTATGACAAGCATGAGTCAAACATACAAATGAACCAACCGATCTGCATCAAAATTTTATCATTTAAGTCTTTTAACATTACTAACAACTCATGTCAATTTCATAAAGATCCATTCATTATTTTTTGAGTTATTGTGCTAACAAGCATAAAATAAAAAACAGTGACAAACAAATGAACGGATCATTACAAAAATTTGGTCATTTATTCTTCGTGACATACGTAACAACTCATGTAAGTTTCATAAAAATCTGTCTTTAACTTTTTGAGTTATGACATTGAGAAACATGAGGCAGAAAAACAAACAAACGGATGGACGGATCTTCGCCAAAAGTTAATCATTTGTTCCTCTCACCATACCTAACAATCCCTGCAAATGCACCCGATGCCTGAGCGTCTTCGTCGTGGGTGGACCCTGCGGGAGCTCTCTGCGCGCTGCGACGAGGACTTCCGTGGGCCAAACGCAGGCACTTTTCGTTCGGCGTGGCTTTCGCGGGTCGCTGTGGCGCTCCTTTTCCCTCTCTCTTACTCTCATCTCCCGCTATTCTTTCTCGCTGTCTCGTGTTTTTTCTTTCACGGACAGGTCCTTTCTGCCGACGACCTGTCCGCTCTTGTCTAGGCAGCCTTTTCCTTACTTGTTCCCCCTTTCGCTGTCCCTTTTATCCCCCTATTCATTCTACTAAGCGGCGATATCCACCCCAACCCCGGCCCCGCCGTCCCTGCTTAGTATGCTCGCGGAACGTCACCCGGGGGTGGTCTATCCCTGTAAATTTCCTCGAAATCGGTCCTTAACTTTTTGAGTTATCTTGGTGACAGATAAACAGACGGACTAACAGACAGACAAAGCCGACTAAAACATAATCTCCTTGGCGGAGGTAATCAAAGCAGTCGATTCGGATCAAGTTGCTCTGCCCATTTTTTCTTACGAATTGTGATTTTTTTTTTTCATTTCTGACAAAGTTGAGTTATGGTATTCCAAAAGAGGCCAACACTGGGCGTGTTCGATTCGGCAGCAAAATTGAACCTTTCAAGCTTGACTTGTCCAAATCTTCAGACAGGAGCCTTGGCTACGACTTGTTGATTCAAATTTCAGGGATTGACTTGTAATCAGTTAGCTGTGAGACTTCCATGCATGAACTTAGTCTTGCTCTGACGGTGGAGATTTCAATCGGTTCAGCATAATCGGGCTGCTGCTAACACTTGTAACACGATTCAAAGTAGTGAAGTTGGAGTCCCTGATTGTATAACCGGGCAAGCCAAGTGGGTTTGGCTTCGATCGACTTTTACGACTCAGTCGAACGAGCCCAATAAGCAATGAAGCTCATTGCATTACAGTGAGGCCCATCTGGGCTCTATTTCCTTTTCTTGGATGAATCTCGAAAAATCAGACCAAGTAGCTGATTCTTTCTCTAAACGTCGGTTTGACATTTGTCTGCCTGTACAGCTTGAAACATTACTTACCGAGAAAGTATGCTAATGATAAATTTCAAGTAGTGCACACATACATGACTTTTTACTTGTATTTAGCTGTTTTCCTTAGAAATACTTCCCCGTTATTTTTTTATTAGTACGACTATTTTACCGTATCTCGCTCAGCTTTAATTTTGTACTCGGTAGTAAACCTAATATGATGGACTGTGGGATATTAAGTCAAGGGAATACGGGGCTTGATAGCCAGGCTAGTTAAAGTAAGTTAATCTAAGCCAAGCCCACTGGACTTGACTTGTTCTCCACTACATACAGCAACTTCGCCTTCATCACCTTGAGTCAGGTTTGCCGGAGCTAGAAGCAACCCTTTTATGTTGAGCTTCAGTTTACGGAGTAAGATTGAGATCTTGAAAGTCTCTCAGGCAATCGATTAAGAATGAACTTCTGAAACTCGAATTAACGGGTCAAAGCCAGCACACATCTCTGACGATTTGGACGAATCAAGATTGGAAAGCTTAATTTCGGCACTCAGTCGAACGTGAACATGATCATTGATCAAGTTAAATACAATTTCTGCATATACAGGGCGTCCGACACTTTCGTTCCCAAACCTTGATATAAAGTAGCGATCGTCGAAATGAACATTTTTTAATTCCATGAAGGTATTGTCTAAAATGTTTAGTTAAAGAGTTACAAGGACTTGAAGTTGGACAGTTATTAAAGAAGTTGTGGCAAGGAAATGCAATGAGTGACAGGGGTTTGAATTAACTTTCATCCGATATTCTCAGTGCTCCTCGACATCAGAGATAAAGATTAGTTTGTTTATTTTTAGTTCTTCTTCGGCTGCAAATGTATCATCGGCAATGGAGGGAATATCCAATACTGAATTAGCGGATATGCACCAAGCGTATGGTGCATCAAACGGAAATTCTAGAGAGGCTGTTCAAATTTACGCAGGAAGGCGTCCCATCAGACATGTTCCAGGGTATCAAACATTCACAATTTAGCACCATGGAAGCCTCTCCGCACGAGAGTGTACGATGTTTTTTTAATAACCGTCCAACTGCAAGTCCTTAATTGTAACTCTTTAACTAGACATTTTAGACCATACCTTCATGGAAAAAAAAAAGTTCATTTCAACGATCGCTATATTATATTAAAGTTTGGGAATAAGAGTGCCGGACACCCTGCATATATTTGCGGTTGGATGCTTTTCCCATGTTTTTGTTGTACTTGTTCCTTCTTGAGATACGAAGCCTTCCCGGATCTAGAAAGTCATCCATGCGCAAGCATAGGCAGTCTGTGAGTTTTTTTAACTAGACTTGTGTCAAAAACCTCATTATTCATCGTTTATATTGAGAGAGCTTGACATCCGCGTTATTTCGGTGTGTGCCTCGTATAATAATAATAAATATAAAGAAGGGAACCAGACTGGCCTGGACACAAGCTGTTGTGTCCAGCGAAGCATGGAATGCAATGCTGCACAAGCACTTTCTACGCAGCTCTATTTTTAATTATGGAGAATGGCGAATAACTTCTGCTGTTACTTATACAACCGATGTTGATAAGCTGTATTTGACAGATGGTTTTAAGATTGTCTGCAGCTGCTTAAGACATTACTACCATTTGAAATGGAGAACGTGAAAGTGTTGCTATAAAGGGGACTTTTCTTAATAAATATTTCGTTTTTATAATTGTGTAGTAATTCTTAAATATTATTTTATGTAAAATACTATCTTAACGCGCACGGGAGTCATTTTGCCAATTTTCTAATAGTTTTGTTCATAGAACAACTACTGCTTAATTTGGCGAGGCTTAATTATATTAAAGCGCTGCAGCTGCAGCTACGATACGTAGTTGCCGCAGATAAAAGAGAAATTTATTGATCGTGTAATCATTTTGAAATAGTTCCAGCTTTAAATATGCTTCTAGAAATGAAGTTTTAACTGAAGCTTAACAGCCTACTCGTGTTTTGGATTAATGGGCTGTGTAATTCTTGCAATGCCACTAACATATGCATTGGGGATCTTGGCAAACGCACTTGCACATGATATGCTGTAGGAACGCCTGGTGGGGGCAAATTTTAACGCCGTCATTTTTTATGGCAAGCTTACTCTAGAGGTTTGGAATTTTTCGCATCTAGGTCAACCCACCAGACTCCCTGCAAAGAATAATGAACATTGATCAACTCCTCTTATTGGGTAAACAGACAAACATATATACTTACATCTTCAACGAAAACATCGCCGCTCACCGCTTCGCTCGCGGGTGATAAGAATGTGAGAGATTGGGATCTCCTGATGACATCAAAGGCGTCATGAATTGGCTCGCCAAAATCGAGTTACGCTAACTCCACGAGGATTAACTTGTCTTGAAATTCAGACAAATGCTCAGGCTCCACTCCGTCGAATCGGGTTTCTGGCGTTATCCTTTAGGCGAGTGCCCTTGAGACTTCCGAAAAGTCAATTTTACTCCATGCATACAAAGTCGTTTTCGGCCATTTCAGGCATAATCGGGTGGCTGTTAACCCTTGCAACACGATTCAAAGTGCCGAAACCAACACTTTTACCTGATGTCCCGGTCAAGTCAAGCCGAAGAGGTTCAACTTTTCCACCATTCACCGTTGGCTCAAATACCTCTGTGGCGCTGCCATAGTCGTAAAGCTTTCTTTCTTGATTTTCATGTTTAGAGTCATAGCATTTTACTGTAGGTAACGGTGCAGCATCTGTGAATACAATGAAGGAATATCTGAAACTCAACTATCACTGTAGATCGTCAGTCTATATCAGTGGACAGTGTACATTAATTTATGTATACGAGCAATGCATTTTTGATTCAATATTCAGTATTGATTTTCAGGGTTATTGAACTTTCGCTTACTTCGTAGGCAGAGAAACAATGGGGCCAAGGGTTGATACAGCGGCTGTAAGCTAAGTAGCTATCTATTTGATATGCATACAGTGCCTCACAGATGTTGAATTTATTCAACTGTGCTGCTGGTAGCGTCTGCATCTGTGACAACAGTGATAGGCCAATATAGGTGGTATTCGAGCGAGACCATCGAGCATGAGACTGTCTCGACGGTCTCGATTGGTATCAGGTGAAGAGCAGATACAGGCTGTATGAGAGCGAGTTGCTATGAGTACGTTATGAGGTAGATTGAGAGTTGCCCAAATCCTGATGTAGTGTAGATATTCTATAAATTTAGGGCATGTTCGGTTGGCCACCAAAATGAAGCCTTCGAGGCTTCACTTTGTTTGAAACATCAGGCAGGTGCCCCGGCTTGCACCCGCTGATTCAAGTACGAGGCGCACGTTGATCCTTAATCGCCTACTTGAGAAGTTTCGAGAACTCTATTGTACTTCGTAAAATGGAGATTTCAGTCGGTTCAACCTAACCGTATGGCTTCTAACACATGTAACAAGATTCAGAGAGACGAAACCAAAGTTCCTGCCCGCAGTTTTGAACAAATCAAGTCGAGTGTTCTTGGCTTAGATCGACTTTGATGACCCAACCGAACGCTCCCAGAGGTGCTGGTATAGCACAGTATGTGACCTACTATGGTTTTCACTGGCCGTGTTACACTTTTTTTCGCTAATAATTTGTAAACGAATTGTCGGATCACTATGGTATTTCAGCGCAAAACCTTTTACACCCCTACCTAATTTATGGCCCACATATCATATTGCTATATGCTTATACAGAGGAGTTTACTCTTGTATATTAGGCCTATATTAAGCTGAAGCCTGGAAGTCGCGTCTACACGTTCGAACGACGACCCAGTGTTGCCAGGTTGTCGAGGTGAAATATCCGTAGACCGGAGCCGAAATTTCTGTATTTGCCAGAAATATCTGTAGATCCAAATAGTTTCACTAACGTGTCTTGTCTGTCATTTGTCTATAAATTATATTCCAGACTGTTTCGAACTCTGTGAGTGAGACGGCCTATGACAAACTATATATACCCATCGATCGATGATAGGTTCCAGAAAATANCTTATGGGAAACTTTCAAAATTTCATGCATTTAGAACAAATCACTCTAAATATCTGTCGATCAGGATTAAAATCTGTATACTTACAGATATTAATGCCAGAAAAATCGATAAATGAGCAATTTTTTAAATGGGATGGCTTCCTACAAGACTATTATATATGTACCGAATTATGCCGCTGTTCGAGTGTTTGTGGGATGTGGCCACCGTCGATTGGTATTTTCTAGAACCAATCATCGATCGATGGGTATAGTTTGTCATAGGCCGTATCACTCACAGAGTTCGAAACGGTCTGTAATATAATTTATAGAAAAATGACAGACAAGACACGTTAGAGAAAGTATTTAGATCTACATATATTTCTGGTAAATACAGATATTTCGGCTCCGGTCTACGGATATTTCGCCTCGACAACCTGGCAACACTGGGTCGTCGTTCGAACGTGTAGACGCGACTTCCAGGCTCCAGCTTAATATAGGCCTAATAAACATGAGTAAACTTCTCTCTATACGCATATAGCAATATGATATGTAGGCCATAAATTAGGTAGGGTTGCAAAAGGCTCTGTGTTGAAATACCATAGTGATCTTACAATTCGTTTACGAATTATTAGTGAAAAACAGTGTAACACGGCCAGTGAAAACCATAGTAGCTGGGATTCTGGTGTAGTAAATTCGTGTGCCTAAACCTTTGGTTAGGCACCTCTTCTAGCAGAACCGAACCTATCCTTACCTATTCTTAATTAACCTAGTCTATTCTAACCTTACCTAAACCTTGAGATTGGCTGCTTATTATTCAAGGACCGATTTGTACTTTATACTTAACCCTTTCACCACTAAGCGACTGACTTGCAACACAAGTGGTAGTTTAGCTTCATCTTTGCCCTTTATTGGAAGATAAGGAACAGTGACGTTCAGTATGTGGTATCAGCTAAAATAAATCTAGCGAGTGTCCACATAAACCGTTAGTAAGACTTTTGGTAAATAAAATTGTTAGCACACTAAATGCTGTTCCCATAAAAGACAGATAGTTCCACTAGGTACTACATGTGAACAGCAGTGGCAGCGAGCAAATTAATGTCTGAAATAATAATGCATTTGCACCAAGGAACTTGGTTCGTTCCCATCCAAAGCCTGACCTCCGTGGCCCACTGTATTTCCATACGCCCAAACCCCAGGAACTGGAGAGTGCAATGGCGAGCCTGACTGCTAATGCTATTGCTACCGCCAGCATAGCGTGGGGTCTGTTGGATCACAGTCGTAATTCTGCGTGTACTTCAGAGGATAAATGCACCAGAGGTGGTAATTCATTAAGATTAAAAGGGCGGACCTTAATAGAAGAGAAGTTCAATCCCATTAACTCGCGGGTCAACCTAATGTTTTTACGAAACTCTGCTGCTACGGCACTTGCGGTTCTTGTACTACAGAGAGAAAATGATTTAGTGGCAGCAATACAAAGGAACTATTACATTTTTGGACAATGTCATCTGCACTTGAGATTTAGAAGTACAGTAGTTGTAAATATGTGCGGACATTCAACAGGTTAAGTTTGCATTTTATCTAATAGAATTCGGCAGTGAAAAAATTTCAGTAAGCATTTCCAAGACTATTGTTCTTTGTAGGTGCATTGTACATTTACTATGCAATTGTGTTCATATACATTATGCCAACTCCATGAACCCATAAGCGTTATTGCGATAACTAGCGTATATGAGAGTTCAATTTTATTTACTTGTAGGATTGAGGGGCGCTGAAGAGGTCTTGCTATTGAAGGATATAGCGAGTAAGAGGAGCAAATATCTACACGGGAGTTTGGGACACTTGTTTCAAAGAACGTTTGCAAAATATGTGGCTGTATTCCTTTCGTTTCCCTTTTGTTCACAGGTTTAAACTGATATTGTAATTCCCTTATATTTTATTTTCATTGGAATCCGCGAACATATCAGCACCTTTAACGCACATGGCTCAGTGAACTTCTATGTCAATCATCCAGTGTGAAATAAAATTCAGTAAGTCGCACACATATTATACTATAGACAGACTGAGGATAGGACAAACTTGTTAACGTTTGCACACTCGCAATTAAGGGATAACGTGCTGAGCACCTACTGTAGACATAAATAATTAATGCCGAATTAAACATGACATGAACTTATGATGTCTTTTTATAAATAACAATTTCGCACACAAGTCATTTAACTACATGTGCTGAATCAAATGAACTACAGAGAAGTTTGCATAATACAAAGTGCTACACAATATAACTGTTCCATTACTACCTAGCAATGAATGTTATTGTGCATGAGTTAGGTTTGCGTCAGTGGCACACGCTGAGATACAGACAGTTCGGCTTTGCTATAAATTTCAAGAAGCTATCAAAGAAGCTCACTACGACCATCTGGTCTGGAATGCCCCGCCGAACAGCGCAACGGTTCAACGGTGCCGTCCGTAGCTCCAGTCTCGAAATTAGTCGCGTTTTTTTCTCCCTCGGCCATCGGTCTGCACGCCCCTTCATAAGAGCTTTTTTTCAAGAAGGTTCGTGTCTAGAGTCCTTCTGAGGATTCCTTCAGGATGCCTTTCCTAGTAGAGAGGATGTTATGGCAGCGAAAGGACCACAAGTGTAAGCAGGACATCTGTATGCGGATGCGATGGAGCGCCTTATAAGTGCCACGATTGAGATCTCTGAGGTCTTTGATGTGTTTTGGTGCTCCTAAATATGCACTGAGAGCCCGCCAAACTTTGATGGCTATCGTTCGCAGGGTAACTTATAGAAAATGAAAGCGAGCTTTGCTTGACGTGACCATGCTGCTGCTGCTGCACTTGCACCTTCTGAGAGACCGTGGCAGTGACTGTTGCTGCACTGCATGGTGCCAACTGTTCTGTGTTGAATATGTGATTAATCTCAATGGTAATTACAATGGAATAGTGCAATAAATTATTGTTAATGTTGCTTAGGGAAAGTATTGAATGCAGTTTTTGCATACGATTGTTAGCGTAAAAAAGACGGTAATGAGTAACTGCTAATTATAGAATGAATTACGACTGATAATATCTTGTGAGATGCTATTGTGAGCAATTGCTGCATGTGATAATAGCTACAGATTAAAAACGGCAATAACTTATGTGCAAATTATTGGAAACAATAAATAAATTACTGTTATTAACATTTAGTGCCAGTAGGTTGTAATTATCATAGATAAGTGAAAGTGGAAGATCAGCTTGGCTAATTCAAATGCTGATTGCTGTGTTATATTCGTGATAACATATTTTAGAGCGGAAATGATAAACAGAGTTAGTGTGATCGCTAATAACTGCAGAAGAAACTACGATAGGTCCAGACATGAATCAGTGAATTTAAGTGAAACCTGAACGTCCCACGTCCCAATAGCTAGCAATATCATTGCACCTCCTTGGTTAACACAGCCGCTGGAAAAGAGTTACTACACATAATGCCGTATCACTGCTATACTCTTGCCTCCCTCTTGGCACCCCCGTCGTAACGCTGCATGTATTCTTAGCTGCGTAGCCTCAGCGCACCTTCCGTATTATCGCTGCAACGTTTTTTCGCTGTGTTTGTAATGCACTGACCGATGGTCTTATAAATCTGATAAGCCGGATGCTTCAGTGCCTGAGTGTTTGTTTTGTTTTAGCGAGTGAGACGCTTCAAACGTGATAATTTCGAACCTTTAGTGCAGGGAAAGTGACAAGCGAGCATCTCCATTGGCACTTGGCTATAACGACATGCCACCGCTTTATCTTCGGTCCCCTCGTTGGTGGGAGATTATCGAATTGCATACCGGATCAGTGAAGACGGAAGCACTGGCTAGGAATGCGCCGTAAAGGTTATGTGTAACCGCTGCACGCTTTATTGGAGCGAACGAAGCGAGTAAACCGTGATGAACATAAGAGTGAATATTGGTATTCTTCTTGGAAAATAATGTGGGTTCCTTTTGCATGCTGAAAGAGATGAAGATGAGCTCACGGCGTAAAAGATAATCCAGAAATTATACTGGGCAATACTTACGGTTTACTGGGCAATACTTACGGTGACAATTAACTCGCAATAAAAAAAATTATGAAGAACAAAAGACAGCCCCCAAAAAACTCATTGAATATACGTTCAAAAGTACACTAAGTTACCCATAAAGTTGATACTCGATGCAAAATAACGAAAACCGATGAAGATAAAAACGCACTGTGCAAAGTACAATTCGAAAAGTACATCGTGCAGTCCATCAGGAGAGCAACGCACCTTACCAAGTATAACTTCGAAAGTACACGGTGCAGCCCGTAAGGAGAAGAACACACGGCACAATCGCTCCATTACTACCGAGCGGCGCACCACACGGAGCACCAATCGGTAGGACTGTATGGACCGGAGCGGGCCCGGCCATAACCTGGCCCAAATTAGGGTTAATGGGCTGTGTTCGCAGCGGGCGACCTGCCCTGGCCTCTATTCCTTTACCAAACCTTTTACACGATGACTGGATCTCCCGCACAGACTTCATTGAATTACAAACATCGAGCGCCTACTATGGACAAATGAAACTTTTGACCAAGTCAGAGCGTAGCGGCCGCTTGTTCATCCTACGCTGCGGGAAAGAAAGGATTTAGGCGCGGGAAGTTCTTCAGCAAAAGTGCCTCCGCGCTGTTAGCGAGGAGTATAGTTTTGCAGTTGTTGTAGTGCACTAAAAAATATTTGCAGAATGTCATGTAGATGTAATAGAGTTTCAAAGAAACTTTCACTTTCGCTGCATATGGAAGCTGGGATTTTGGGTAGCTACTATGGAAATAGGATATATATATTCTGTACGTTCAGTTGAACAGGAATGCCATAGTGAATGATAACTTTTTCTTGTGGTTATTGATAGATGCATGATGGAACAACACTAAAAATGACAGGAATTTAGAGACAGACTTGCCACCGCATTTTTCACTTGACGTCATTTTTAGCAAACATGCCTTGCAACAATGATAACACTTAATGATGTTACCATTTGTGTACATTGTTCTCCATTTCATGATATATTTATTGTAGTTGTTTATTATGTACTTTGTTTCGAAATAGCAATGTTACCCTATAGTAATGGTTCAAAATGATACATGACTGTTTCAATACGCATACACATGACCTAGCTAACTGCTATCTGGCCGTCTTTACTTTGCTTCTCATTTTTATTTGTAGAAAATACTCCTAAGCTGTCAGCATTGTAGGCCAAAGGGCGTTCGTATATTTACAATAAAATAATTTTGTGTTTCATAGCCCAAATCGTGCAAGCAAGAGTGTCAACTGTGAGGATAATTTCCAAGTTAAAGAATCTCGGAAGTACGCTTCGGCCATTAACATTTGATCTTGGTTTTACTTCAGCAGAGTAGGTATATGCACCGGCTGCTAATCCGAAATTTCTTCTTTGGCAAAATAAACATTTATAAAATAAGAATGTTATCTTAACAGTTTTTTCCTTTGCATGCACTTTTTTCTTAGATAAAATTTTATATACGATGAGTTTTCTCAATACCACGGAAACGGATTTATACTTCATATTACATGTACTCATGTCAGATATTCATGCGTTTGCAGCGACTCTAAAATAATATACATTTTCCTTGTTATAAATATCTTCAGAGCCACAAAATTTAAGTTAAGAATCAAGGAACATATATACTTAAAAATAAGAATGACAACGACACAAATTGGAGAATTACATCAACCTGAGAATTTAGAGCATCACTATTGTCATTGGAGAGCAGTCACGTTTGTGTGTAAAGTAAAAAGTTCTTCCATAAATTTAGAGCAAGCTGAGGCTGACTCACTTCCCCGATCTATGTATACGTACACAACCTGTCAACATGAGTATAGGAGTTGTCGGTTTTTAGCAATAAATCTGCTGTATTCGACATGAGTTCATGTCATCCGCAGTAAAACATCGACTTATATTCTCCTAAAAAGAGTTAACTTTCCCAAACATGCACTTTACTCGATCTGTAAGGCATAATGGCTGCGCTATCGGCCTTATTCGATGGCAATGGCAGACGTACGCCTCGTTGAGATGGCCATAAGGAAGTGAGGCATCAGATGTACCTGTGGCAAACCTGCTGGTTCGAGGTACTCAANATAATGGCTGCGCTATCGGCCTTATTCGATGGCAATGGCAGACGTACGCCTCGTTGAGATGGCCATAAGGAAGTGAGGCATCAGATGTACCTGTGGCAAACCTGCTGGTTCGAGGTACTCAAGATGTGGCGCATCGTGCTGCAGTTGTGTTGGCTTAGTTAGCGAACACATTTGAGTATTTACTTAGTTGTGCGTTGTTTTGTGTAACAGCCTCAGCATTTACTTAGCTATAGAATATGTAACTTAGATAAGTGATATATTGTAGGTATTGCAAATGTATTAGTACTTTTGTTTCTTTCTCTAAGCTATGGAATAATACATTATAGTATTTGCTTAGATATGTGACACGTGACATAGGAGACTTAGCATGTGCTTCTTTGTGAAGCACTGCGTGTGTCAATAAGTCTTCGCTTGTTTCGGGAGCACCTAGTTGAAAATATAGAGGACGTTTTTATTTCTGTAGCACACTTTACCCATGCTAAGACCTGATACAGAGAAAACCTGAGCCGCGAGGACGTTGATAGAACATCACTGATTTATAAATGTTTAGGTATTTTGGGAGACATCCTGTTTACGCAGCATTGCTGGTCATTAGAGTTCGAGAAGAAGTCCAACTTTACCTCAAGCTTCGGATATTAATATCCCTTCTTGCCATCGATGGCATCCATACTCGAAAACAAATGGCTGCGAGGTGGCGCCTGTGACACTCTGAACGGGCGAGCTTCCTGCGACGCTTTTTCTTTGTCGTCACGTGTCAGAACGGAAGATACATCGTGCTGGGTTGTAACCCTTACGGCCGCACGGGACAGACGCTCGCTTTTTTTAATTGATAGTAAATATACTCACATATACATGATTATATATGTATATATAGAAATTTTAGCAGTAGCATAGTAACAGCATTAAAACGGAGAGATGTTTCATAAACGGATGTATTCTACAGTCGTATTTATATCAGTTCTGCAGTAGTGCAAATAAGAAAAGCAGTCACAAAATGAAGTTATGGTTTGGGTTAATGCACATAATTCATTAAGTCATATGATTTTTTTTACCAGCATATGTATGTGGGCAACTTTGCTTTCGAATTTACACAACGACATATTGAACTAGAGCACTCTGAGAGCGCATACCTCGCCCAAGCGAGGCAACGGTAGCAAAAAATTGAAATTGGCTCTGAAAGCATAGTTTTCTTTGTATAAACTTCAAAATCTAATCATTTGTGCCTTTTGATAGTAATAACAGCTTGTGCAATTTTCTTGAAGATCCGTTTACAACTTTTTGAGTTATACTGCTAACAAACGTTAAGACAAACATGAGTCGAACATACAAACGAACAAACCGATCTGCACCTTATTTAATAATTTATGTCTTTTAACATTACTAACAACCCGTATAAATATCATTAAGATCAATTCATTGTTGTTTGAGTTACTGTGCTACTAAGTATAAAATTAAAATCAGCAACAAACGAACGAACTTACGGATCATTACCATAATTTGGTCATTTGCTCTTTTTTATATCCTTAACAACTCATTTTAATGTCATAAAAATCCATTCTTAACTTTTTGAGTTATGGCATTGAGAAAAATGAGGTAGACAAACAAACAAACAAACAAACGGCTGGACATATCTCACCAAAAGTTAGTCATCTGTTCCTCCCAGCATAGGTACCTAACAGTCCCTGTAAATTTCGTTCAAATCGGTTCATAACTTTTTGAGTTATCTTGGTGACAGACAAACATGACGAAAACATAACCTCCTTGGCGGAAGCAAAAATAATTTAATCACTTGCGCTAAGGAAGTAAGAAGCACGAGGCTTGATTGTCCCCAGCCTGGCGAAATGTTCAGTCAATGATCTATGGAGCCAAATGAGATCAGACTATTTTGTTATTAATTTGAATTTCACCGAAGGAAGTTCGCTGTCTGCAGTCGCAAACACACTCAGGCAGCTAACGTAACAGAAAGACGCTGACCAGACTTTCGCTGTAGGTTATATACCGTACAGTATTTGCTAAGAAAATTGTGCAATATGAGAATGAGTAGACGTGATGGACAGAGTAATGCATGTTTTAGGTGCGGTGATGCAGGATGAAATACTTGAAAATGGGTATCTCTAGGCCCAATAAAGATGATTAACGTGAGAGTAGTCAAAATAAAGTGCAGGTTAAAGCAGTAAGTGGCACATGTAGAGAGCGTGGTGATGGTATATGGGTGGTGGAGGTATGGAGAGGCACCTCATCACTCAGGTCAGGTGAACTGATCGGAAGCCTCCCTCAGGCCGTCAGTCATACCATTGGTTAGGTCTGCCGGAGCACTTCCCTGTGATTGCTGCCCTCTGTGTACGCTACGTGCGCGGGGTACACTTAAAAAAAGTGAAGAAACTTACTATCCGGGAATGCGTTATCGAAATTGTTTCCAAACATTACGGTGGCACTTGACGCAACATATCTGCTGATGCTAAAAAATATCGCGCTTTTTTTTCACTTACTACGCAGCCTTATTCTGTTAACTTTCCCAACTCAGAGTAGACGGCTCGCAAGAGCCGAGAGTGGAAGCGAACCCAGGTCTCTTGAAACTGAGCACGAGTAATGGGGTACTAATTTTTTGCGCTTTAATTAGTACATGGAAATATCCCATGATGGAAGGAGAGTATTTTTCACAATGTCAGCAGGTTATCCGAAATTTAAGTAAGGGTAAAACCGTTGTGGCAACCTGTGTCAATTAATCTTTAGATCGTTCGAAGCTTTACTGCAGACACCGACGGTTACGCGTGCCTATTCTTCCAATCATTGCATGCTGACATTAATGCGCTGCACACACACATACAGTGCTGGTGGGAATAAAGTCAGTCGAATGCACACAGGTGCAACAGACCGACTTCCATTACTGTACAGCCGAAGTTTTACTGTCTCAAGAAATAACATGGCTAAATATAATGAAAGCTGTACGGTAATAAACTTATAAATCATTTAATGTACGTTTGGTGTCAAAAATAGTCATGAACTAGAACGCCTCGTGGGGGTGTTGGGGCAAATTCTTCGCAGTCATTTTTGATGAACAAGGTTAGGGCACAGGCCCGGTCCAAGACATTAAGTCTTCAACAATAACATAGGAAAAATAGAACGCCTCGTAGCGTAAGACAATCTGCTGCGGTAGAGGCATATTAAACGCCCTCATATTTGATGGCCAGCTAGGCATAGTTTTTCGGCACAGGTCACATCTAGGTCAACCCACAAAACTCCCTACAAAAATTTATGAATATTGCTCAACTCCTAAATATATGCATATATAGTTAAATCTTCAAAGAAGACATTAACACCTCTCTCGCTTCTTCGAGGGTGATAATAATCAGTTGATAGTGCTTCAACTAGATTGTTGAAATATCAGATCATAAAGTATGTAATTATCGCTTGATGTAGGATCAATCCAAATGCAATAAATATTGGGCGCACTATTTTTGTACGAGCACCGTCGAGTTATCGGGCGCTTACGAGCTGATGCATCGCAGTTGGGCGTGGCAGCGGCAGCTGGATCTTTGCTGCTGCAGGATTTGTCGTTAATGGGAACCTTGACCGGAACGCGTATCGAATGCAACGCTGTTGATCATTTTGTCTAAAGCAGCTAATTTATGCTCTGTATCAGTGAATTAATTAAACCGCTGCTCATTTGGCTAATTGGAAATCGTAGCCCACTCAAAAAAATCACGTCAAAGATATTTTGCACGCGCTCATCATACGGCTGGACTCATTTAGCACATCCGACGTTTCATCACTCTACGATCCTTTCCAATACTAGTAAGAGCAGAAGTGCTGTATGGCAGAGTGGCTGGGACAAGTGCCCTAAATAACCCGTCCCCTAGCTTGCCTTTAGCCTAAGGAAAGATTACTGACAAAAACTAGGAGCGCGTCAGCTCGTCGCTCGTTACTGGGATGGTCCCGACAACATCCATTAGTCACAGATACAATCTTTCTTACGGTTACGTACGTCTTGAGCGCTATCGTATGCCTAACACGTTAGGTTCTAACTAAATTGGGGGTTTGGTAATACAATGCGCTCCACTGGTACACTCCTGGGATCATAAATAATATTGCGGCTACTTGTTTAAGTGATAAGGTAATGATCAACAAGCAACGCCAAGTACACATGCTACATGTTACAAGTGTACAGAGCTTATAAACAGCATTCCACGATGACAAATCAGCATCTAGCAAAAAGAAGGCGTCATCCACGCGGGAAAGTAGAAATGCGACTAATCCTCGAACAGTGGCAATATAAAAAATTATTTTGTCTCGGTAGGTATAATCTCAGGTTCATCGCTTCAGCCCATTATGTGATGCGTGCGAATATGTTTCACAGCTGCTCAGTTTGATCTTTAAATGACACTGCCATTAACTGGTTAAACCTAAAAGGGTATTATAATCAAACGTTGTTGTATCAATAAAAACAAATATCTGTAGCATCATTATCCATCAGTTGCACTTTATTATCTATTTTCGGAAGTTGCGCATAAAAAAAACTTATAGGTCTCGAATTCATAATTTTTATATTCGGTGTGTACTCTCCATGGTGTACTAAGTTATTACAAGCTCATAAAAAACCCTGTGAAAACATGACCCACTTCTCTTTTACGGTGACTTGGGAAGAAGCAAGAAGACGAGGAAGGTATAAGGCTGACAGTCTAATTAACGTCCGAGTCTCGGAGCGCTCAGTCACCGCTAAATGACACCCAGGAAGCGTGAGTGACTTCCCTGCGGTAGCGTCTTCGTTTTCCCGTCTCAATGACACGAAATTTATTAGCAGAAATACACCCTGGGATTCCGGCCAGTAAGTCGCGTAAAAATGTATTCTCGCTGGCTTCGCACTACCATGAAGGATAAACCGGCATATTACTATCGACGATCGAAACTGCTGCGCACAGGCATCTTCATTCTAGTTGTGCACTTTACTTCATTCTATTTCTCTTGTGGAAGCTGAAGAAGAAAGTATGGACGTTTCCTGATAACTATTTCGATTATGACCATCAAGAATAGCTGCGCACATGCACTTTATCCTGCGTGAAGCGCAGACAAGCGTGGCTGTGTATTAAGTGCTGCTTTTCGGCATCTATCGACTCGGCAAGACATCATTATCCGCAAACTACTATGTGCCTAGACGAGCTGTCTATAACTATTATACGGTAGCCCTCATGGTTATAATGTGGCGGCTCTTTCCCTGCCACAATATATTTGGGCCTCACGACCCCAAGGGTCCTACGCACTGTTTCGTGCTGCAGATATAGGCCAACTGGCCCTAGAGGAGTAAGAACAGCTGCAGCCGACCACAGGTCACTAAGAATTATGGCGCCAAAACGGAAGGTTAAACGACCTGAGCTTACCTATATACCCTCCCATTGCTGGTCAGGCAAGTGCCCCATCCAGCTCCGCATACGAAGCAATTGCCGACTCAGCGCTCCAGATGCCGCAAACATAGCTTGGTAGGCACCTCTAGCACAGAAGTCAGGCACGCATGGCATGCTGCTGTTGTGGGTTTAAGTCTTATTCTTACACTCACTGTGATTCAAGTCTGAGCCTATTAACATAGAGAGTTTACTTCAGACTAAAGAAAATCCATGTACAGGGTATGAGGGCAACTCCCTCCGCAACTATGATCTCCTCAACAAAGACTCACCAACTTCTGACGGTCAAATCCTTAGAGGCCACCTTAATCCAATATCTGTCATACTCTAGCAAGGTTAAAATCTCCGAATCCCAGCGGGTCTGCAGCAACTAATCGCGTCCCCACGGCCGATGTTCATTCTCTCAAACATCTAAATGATTCTGACATAACGGCAGTAGTTCATAGAGGGCCGCTGTATTCCCGAGGCGCGACTGCTCTCTAGGAAATCGGCCTGTTAGGTGGTCTACTGCCAGTTATTTAATCTAATCAAATTTAATAATTATTAGGATCGATGCATTGACCCTAACGAACAATGAGAGCGGTAAGCCAGGAAAGAAGAACGGCAATGGTAAAAATGGGAACAGCAGGAGTTAGAAGAGAGGAGACGAAATTAGAAGTAAAGTGGGCACGGAAGGCAAGACGTCTAAAACGTCTACCTCTGTAGCTGTGGTAAATCATGTCGACCGCGAGTTGTTGTATTCGCTTTGCACTCCGTAACAACAGGATGGATTTTTCATCTTGCGACAGCAACGACAGTGAAATTATTTCATGGATTGGTGATATTAAATCAGAATCATTCAACGCTGAAACATATGGCAGATATCATTATTCACTTACACTATGCCAACAAGATAAGGTAGACCATGGCTGATGAACCACGTAACGAGGTAGACGAACCCCTTCCAGAGCGACGGGAAGGTATCCCGTCCGGTGCTGCATGAGCGTGGCGACCGCCACAAATAACTTTGGAGGGTCGGTGACATTCGTTCGTCCTTTCATGGGACGAAGCGTGAGTGAGGACGAAGTGTACACACTCTTTGCATGAGACGCCGCCACGCACGTGTCATCTTCGTTTGTTAAACCAACGACTACATGACACATCGGGCCTTGAGATTTATACCCTGCGATAGCCATGCAATGCTGCCTTTCAGAGTACGCGCTGTGTGAGTCAGCCAACCATTGAGATGTGCATCTTAGACTTCAGTAGCCTATGGAGGCTTTTATTAGTAGTTCTTCTAAATATAAAATATACTATTGCTTCATAATAGGCGAACTCGTGAATTGCCCTCTTGAGTAAAAATAAATATGCAATCCGAAGACATATCGGTGACGCACTTTATTATCATGCTGTCTATAGATGATTTGTGAGTAGTATGTTTCATCAGTAGTTTGAGTCGTGCGAGTAGCATGTTTCATTAATAGTTTAAGAGTACTATCCGGTCGTGAGTCTGCTGTTTCTATAAGTGTGCACTGTTTCATAACATATTGCCTCTGTAAATATAGTTCTACGATCATTATTTTGGCTGTAGTTAACTTAAATTACTATATCGGGTACACTTTATTTGCATACTTTCTGTATCTATAGCTCAACCCATTTTATTTTCAATGGCCACACTGAAAACCCTGCTAAGCTGCTGAGCAACAACAAAATATAGCGCAATAGACGCTATTTTCTATTAAAAGCACACACAGGTTGAGCCACACGCTATCAGTATAGGTATATATACCTGTGGCCACTACACCACCTGCAATTAAATGGAGTTCGATCTACCGCAGTCTGTTTACTGTAGACGCCATTGGGTGATCCGCTGCATCTCAACAGTTCAACATCTGCACTCAAGCAGTCAGCGGTCGTAGCCGCGATAGTGAGAAATTCAACACTTTCTACTCTCTTCTCTGTTAAAGATTTTCTGCTGCATTAGTGACGACTGGAGTCTATAGATTTAATAACCTCAGAGATACGCCTAGGCATCCAGGTTTGCCACATTGACTTCAGAATCGAGTGTGGGAGATGCGCCGTCTGCTAGTGCAGCGTCATGCGTTATTCTCTACACCTGAAGTTAACTTAACTTGGGTGTATGTGAAACTCTTCCGTACTAGAGAACTTAAATGAGTGCTCAAATTATAATAAATTTCATTGTATTTCCTGTCGCTATTCAGCCTATAGAGTTTAGAAGATAATAAATAAATATAACAGCGCCCGACCCCTAATTATGGATGTATAAAGTTTGTAAATTTATCTTACACGGATTTTCCTGTCTTTCAGCTCAAAATTTTCTGTCCGCAGTTAAACGATTGGGGGCCAGTTTTTTTGTATTACAAGTGTCGAGGCAGCAGTAGACATTACTACCGTCTGATATGGCTAAAGTGTCTTAAAATTTACATTTTATATAAAGAATAACAGCAGGCTACACATGCAGTACTGTTTTATAGTACGTACGTTTCTTATATAGCCGCTGCGACAATTAAAAAAATTTAGTACTTCTTTATTGGTAAAAAAATTCGCCTTATTTCCAAATTACGTATCACGATTTGTACTACTCATAGCATTCATAATTCACGGACTAAGATTGCACCTTATATACTACTTATAATATCAATCTTAAAAAATCTCAGAAGCGATTAAGTAATAAACACACTTGTTTATTTTATTCATTGCCTAGTTATAACACTTGGCCGGATATAGCGCACGTTTCGTACACACTTCACTATACAGCAGTGCCCCCCCATACACGCCTGTCAAGTGTACGGACTTGGCAGCTAGAGGGCCCGGCGCTCGGGAGTCTATTAGCTGAATTAGAGCGGCTGTCTGCTCTATGTCAAATCTTAGACCCAACTTCACCTGCCTTGCTTGTTCAGGAAATACGAAAGTCACTGGGTAGGAGCACCAGAACTGGTACTGCACAAATCATGAGGATGTCGTACATGATTTATGTCGGTGTTAATGGGCGGAAAATTGGCTTAGGTTTTCACACCGTACCTAAGGGCGGTTGTGCGGCTATAGTTGCACGCACGGGCTTGTAATTTTATTGGGCTGTTTTGTTACTGTTATATAGAGGCAATTGCAAGCGAGTCTGATATGTGTTGGACGCCTGTATTGTGCAGTATTAAGGTGTAGTAGACGTTTAAAAAAATCATAACTAGCTGCATACTGTTCACATTGACCAAGCGATGCTTGGAAACTCATTGAGGATAAAATTTTTAGTTGCCAGAGAAAGATTTAAAAGTGAATTCCTTCTGATTTTTCCGGTACATAAATGTCGACTGTTTTACAAACTTTCGTTTTGTTATATCCTTGTGTATAAGTGCATCATAATTATCAATCAAAATAGTAAAAAATATAGCAGATAATATATGTTGCAAAGATAAAATAAGAAAACTGAATCGTAGAATGTTTGATTTAAAAAAGTCACAAAACGCATTACTTTTCGGTATTTATCTAGAAACGGAGAGGTGTGCTTTACTTACACGATCCCATTCTTTTTCCCACCCACCCGATATTATAAACGTTTATTGCCACGCGACGACACTTGTCGGTTTTGTTTTCGGTACTCTCGATGATTTAGGGCCATTGGAGGGGGACACGACCCAGATTTATCGAGCGGATTTAAGTGTAAATAAGAGTTACGAGTGCTTGAGGGTGGCTCGTGTATAGACGAGCTCGAGATGAGCTGATTTACAGCGAGACGATTGTGTTCCTGAGAGATCTATAAATGGCGTACTTCTTTATGAGACTGCGGGTGTAAGAGGCGACCTATGTAGTCTTCGAATGCTTCTTTATTTTATTAGAGGAGGATCAGACACTGTCTACGAGTGCCAACTACGAATTTTTTAGCATTACAATCGGCCATAAATGAAGTAAGTGACAGAAAGTGCTGTGTTCGCAACGGTATGGGGAGTGCAGCTCTTCGGCAGCCCGGGAGGCAACATCCGTTGAGAACGCATAGCTCATGGTATGTCATTGTGGTCGCTTGACCTATTACTACGTTGCGGGCTATGGGTTTTCGCGACTAGCATTATTTGAAATGTTAAATTAGCGTTGAACTTAAAAGCCTTCCAATTCCACGTGGGTGTGGGAAGTACTCTTGATTTCACTTGCTGGTACAAATGAAAAGCTACCCTGGAGCTACATTTTTCTTTATAACGAAGTAAATTAAAATATGCACAGTCTGTGGCACTGTATGTGTTTCGAGTAACACAGAGACGCAGTTATGCTCAACGTACTCAAAATACAAGCCTTAGAAACATAACTTTATTCTGTGAAGGCAAAGAAATGATTTCCTGCATGGATTCGTGTTTGGCCTTGCGAATTATCCACAGGCGTAGCAGTGAATGTTGTTTCATGAGTTATGTCACCTAAAGAACAACGTTTCGGTCGTAGTGGGGGCTGCTCGATTTTTTTCACGTTTTCTTCTTGCACGACACCAGGGCTCTTTCTTCATAATAACAATTGTGACTTCATTGTTATGAACAAATTACAATGTATAAGTAGTGTCAGCTGTTCGAATGTTACTCAGTAATTGATCGCCCTTTGCTGAACCGTTAGGTTGCTAGCATTGATATGAATAAGGTCTCGGTAAGCAATAATGACAACATGAACAGCTAAGCTGCAGAAACAAGAGCGTCGTCAAAGTTTCTCATCTATTTGTGCACAATAGTTATAGCATAAAATATTTAAAAAACAGTACTAGCAAAACGCGGCATAGAATATACACAACTGATAGTAGCTAGCAAAATTGTTCTAAGAAGCAGCCGCTGTGATACTTTGGCACTTCTTCCATAATTAAATTCCTTTTTCACACTGCCCTATAAAACAGATATATTAGCAAGGAAAGAAGCTAAGCTTGATAACTGACCTTGATATAAGCGACTCATGTTCTTTCAAAAAAAGAAAAAAATGGAAAGGAAGAAATGTATAAGAGCAGGACTACCCCATGTCAGGGTTTGTCACCTGATGCGAACTATAATTGTTCAAGCATAAATAAAATTAATGAGAACTAGGAATAATTAATAGTCTTGCAATTAAGTGCACAATAAAAACTCAGAGTCCTGCGTAATTTTAAAAATATATGTGAATTATTGCTCTAAATAAAGAAACCACGAAAACGACTGATTCTGGTGTAGCAAGATACACAGCAGTACCTCGTAGCACCAGATACAAAACAAGTGAAAATGTATCGGTATAATTGTACTATATAGAGAGAATTCATTAACAACTAATTTTGTCTCAGCAAAACGCACAATATTTAAATTCACATGCATATATAAGTAGACAAACTCACCAAGAAGAACTAACGGTTGACTACCTCTGTTGCAGGTGCTACAGCGAGGAAAGGAAGTACAGGAGCAGGGCAATATTTGAAGTGAAGGGGACACTGCCACACCCACTGACCTCAGCTTCATTTACTCTTCTGGGTAAGAATTTCATCGATTCCCCTTCGATGATTTCCTCAGTTTTTTGTAGAAGTGATACCTATCGCTAATCTTCATTTATGTTTATGAAACATTCTGTCGGTTCCTTTAGTTTCTTTTTAATTGTGGACGATGTATTGTGCTTATCACTTGCATGTATTATTGTATCTATAGCTCGGCTATCTTTGTTATGCCACTCTGTGTACTGATGAAGGCTTCATTTAAGTAAAGTAAGAACTACATTGATTCAATTCCGGTTATTGTCATCCATGTACTTCGTACGGCCAGTATTTCACAGCTATACTGAATTTTCTTTGGTTAGTTCTGCAGGGTGTTCATTGGTTTTTCACGACATTATTGTTATGCATAATCTATTTTCCACGAAATTGCGTGCTTTTCATTTCAGCTTTGCTTACAGTTACGTGCACCTTACGAACTGACCTGTACTCTCAAGTCTTATTTGCTGAAATTTTGTTACTAAATTAACTCCAGCATTAAGTTCCTTCCTACCCGATTTGTACTACTTAAGACTCACTTATCTTCCTTTGGAATTGTATCGATTCTGCCAATATAATTGCTTTGTGCGACAAAGGAGCTCTTATTTCTTGTGACAGGGAAAGTTGCCTGCTCGACCCATCTGCTCTATGATGATAATATTTCAATTCTGGGGAAACTTAAGGTGTCGTTTGAAAATTATTTTTCTATTTGTAATTGAGAGGGCAAAAATGGTCTACAGTGCTACATGCCTGCTTTTCCTGACATCTTAAAAGTATAGATGCCTGATATATAGGATTGAACAGTGTGATGCTAAACGTACATTTGTGATTTTGTCATCACTGATTGTTTGTATGAAAGTAGATTTCGTAAGTAAAAAAAAAAAAAAATGCCGTTTAATTCGTGCTATTGCAAAAAAAAAAAACATATTTCTAACTAAAGTTGAAGGCTCCGCAGATGGCGGTGCGCAGCCATGCGAGCTGAACTGAATTTATATTTTAGCCACAATACTTAATTCACTTCAGTGATTTTTATTCTGCACTCTCCTTCATTTAAACAATAGCGCACAAATTAATGTTCCGTAGAACGACCTTTTATTATTCACTCCCGTTTAGGAACAATGGCCGAGAGTTATAAATTTTCATATTAATAAAACATTAGTATGATAATAAGAATTTTTGGAGTAGCATTCAGGACTTTATTATCGTCGTTTAACTATTTAAATGTTATTTAGAGCAGCTAATAATTGCCATCGTTTGCATATTCACATCAAACCAATTTGATATCTTTGCTTTTTAGTGCCGCCGTTTGGCAACATCGGTCACCTCTGACGTCATATACTTCAGGTAATTCACAGATTGTTAGGGGTAATTTGTTAGGGAAGGAAGTAAAATAGTTCTCGATATTTAGAGGTACTGCTTGTACTCATTCATATCCGTATCTGCAATATTGTGTTAAGTGCCGACCACTTTCATAACGTTGCTGATCTTCACAAGGCTATGTTAGATGAAACTTTCTTCTATGGGATACGCTTTGGTGAATCTCGCTAATATCTGAAGTTCCTACACAGGCTATTTTCACACGATTATAAACACGTAATTGTCAAATAGCTCAAGTTGAACGCTTGGGTGACAAGGCAACAATGCCGTGTTTATATTCCAGCTGTTCACATATAATTCACAATCATTGGGAGGAAGCGTACAGTTTGCACATCTTGATTTTTCAATTTATTAGCACTTTTTCTTCACATTGAATTGAAGGCGCCTTACTAAAACAGAACGGATCGCTAGGGAATCACTGGCGACAGGATGAAGGCAACAATTTGCCCGTAATTTATTGATAATCTTCTACAGATTACAGTAAGTTTATTTCCGTATCAATGACTTTAATGGCTTATTTGAGAGAATGTGCGCCGATGCAAAACAAACTAATACTCCTCACACCGGCACTGCACTAGAATCTCATATCTGAGCATCTAAAACGGCAGTAAAACTGAAAGTTTTTTATTTCTTTCTCGATAGATCACATTCCGTTCGCCTTTGCTTCACTTCTGTAACGGAGAGAAATTAACAACCTTACGTCAGCAGTTCTTCCCGTATTTCATTGTGACCATCTCGAATAGACTCCCTTCCGACGTCGTCGGTGAGGAGACAGGCAACACGTTTAAAAATCGTCTTGACAAACATTGGGAGAGACCTCCTCCGCAGTTAAGAACTCCTCCAGGAGTCGCAAACTCTTAACGGCCAAAGCTTCCGAGGCCACCTTAATCCAACTTCTCTGCCCGCTCCAACTACATACAGAGACAGACGTCTCCAACCTTCTCATATTAGCCGCTATTGGTCGTGCTTGCGTGCTTGCATGATCGTCTCTTTGACTGAGATTCCCTTTTTTTTCTTTCTCAGTCATCTATTTCCTTCTGATATAATGGCAATAGCTCATAGAGCGCCAGGACGTAAGTGACGGTGTCTCTTTGAGAATGGGCCTGTTGGTTCGTCTACTGCCGCCTATCTAACCTAATCAAAGAGTTTAGAATACAACAATTAAGAGGAAAAACTCCAAGGCAGGTTTTATCTCTGCATGTTTCTTCAGAAGGGCCGCAAGTGTCACTTTAAGCAAGGAGGTTCAATTTGTTAATTCAATCTCCCACATGTTTTATCGTGCCGCGTCCGATGAGTCGCAATCAAAGCTTGCAAAAATTAACGGTAGAAGTTCCCTACCATTTACCTATATTGGGCAACGATATCTCTGATAATTACGAACCATAAATCAATATATTTTACACCCAATGATGCAATATTCTTTACGGATAGGAGTTTCAAACTATTTCTGCTATCGAAACCACAGCGTAGGGTGAGAGTTTAGCCACTCTCAAAGCAGCGGCGTGGTGTAATTACCCCCATACCTATTCAATAATAAATTAAACAGCAATATTTTTTTAGATAAGGCATTTCTAACGTCTTCGACTTACAAATTCAATGATTCGTAAATTTATTGAGCATTCAAAACACACTATTTTTTAATATTTTGACGTTTACGTTCACGTCATTCGTCGCCATATTGGAACGTGTACATAACTTGTAGTATTTTAATGTTGTAATGCCTCCATGGGAATTGAATAAAGTTTAATAATATATACAGACGAAATGATAGAAAAGTGCCACCAGAGGGCGACGAAAATTGGGCAAAAAATTGCACATACTTTCCGCTCTTGATTTATGTATTCTAAACTCTTTGCCCTTACCCAGCACCATCCTTGACACTGTTTTTGCATCGCTACTTAGTATATTCTACACACTAAATGTGTCTCGTTATTTAGGGTAAATTTTCATACATGATCCTGTAACCTTATTTTCACTTAAATAAACTGTAAAATTCTATCGAAAAAACTAGTGAAAGCATCAGAATAAATAACAATTTGAAATTAAGGCCAACAAAATATATCTTGGTCGACATGCATACAGCAATGTCCGCTGGGTGTGCAAAATGTATTTCCTAACACATGTCTTGGAATCATGCCATAAAGCACCCAGGAAGTAAAACTTATTTTAAAATAGTTATAGCCAATTTTTAGCTTGAAGCACAGTGGCAGCTGTGCGCTTTTCACTGCCTTGCTCATTTCCAATAACCATTTCAATGATATATTTACTGCCCACTTCTCCATGCTCAGAAAGAGTGCATGTCCTATAAGTTCCCAAGTACTGCTCAGCATCGGAGCTTGGCCTGAGGTTCCCCTTCTCATGTTTGTTTGGAGTCACTAAACTTTCATAAAGCAGTCCTCTCTAAAAGCTTATAGGGACGACGCGCTGGTAATGAACTTAGCGAGACCCTCGCCTCAGGGAAAACTTGAGGGACCCGCGTCACCTCACAGTCTTGGTGGAAAACGGGTCGGTGCAAGCTATGTACAGTGGCTTCAGCGTCTTATGGGGAATCTCACTGCTGAAGGATGGTGTTACTGGATATTAGCATAAACCTTTTTTCGCTATTATAACGGCATCTGAAGATAACTTCTTTTATTATTCAGATTAGTGCTTTGTTTTTTGAAAGCTCTAACGGTATCTTCAATTGCAAGCCTAACAATGTTTTAATAGTTTACTTAGTTTTACAGAATTTAAACATTGATGAGTTAAAAAAACGAGAAAGTGCAAAGTTTTCCTCTAGAGTACATGAAAATTTTTGAAGCATCTCGTAAGTGTTGTTCGACAGACAGCCAGCTTGTACTACACAAAGGTCTACTGCTAAAGGTAACACATACTATCAGTAATATAGCAATATTTAAGCTGCTTTTATTGGTGATTTTTAACATTATATTCATGAGTTAAATGTATCAGAAATGTAGACAACATTAATTGTTCTTATTGTATCGTGTTAATGTCTTTCATTGAATAAGAATAAAATAACTAGCTTGAATAACAACCAAAGCCAGTATAGGTAGTATCGGAACACACAACTAACTGCAGAATTCAAAGAGTCAAACAGAGTGCTCTATATATGTATGGCCATCTAAAGCGCGTTGCTTCGTCGTGTGCAGCAACACACGGAGGCCAAGTCATTAAACACTGGTCCGTCCAAAGCACCACAGAAGTGAACGAGCCTGTCTGTAAACTTCGTACCTAAGACCAAGCTTTCGGTTTTACTTGTGCTAACATCAGTAGACTGCAAATAAAGAGAGAAATAGTCTATATAATTGTAATATCGCTGTTTGCTTGCCACAGTATGAGGGCAGGAGATACTGCCCAGCACACACTCAGAGTTAAGCAAGTCTTCAATGTTTCAATGTTCCAACAACAAGTAACATCTCACAGCTTGAGGTTTTCGTCAATTCAAACACAAGTACTTTGAAGAGTATTTTAGCCTTGTTACTTCCGCCAAGGAGGTTATGTTTTCGTCGTGTCTGTTTGTTTGTCTGTCTGTCACCAATATAGCTCAAAAAGTTATGACCCGATTTGGATGAAATTTACAGGGATTATCAGATATGTTAGGAGGAACAGATGATTAACTTTTGGTGAAGATATGTCCATCCGTTTGTTTGTTTGTCTACGTCAATTTTCTCGATGCCATAACTCGAAAAGTTATGAATGGATTTTGATGAAATTAACATGAGTTGTTAGGTATATAACAAGGAGTAGATGGTAATGGTAATGGTCCGTTTTTTCGTTCGTTCGTTCGTTCGTTTGTCACTGTTTTTAATTTCATGCTTGTTAGCACAATAACTCAAAAAATAATGAATGGATCTTTATGAAATTTGTTGAAGTTGTTAGTAATGGTAAAAGACATAGATGATCACATTTTGGTGCAGATCGATTGGTTCGTTTGTATGTTTGACTCATAATTGTCATAACATTTGTTAACAGTATAACTGAAAAAGTTATGAACGGATCTTCAAAAAAATTGAACAAGCTGTTATTATTATAAAAAGGCACAAATGATCAGATTTTGGAGTTTATGCAAAGAAAATTATGGTTTCAGAGCGAATTTGAATTTTTGCTACCGTTGGATCACTTGGCGGAGGTATGCGCTCTCAGAGTGCTTTAGTTTTATCATCATTTAAGCTTTTTGTGAACGCCACTGTTAGAAAAAATCTCATGGTAAAATAATTTCCTTTCCATAGATACGCAACTTGACGCTTTTCATTCAAGTTACATATCGTTCAATTCTCTACAAATCTGTAAACTCTAATCAGGAATCCTTGGTTCAATTTTCTACTCAGCTATACTACTATGTTTCTAAGGTATTGCCACTAGCCCTTATATGCTGAACACCACATTATTATGTTGACATATTTTATCTATTTTTACCTGCCAGATTCCAACTTCTGTCACTACTATAACTTGTTTACTGGCTTTGGTTCCTTTGCTCGTATCCGATTTCTAACAACTTTATTTTTCCAACACAACTCACACATTGCTGCGCTTTCTTACCGCCTCTAATACAAGAGCCCAGGTACACGCTAACTCCAAATTTGAATTTCACAGCGAGCTCTCTAACACCAAAGACTCCTCCAGTTATGCCAGCGCTGCACGTCTTCATCAGGGACGCCTGTCATGTAGACCACACACCGGTCGTTGCTTTCGTATGATAAAGGGTATCACGTGACCTGTGTAATTCATAGGCTAATGTATGTTGTGACTCAGAGAGTTGCAGTGCGTGGACACATCGAGACTGTGATGTGTTTCGCTGATATTATTCCTATATTCGCAGCGGGACACGCCCTGTGCGGCTCACGCTATCNATCTATTCACAGATACATTGAGGAGCCTTGTTCGGATGGCCTCTTGACCGCTTCGTTTCTTTGTTTTGTTCTAAATTTTAGTCGTTAGCTTGCACAAGAGGTCGCAGTTAACTTGTGATAGTGCACATGTGTTCTAAAACGCCGTGCTTACCCTAATGGTGAGGTACGAACTTCCAAACGCAGGACAAGATTTGTGTGTTTTCACTTAGCAGTTCAATGATTCATATGTCGCGTAATCACACCACAATTAAGGGAACCGGTTCGGTTCCCTTAGCCTTCTTTCGGTAGTTCATATGATTGTATGAAATGTAAAATTTCTTTGAACGACACTGTTAAGAAGTTCTGAAAGTATGTTGCTAAATTTGGAATTTCTTCAACTGTTTGGCACAAGGATAAACACTTTAATTTAAAAAGAAAGTATAACACCGTAACTACAATGACATTAAAGGGAATATTTCTTGACACCTGATACAAAACTCCAGAACTGACAAACATGACAAGACTAAGAATCAAACAAATAATAATACTGACGTGAAAAATTCGTGATGTTCTCACAGAGAGTGAATAAAAGTAATTGAATTGCTAAAACATCCGATTATATTCAGCAATACTATAAAATCTGGGTAGAGGACACTCAGTGTGTGTAAGAGCATAGCGTGTCTGCCGGATAATGAAGCACTCAGGACTCGAATCTTTTCGACATTTGTAGTTGTATCAGAGACAGGGTTTTGAACAACGTAAGGCAAAGTTATTTGGGAAAGTTATAGCCCTTGCCAACGATTGAACAATACTGTGCTTCAGTCTCACGGAACACTTCGATAAAAAGAAAATGATGTGATCGTAACAGAACTTATTGAAAGTAACACCATGCAGCCTACAGTCTAGAGTAATTATTATATTCTCAGCTGAATTTCTGGTTGATTAATAATTATAATAAACATGTATTACCACTATTAAACATCAGCGTTTAATATGAGCGTTAAAATATTGCTATAAATAAATTTCGCAAAAATAATCTTAGAGCGACCAAGTAAATATATTATACAACCTATAAGAAACATCTATCCTGTGGCGCCGCAGGTATATATCAATCGAATAACTACCAAATATGCATAACTTTTCATAAACTGCCAGCAGCGGCGCAAATATTGATCCTAAATTTTCTTTGCTAGTAATATCAATATACGAGCTAACGAGTCTGTAGGTAACTTATAACAAACAATGAATAGCGGTGCCAATATCAATGCAAGAATGTTTTCAGAAATATCAATCTAAAAGCTACTTAACTGGTAGCAATCAGCCAAGAGCGGCGCCAGTATCAATCAAAAATCATTTACTAGCAATATCAATATAATAGCTACTGGGTCTATACAGTAGATAAGCTATAAGAAACAACGAAGAGCGGCGCCAATATTAATCTAAGAACACCCAAGTGTACCGATGATCTGCTTTGTATTGCGCCTGTTGGCCGAGACGCGACGCATATGGAGCTACTGTGTCCTGCGACCGCTCCTTAAGTGGCGGCACCCGCACGAATTAGACATGTTAAGCAAGCGGCAAATATCTGAACGCTGTATACGAGGCGCGTCTTATTTGGATTGCTTTAAACGGTCTAATGTGTATGATATAAGGGGAAGTGAGGTGGATTAAAACGGCTACTGCTTTACATGGGTGGCGATGCGACTGAAATTTATATCAAGCAAAAGGATGGTAAAAGCTGTTGGACAGAAATGGAAGAGGTAGGAGGACTCACCCGCGTATGTACATCGGATGGCAGATGTGGCCAGCGGGACAAGCACTGTTAATTTCGTACCAAATAAATGATGAGTTGAGCATATGAGGATAACTACTCTTACGCAGTTATCCTTGCCAACCTGAAATTAAGGTTGCCTATAAATTAGAAGAGGCTCTAGTTTCTAACTGAACAGAAAATGCCCTAACCTATTCTTAACTAACCTAATACGTGCTAATTTGAAGTCGACCATATATCTACCATACCGTGAACCCTCCAGTGACAACAAGCGTTACGCATCACGTATAATATCTTTAACGTCCCAGCTATACGCTCATCTAACAAGGCTGATTTTGGCGGCATCACCCGCGTAAGAAATGACGAGGTAAAAACCGGCCGAGATGGATGGCTCTCAGAGAGACCTGTCACCCGCTGGTCTGCTTCCTGTCTATCTC
>LQNS02278125.1:27696346-27717142 GCA_001587735.2 Parhyale hawaiensis
CCCAGCTATACGCTCATCTAACAAGGCTGATTTTGGCGGCATCACCCGCGTAAGAAATGACGAGGTAAAAACCGGCCGAGATGGATGGCTCTCAGAGAGACCTGTCACCCGCTGGTCTGCTTCCTGTCTATCTCTTTCTTCCTCATAAATAATGACTATCTTTGTATTACAGTTTGCGGCGTGTACTACTTGTTGCCGGCTACACGTACAGTGACCGGTACTGAACGAAAGGCTGTCATGTATGTTCTCATGTACACTATGTAATTAGGTTATCGAAATAACGCTGCCGGTATAGTATGTATTTTACTACTTCACATAGATACTGTATATTAGTGGCTCTGTAAAGTTATATATCATAGTTTCTATGCGTGATGTTAATTTTCGAGGTTGGGACGGCTACACAACACGTTTTTCGTTACGAGAACTGCGTTTGAAATGGAATTTTGAAGTTCATTCTTTATCGTGCTGTCAACTGTGTTACTACGTTCACGGCAATCCAAAAGGTTTTATATATATTATGTATACATACATAGGCAGAAGTTGGAAATTAAAATTAAGTTTCGATGTTAGTGGAGTCTTCGTCGCGACTCATGGCACCATAACATTAAATGCAATACTGTATGATTCTTGCAATCTCGAAATAGACCAATGAATTTTGTTAAGAGACTTACCCTAAATAGATCAATCCTGCAGTGGTAGCATTCTAGACTTTTCCTCAAATTTTCAATCAAATGTACTGAACACGAAAGACGAGTGCACACGGTAGTCAGAAGGCCAGGAAACTCTCGCCACTGGGCTACATTTTCTGCTAAAAATTTTGTCATCCCCTTCACCCGTGAGAATGGCCTGATGGCTCGAAAAGACTTCCAGCTTTGTTGAGAATACAGTAATTGTTATGGTTAGCCGCAGTAAAAATAAAGCTAACAAAGTGAATAATATCATAGGTGTTACCAATTCCCTTCACAGTTAAGATGACGCCAATGAGTATGATAAAATATCTTAAGAATAATCTGCTGTTGCGTACGTACATGCGAGCCAACTAAACGACATGGATGGCGCTACTTACGAACTTTGTGTACAAAATTCTGCGCAGTTGAATAGCGAATTTGCCGCAAAAATACAGTATGCTCTCGCTCCGAAATTTTGCGCAACAACGTGAAATTTCTTATTTTTAAACGTTTTACCGGTGGTTAAAATTCGCAAACCTGTTCTGCTGACTAGCGTGTGGCATTCGAGCACTCACGTCAGTAGTAAATTTATACGGCGGTCGTAGACTAATAGTCCTAAACATCAACAAACAGCTGATAAAGTGCTGTCTAACTGTATAGGTAACTGAACATGTACATGCGCGGTGATAGTAGCTTATTCTAAATTATGGACTATCACAGACGACTGTTTTGGGCAGTAATGAACGTGCCATACACGGCCATCGGTTCAGTCGGAACGTCGCTCCATCAACAGTAGCAGATTTGGCACTCGACCGTACTCTGGTTGGAGACAAGGAGAGCCTGTTTAGCACATGTAAGGAGCTCCAGGGCCACTATCTTTGGTTATTTATTCCTGTTATATAAAGAAAACAACGAGGTTGCTTTTTGGCACATACAAGCTGCTCCAAGTCCGTTATCGCTGGTTTATTAAATAAAACAAGGAGACTGTTTTTTGGTTGCTTTTTATCATTTGTAAGTTACTGCAGGTCCGTTATCGCTGGTTTATTAAATAGAAAATGACTGTTTATGGCAAATATATAAGGTGCTCCAGGTCCGCTATCTGCTGCGCTAAATAAATAAATAAAAAACAACGAAGCTACTTTTTGGCACATATAAGGTGCTCCAAATCAGCTAGTTCCGATTTACGAAGTAAAACAAACAACCTACTTTTTCAATAGAAGGATTATAACACAATCGTATTCTGCACAAACTAGCTGCTTGCATTTAATTATCACTGCAAGCACATTGACGAAATTCATATTTTGTATAGGGCTGAACACTCAAAACCTGGCCGCCCTATGGCCGCTTCAGCTGCGATGTAAATATCAAAGAAACAAAAAACCCCAACTTGATATGCATATAGTGCAGTTGCTAATCAGTCAGAGCTATTAGCAGTTACTCGCATATAGGGAGTGTTGTCCAAATCTGTGCGATACACGCGGCTGCCGGGCCCTGGAATACCAATATACGATTGCTGTGGGCTCCCAACACAAAGGTCAGTCCGCTGTTAATCAGTGCAGTTGACCAGTTAAAGCCTTCCATTGAATTGTCGTGTTGGCTCGACCCATCATGACCACCATTGCAGTTAATCAATTTTTGATACACAGACACGCACACGCACACACACACACTCACTCCAAAAGTGAAAGGAAACTTACGATGTAGGGGCGAAGGGAAGACTGTAATGGGCGAGACCGACTGACCCGGAGACCTTCATTATAGACCCTCTAATTGCAGGCGACGGCTGATCCTGCCTTCCGATCACCGCAAATGGTTGTGGTATTTGGGAAATAATTGGATTTATGAGAGGAGCTATTGGGTAAACTTATTGGGTTTATGATGGTGATAAAAAATATCTGGATTTACGATGCCGCTTGATTGGATGCACTTGGATTTATGGATGCTGATAACTGATAACTCCAGTGGCTTTATGACGGTATTAAAAATAACTAGGGTCACGATACCAGCTAATTGGGATAATAGCTGAATTAGGGGAGGATGTTGAAGGATGAAACCAAACCTGTTCGGCGAAAATGGAAATGGCCACATTTACAATACCAGCTGACTGGGGTGATGACTGGATTTATGGAAGGCGAAATGACTAGATTTATGACAGATGATGACCATGGTACTAAATGAATTTACGACGGTATATGAGAGAAAAGTTTTGTTTTATGGATGGGAGATGGTAAAGAATAATTGGCTATACATAGGTACGTACATTATCCGATGGAAATACACACGGTAAGACCGTGGTTAATAAGTAGTAAACATATCTATTCTTTTGACTATGTTAGAAGGGAAACTTAGACATTAGAGGCTGAATTATAAAGTTATAAAGAGGAAAGTTGTGTGGGTACATGGTTTTCGATCAGAGCTAAATATCGTCTAAATTATTAGATTAGTTAAAAAAAAAAGAAATAGAAATATTTTATTTTACTAGGATTTGACTTATGTTGGCGGTTAACTGTTGTTTGTGTAATGAATTGTAACTGAGCCATCTTGTGTGTCTACAACTATCACTGTGATTCTAAAGATACAAAAGATGAACAATTAACACTGAGTCGTCAATCAAGCCTTTTATGTAAATTTAAGAAACTATATTCCGGAACAAAATAACTCTTCATTAGATCTTCCAAAAAGTCATCAACAGCGGCAACATCAACACGACATTTGTATGTGCAGTACTATGCAAATATCGTTTGTTCAAATCATACTCTCACTCTTCATAAATAAGTTTGAAGAATTTTGTCTCAAATTAAAAAATGCGTTTACAACTTCATATGCAAGAGCTATATGATTCCAAGTGAAGAATACATAATTTTTCCAGCGTGTACGAGGTAACGCAACAGATATATGCTCGGTTTTTATCTGCAAGTGAGAGACCACGTAATAGATTTCCCACATAATATAATCCCTGTACCTCGTGCACGACTCTACCATCCATCAAACCATCGAATCATTTGCACCGCGGTTGCATCCCCCTATAAACTACAGGACCCGCGTACAACGCAATCATATTCACTGGTACGGAGGGGGGAGGGGGCACGCTGCACACAATCTCCGTATCTCATGGCGAACCAGCTATCGTTTTCAGCATCTTGCAAAAGTCTCAAAGCTATGGCTCCTTAGAGTCATTTATCTTTCTCGCTGACAGAGAGAACAAAGGTGTGTTGGTTCACGGCGATGGAAAGACTTGCGTAAAACTCTCAGTTCTCCTTCACAGCATCAACGAAACCACAAAGCTTGGCTGAACAAACTCCCGCTCAGTCAACCAGCAGAGAAAATTCTCCTACACCGCAAATGCGAAAGCCATGAGCTAACAAACTGATGCAGAATAGCAGCAGCCAGCTGTGTGGTGCCGTAAATCTTCCTAGCAAGTTAGCAGGTCCCGCGCAGCTTTCCACCGCCATTTTTTTAAGGCATTATTTTTGCCCAGGACTCTGTGATAGCTTTTCTATCATGTGCCTGCCAGCTCTCCCAATCTTTTTGCCTATTTTTGTTATCAGAATCAATAGCTTTTCGAAACATTTTGCAATGCCCTGACGGCCTCTTCACCAGGTCGCGCAGCTTTCCACGGCCATTTTTGAGAAGTTATTTTCCACAGGGGATTGTGATCAATGTAGATTACAGTATATAACTTGTTGCTCATAAATTTCCATTTTTTTGTTACTCCATTAGTAAGCTTTTGTCACGAATTTGTTTAAAATAAAAAAAAAAAAAACAGTTTTATTCAAACCACTTTATTCAGATATTTTTTTAATCATTCTTTCTCTCATCGAGTTTTCTTCATGTGTTTGCTAAATTCTTGCTACCATACTACAATAAGTATGTAATATAAAAGGCTCATTCCAAGAACAAACGTCACATACGTTAATTCGATTTGATATGTCTTAAAATTTTTCTGGTTAAGCGTTGTCGAATGATAGGGTAGAGCACGTGCGAATACGCTTAGCGATTTCGTGGCTTAGTGGTTAGTTACTAGTCGGCCTACTCTCCAGATCCAGTTCCTACAATGGTATCTCGCCTTACGTTTATGCATCAAAACATCTGAATGGCTTATCGTGTCCCTGCAAACAGAACTTTGTGTGTGCTAAACGACTTGATAAAGTTTGTCTTGCAGGTGTCTCTAGAAAAGTCTTAGATGTCACTTCATATTTGAAATGAATGAGACAACTCGTAAAGCTGTTCACTTTCCTGTTGCTCCAACAGGCACAGCAACGAATTTGAAGGCTGTGAAGTCCGAAAGCAGTTCAAACGATTGACGTGTGAACCGGTCTTAACGATCCGGAAGCTTCTACACTTTACGATAGGACGGCTAACCGCAGTCGCCGTCTCTCTGATGCTCAACTGCCTGCAATCAATTTTCATTTTTATCATAAAATGGCCAATGACTGGCTGGTGAAATTAAGTCCAATAGGCTTTACTTGGCTGAAACTTCAGGCTGGTCCTCTGGCTTCGATCTGTTGAATCGCGTTTCAGGAGCTAACCTATACTGGATTACTCTTGAGACTTCCAAGAATTCAATTTCGCTTCGTAAAATAGAGTTTTCAGCTGCATCAAGCATAATCGGTTGCTTCTACCACCTTCAACAGGATTCAACTTAGCGAAACCAACGCTTCCGCCTGAAGTTCCCGACACGTCGTCAAGACTATATAGTGGGCTTACTTTTACTGGACATGGGCGAACCAGTTGATGATACCTCAAGTGCCATACCGCATCTTGCTTTTTTAGTTTGGTTCGATTAGCTGAGACAAGCACTGGTCAAGTTATATCGTTGTGGCAAGAGGGCACAATGGGCAAATTTTGACGCTTCACTACTTGACTTAATCTTGCCTTTCACTTTCAAATAACGCTATCAGAATTCTTTCATACGTACGTGATACACTACGCAGTGAAGGGTTAAGAAATACTTTTGTCAAGGTTGCGCTGCCACACTTTAAGAGCTCCTAATAATTTTGTCGAAACTTGCTCTCATCGCTGCTCTTTCACTTTTAGCAGAAATTTCAGGTGGTCGGATCTTTCAAAATTGTTCTTTTATCATTTTTCACACTTAAAAATTCTGCAGATGTCTTGCTTGCGTATCAACAGTTCCAACAGTTAGTTTAATTAGCAAAGCCCGCTGTATTTTCTACAGTAATTGTAATAATTCTGCTTAAATCCGAAGAATTTTTCCCCTGACTATCTAAATAGAATAAAATAACACTGTTATATAGCAGTATCTCTTCTAATGAAAAATGTGTTGCTTGCAATAACGATTGCACACTGATATTGTCCGCTGTGGTAAATAAATTACGAATATAACTTTCTATTCACTTGATGGACTGCAGAGAAAGATGGTGATAGTGGCATATTTTAATGTCATAACCTTTATATTTGAATGTTCAAGTAACAACAAAGAAGTATGACGTTGATAGTCCAAAGAGCTATGATATATGGATAAAAAGGATTGACCATTACATGTAGCGCAATAGCAGTCAAAGTATTAAGTTCCTTATTAGTATCCGCACCGTATTTCCAATTTTATTACGTGTATTCTAATTCTAAATTACTTGTACTTCTGGTGCATCTATATAGAATCAAAACGTTAGACCAACATGTCCGTGCAAAATTATGTTACTCGTATCATGTCTTTGATAAAGGGAGAACGCTAACTGTCCAATAGTGTAAGTCGAGGGGCCAACTAGGAATACTCTCCCTATGTTAGCACCTCAGGGTGCTGCGCCCCTACTATACTGGGCAGTGCAAAATAAAATTATTTAGGTGTCATTTTGTAGTTATGTTGGTCAGATGTACTAATTCACTTTCTTAGAGCTCTGTAAACATACACCGTATATCACAAGGTTACACGAAGCCTTTTTATGACTCAGATTTGCAATAATGCACAAAATACTCACCCTTCTGCCTGCTTTTGAATTGGTGGCTACATTTTCATGGCTTTTGTTTATACTTTGAGAACGTATTCGTAGCTCAGGTGTCATAGTGCGGCCATGGCCTCAATGGCCTCTGTCAATGCTTTGGGAAAGTATTCGTAACTCAAGTGGTATGGTGGGACACAAAAGTTATATATACATTTGGAATGGAACAGTCTTGACGAATTAATGTGCGAAAGATTTGGATACGTAATTATGCAAGCTGTTTCCAAGTACTATTATTGTGTCACGAATTACAAATGCTTCAAGTTGCATGTATTTCATATCGACTTAAGACAGCTGGAAATGTTTCCGTAGATAGTGTCGGGGCTAAGTTTTTTGTCCCCTTTTTTATCTCCAAATCGAACTTTCACACACGGGCGTTGTGATGCTAATGTAATGCGCATATTCATTCAAATATACTAACCTTTTCTCTTGTAGCGTTGTCTGCATGCGAACATAAATGCATTTCTTTGTATGTTGAAAAAATTTATGAACATGTCGCTCTTAAATTTTAAAATACAATGAGAGCTTTACAAAAGATTACAATAACCGATAAAATCTTTTCCGATTAAAATTTGAAAATGCAACGCTTAGTCGCCTCCGTGCTTAGTGGTTTATTAACATAATAAACAATTATGCTAAAAACCAATCATTTTGAAGGTACAGGTGTTTAGAAACAGAAAAGTTTTCGAAAAAGAACATTGATCGAATGTGATAAAAATAAGAAAGTTTCTTCTATATTCATTGCAAAATAAAAGCTCACTCTCTTGGTTAAACTGCTTGTAGTATTGTTCTCGTAAAGTGAAATATAATTCGTCTGCAATCTTTTCACTTCATTACTGATGGATACCATGTAGTTTTCGCGTCACATACATAAGCAGTCCCAATGCACCTTAAAAAATTATTCTATTCATATTTTCTTCCATCTTAAAATGATTTCTGCTGTGGCTGCGCAGTTGCTATTCTTTTGAGGCTAAGAACAATGAAGTCTCTTGGCTCTGCCTTTAAGAGAAGACTGTTTTAATACCTCAGCAAGATTTCCCTACAGAAGCGAAGTTATCGGCATTTGATCAGAGCAAGATAGCATCTCTCGTGCCGAAGTAGCGAGAGCTTGCTGCTGCCTGTGCCGCCTCTGCTTGGCAGGTCCTAGATATGAATTTTAACTTACTGATACTTTGCGGGATTGTTCAGACCAGCTGGTTCTGTGCAGACAGAAGGTAGCTAGTTTTTGAAAGTAATAAGCCATAGGGAATTGGTGTAAATGACGAAGAAAATTGTAAACAATCTTAGCTCTGCTGTGTTAATGCAAGCGGATAGCGAACGTTGCACATGGTCTCATACTCACCGGCTGGACCCGTGCTGAATTATGTGGAATTATATAAGTTTAACAAACTGTGATATGGACTTTCTTCCTGTATAGCTGCTATGATGAGTGCGCATTGCGAATTTGCTGGGTGGGGGCGCACGTTGAAGCGGTCAACGTGCTTTTGGTTTCGCACAGTACGAGAGCAGTACATGTCTTTGAAAGCTGTAAGCTTATTGTGACACATTGATAACTCTATAGTATACACATTAGTTTGACACCAACTATGTTAACTCGAGGTTTAAAGTGGTTAATTGACCTAGCCTTTACGCGCAGAATGGAATTTCAAGGTAAGTTGGGGTAATGCTGTCTGTCGAAACTGTAGATTCTGTTTCGTCAAAACCCTTCTCACAGTTAACAATGTTGGTTTTTACCCTGTATGCTTGCGCTGACCACCTGTTTCTGTGGCTGACATTATCTGGTTTTATACATACTGCAACTGAAGACTACTGCTGAAACAACTGTTTCATTGAGGAACTACATTCCAGCCAAATAATAAAAAATATGTTACCAGTCAGGCAGCCTGATACGCGGCTTGATGGATCCTCCCGCGTTATCTGCGCACAGTATCTGTAACCCTATGCGCAGGAACTGTCCACGTGTCAGCTATGATGTTCCGGCAAGTGTAGTAGTCATATGAACCAGATAATCTTACCACAGTGATATTTTGCAAGAGCATGCAGTACGTAGTTGCAGGTGCACACAGTGCGTAGTTGCAGGTGCACGCAGTACGTAGTTGCAGGTCCACGCAGTACGTAGTTGCAGGTGCACGCAGTACGTAGTTGCAGGTGCACACAGTGCGTAGTTGCAGGTGCACGCAGTGCGCAGTTGCAGGTGCACGCAGTGCGTAGTTGCAGGTGCACGCAGTGCGCAGTTGTAGGTGCACGCAGAGCTGCTGCAGCAAACTTGGAATTAAATTAAGAGACTGCAGAGCAGTATGCATGTACACAGATATTGTAATATAACAAGGGCGTAGAGACATGCTTTCAGTCAACAGCTGTAACGCTTATACTTCATTAGGAGGACACAAGCGGGTCTGCTCGTCAGCTTTGCCTCTCTCCGTATTTGTGGGACAATTTAACGGCGACCTTTCATTCCCCAGTCAATCAAAGGCAATTTAGGAGATAAAAAGGCCTGACCTCGCAGGCTCTAAGTCTGCAGTGTTCCTTGTCAAATATGGCCGACTGTGCGATTGAAAACACGAGGAGGATAAATTGATTTTACTTCAGGAAGGTTGCCAAGAATTGACGAGGTCTGATGTCATAGACAGATTTGCAGGACAGCTGAAGTGATGCTAAAATTGAATCATTGAAATGCGAATCGCTGCAGCTGTGACTACACAGCGGGCAGTGATAATATTAGGCACTTGTTATTAATTTGTGCACTTTTACGTTATGATAAAATAAATTGCTCACTAGAAAGTTTATTTAGTTTTTTAAGAGGAATATATAATTTTTCCACTCGCTTAAACAGCATAACAGAGAGAAGCGACCGGTGGCGTTACTCTTTGACATCATAGCTATTTATTTATATTAGCTATTTATTCCTCCACCAGATGAAGGTACTCATCTCTTAATATTAATACGGCTTATGTCATGAAACGAGTTCCCCAAAGGAGGCTAACGAGCTAAGTTGCAGCTGAGAGTAGATCTGACATAAGGCTCGACGCAATTGTGTAAAAAACTTGCCGATGTTACTTATATACAAAGTGAAGTGCCTCTTACGTCTAGAAAGTGCAGTATAACAATTGAGAAGCGACTTATACACTTCGCATAGTCATACAGTATAACTCCTTTAAGCTAAAATGTAAGCTACTATACATAATTCTAAAACAGAAATATAAAAAATGAGGCTGTTGTTATTAATCAGATTTACACTCGCATCGCATGACAAAGTAAACAACATTGTGATTAACGTCACTTTAGAACAGTGGTTCTTAGCCTTGTTGTAGGTACTGAACCCCACAAGTTCCATACATGCATTCATATGAACCCTTCGTACGGTAGTTTGGTAAATAAAATGAGCTTTTTTTATTCAAATGCAAAATACCTAACTATCTAGTATACAGTTATATACGTATGTTTTGAACCAAACCGTCGAACCCCAGAACTGACTCACCGAACCCCTGGGGTTCGATCGAGCCCAGGTTAAGAACCACTGCTTTAGAAGATAGTTAGTTTGTTTTAGAGCATACTGTAGGTCGACTGACCAGACCAAACACCCACAAAAGTGTTCACTATGCTGAGTGCTCACCACATTCAAGCAGCATTACGACGATGTACGCTCAGGCGCTGACGCTTGTTGGATATCGTTTAGGTAAGTGGGCTCTGAAAGTGTTGTGGGCATCCTGTTTTGAAATGGGTACTTTTGGGAGAGACAGGAATCGAAGCTTCTAATAGCTCTTTTGGCAGATCATTCCACACGAAGGCCCCAGATGCAAAAAGAGCCCTTTTCTAACTTTGAAGACGTCTATACGAAGTTGGTAGATTGTTATTCGGAAACATGTGGCTACACTGATATGATCCTGCTGAAAAGCTTATAGGTGAAGCATCAACTTCCACAAATAATTTGTTGTTAGTAAAGCCAAACGGCAAATAATGTACTGACATCTATAAAAATTCCAACAATCTCGTTACTCTGAAGCAATTTCATAAAACCATAGTATCTGTCTCTGACCAAAGTGAACCGATCGCGTTACCTTGGGTCATTAGACTCTGAGTTTTTCTCCATCGCATTGACCTACTGAGGACACCTCATTTGGCTGCAGCCAGTAATTCAATCCATGCGGCTGGCCTCTACCCTGACAGGTTGCGTAAGTTGTACGTATCAATTTGGGCGCCTGGATCGGACCATAGTTCCCTACGCCAGTGTCGCCTCGGGCTGTCGGGCACTTACTTTCCCTCTCAGCAAACCTGCCAGATGGCAGGAGAAAGCGAAAAAATTTAGGAAATTACTCTGATTGTATCAAAATGAGGTACGGGCATCGTCGGGAGGGAGAGCTAGAGAGAGAGAGAGAGAGCGCTTGGAAATGATGCTAACGGTTGTGTTCTCGTCTTCGAAAGCAGATGTTCTGTGCCTGACGAGTGTTTTCTCGAGGGCTAAATTGATTTAAGTTGAGATGCTGACTCTTAGAGAGAAAGAAAGAAAGAAAAGAGAAAGTATGTGTTTTCTTCCGTAGGAAGGTTTTCATACAATAATACTATTACAATGCTTGTTCAATAAACTAATGTAAAACGTTATCGCAATGAGCCTTACAAATTAGGGAGCAAATTTATAGCACTATTCTACTTCACGACCTACATTCTGCACAACGCTCTATGATAGCAGTAGGTTCACAGTTCATACACAGGGATATTGTGAATCAACTAACACATCATGTTAATTTCGACGCTAAAAATTGGTGACAGTAGGACAACATGACATCATAGATATAATAAAGAAGAAAAGAGAAGTCAGAAAATAAAACAGAAGCGAACATACAGCTGTAAAAGATCTTTTTTAGGGATACCAGGCGTAGATAAGGTGGGGAACCATTGTTCAAAAGCAAATGAGTAAGAGGAGATAGCAAAGAAGTGAAGATGATACTAATATTCTGCATTATAAGTGTAATATTAGAATAAAATTCCTAATTTTTTTGTTACATCAATGAAAGCTTGTAGATAATAACAATAAGTCATTCATCTTTCCGACGAGCGGGGGTATTCGTTTTTCACAACACTAATACCCACATTACAAAGCACAGAGGGGCAATCAGACAACGCCTTCGAACATAGCTATTGTTTTTTTTATCAAATTTTACTTTCCTCTGCATAAACATACGGCGTTTTACTAGTTTTAACGTTCTGAATAAAAAACAATACTGAGAGTGATTTATTTTTAGGATTAAGTTTTTTTTTTGCATTAGAATCTAGAGTTTTAAATGTATTCAAGCTCTATCAAAAGCGATAGCATAAAAATCCTGACAAAGAAAGTAAAAAATTCAGAAAAAGATCACGACCGAAAAATGGGCTTCTTGACTGTACAAACTTGACATAGAAAGTCTAACTATTTGGAAAACTTCAAATTCTATCGCAACTGCACCACGAATGCCGTAAACCTTACAAAAATTGTACTAAGACTGCGCGCTTTTAATAATAGTTGCCAAACCTGAATTTTACTAGAGCTCAAATGTATGCCATTGTCTGTAATAATGGAGATAATGAATAAAATTAAGCATAAAGGTTATGCAAACGAAAGCCTCCGTGGATATGCCTCTACAATTTAATATATACTATGCAACATAATATCAGATTTTAAATGGCATGCGCTGCAGCTCATTTAATAAATGGCTGCTGTTGTAATAGCTTGTAGAGTCCTGAAATGTCAACACGAAGTCACAGTGCTGTTGCTAATTGTCTATGTAGGCAGATAAGCAACTCCTGCTCTGCAATGAAACCGCCCCAATCCTCAAATGTATATCATGCTGGTGGAGCGAAATGAGTGAATGACGCACTAATTAATAAAATGTACTGAAAAGCCTCAATTCAGTTAATTTTTTACTTGAACACTTTTTAGTAGCACCAATTGTTCCCAATGGGAATATTGTTTCGTTCTTCGGTGTTAGCATACGAAGGTGCTATTTCTCTAAGCAGTATTTATAATTTCGATGAAATCCAATACCCTTGATTTTAAGGTTTAGCATTTTTGGCATTGTTGGTGCTTTAGAAACTTTTCTAGTCAAGTTTTCCTTTTCTAACTAGTTAATAATGCTACATATGTATGTAGTTAATTCATGATATATATGTACTGTACATTATTTTTCAGCATTAAAGTTGCACAATATGTATGTAGTTAATTTATGATATATATGTACTGTACATTATTATTCAGCATTAAAGTTGCACAGCCGGCGCCTATAATAAAATAGAGACGGGCAATAAAAACATACATTGAAATAGAGCAACCCAGGACAGCTGAAGAAACTCTGCTTACATGAAAGTTTGCAGATTCACATATTCCCTATACATATATCTATGCGTGTGTATATATTTTTATTTTATAGAATACGATGAGAAGCAGTTAAAGAAATATTGTTACCTACGACGCAACTTTCAATGTACATATGAGAATATATCATATATACAATATGCATACAAAACAGTACGTGTACTCCCGAAGCCATGTGTCGCCTGTATATCAGATATTTGGATTTTCTGTATCAAGTAAGAGGCGACGTAAATACAATGGCCATCAAGCTTACCATTCGTCTTATGGCTTACCTCTACGAGCAAACCAATGAATACCAAAAGTTAAACTATAATATTTTGTACGTTATTAATGTACCAGCTGGACTGTAGCCGCTGTTGCGGTAAGCAGCCTCAATACCTGCTAAAGAATAATAAGTAAATGAATTGAGTACGGTGGTTAAACGTAGACTATTTTTATAATAACATATATTAATAAGTGAATGAATTATATATATTACTCTGTAAGAGGTGTCATAAGTACATAATCAGGCAAAGAGGAAGATACCGAAGCAAATATATTTTCTGTCTTTGCATCTACAGTATTTATCTGTGGAAAGGATTTTCTTTGTGAGCGAAAGAGAAGCAAATCGGAGTGTTAGTTTGCCCATTCTGGACATCGTTGCTGGAAAATGACAATTTAAGATCTCAGTTTTCAGGAAAAGTAAACTTACTGCAAAAGCAAAACGTATTTCACATGCAGTGTTTCTCATTACTTTCATCAGGGGTGAGTAGCTATAATGGATATATTGAACCGTCGTATAGTGAAAATAGTTGCTTTTTTGTTAAACCACATTTCATATTCTGTTTTTCTACTGATGAATTGAATTCATTCACAATGAGTATTTAGCGTCAGATCAACATCGAGCTACGAGGACTGCAAGTGAATAACTAATATACGCATTCATTTTGTCACTTAATATTTTGGAGATTGGTGCAAACGTGAGTGGAGACCACCGGAGAAATGCAATCGTGTACTTTTCCTAATAGATCATAGGCATCAAACTCTGAAAGGAAGCAGGTGGAGCGACAAAATTCTAAGAAAAAGACGCGAGTATTTCCCGATGTTCCAAGAAGTTAGTAATCAGGAAATGTTGGAATGATCCTTGGCTCTTAGATCCTGCGATCCTTTCCCCGCATCATCTTTCTCTGTCGCGAGGAAGCGTTCGCTTCATGGAGTGTCACAACACTTGAGAATTGTTATAGGTATTTTCTATGAGGTTCGTCCTGTTGAAAGATTGATAATGTTTTACCTCGAGTATTTTCGTTTTTCCCTGCAGCACATAAGACCCGTTACGCATTTTTGCAGTGAGGTTTTATTCTTTGAGAGCAGTATTTCAGTATACTGAAACCCTGCTATGCCTTTTGGAATTATTGTTGAATTGTTTAGTTAATCAATATGCGTTTCAGGTGTATAAAAGTAAACTTTAAGTTTTTTACGTTCAATTTTTTACGTTCATTATTGACATCATTATGTATTTTTCCTCGAAGTTCAATTCCCACTATATAGTTACCTTCGTGGAATAATAATACATATTGAGAATACCGAATTGTTAAAGTTGACTTCAATTCAGTTAAAAGTACACTCTTTTCTCACTTTGTTGAAACTTTTACGAAGATTTTCCACGGCACATTCGAAGCAAACTCAAACCAGCAAAATATTTCGAACACTGAAATTCAAGATTTATATCAAAAAATACTATTCTCGTGGACTACTGCTAAGTGTATCACTATATGGTGTTGTTGTACTGTATAATGCAATGCTATAGTTCTGAAGATTCCTGGAAGAGATCACTTCGTATGTGAGGTTGTTGTCTATTGATAGTCTATAGGCATGTGGTGTAAATGATATTCGTCTTGTCGTGTGGTTGTTGCTACCAGATACTAGCAACTAAGCGGCATTGCAACACGCTAAAAAAAAAGTTCATTTACCTGCTGTAGAAAGTATCATTCGCTGCAAGTACCGTTGAGAGTTACTTTATGACACTAGGAACACCTACGATTTCCAGAACCTACACCTACAATTTTGCACAGCACTAAATGATGGTTCAGGCATTTTGCGAGAGATTGCAGAGTATTGTGAGTTGTTATACAAATGTCTAGTTCGTGATCGCGTTGGAAAGCACGTGCAATTTTGGCGTCCGTATGCGAGGTTTTCGGCAGCAATTTTTCACTCGTTTAGATGATCGAATGCAGTGTCCAGTTTGCTGAACTGCAGGCGCTGTCAGAGGTTCTGATGGTGATGGAAGGCTTCTATACGGCCGCCGTGACACGGATCTGCGTTAGAGAAAACTTTCTTTTATTAATTACCTTTAGTTCCGTATGAACAAGGCCTCAATTTATTGCTATTCCTATAGAAGAGATAGCCAAAAGCTATTGAAATTATGTCACTCATATCCAATAAGTGGTAAACAGAGCTTCTGAACTCCGTAAAACTTGATTTAACATCAGGCTTCTCACTTAACATCAACAGTCATTGATCTCCCTGAGAGAATTACCCAAATCAATGCTGAGAATCTGGAAAGTTGTATTGCATCTTAGTATATTAGCCTACTTCTCTTTAAAAAAAAACCCACGCGCCCACATTGTGTAGTAACTTTTCCCTAAAAGATAGCATTGCGCGTAACTTTCAAACTGCAAAACAAACTGTAGGCAATAGATGCGTTCATACTAGTGTCTCCGTTCTTGTGTACAGTTGGCACAAAAACTACGGCCCATAAACCGTTGCGCAGAACCGACAATACATTTCTTTAAGGTAACTATTTCTACAGCCGTAAACATGTGTAACGGTCGAACGCGATAATGTTTTGCAGTGCAGGTCCCGCGTCCGGTGTGTGCCGCCGTGTGGTCGGTGCCGCACGATTGTCGACTGTTTGGCGCACGGTAATCAAAGCCATTGAGGATTGCGACCTGTGGCCATTCGGTCCTCGAACTCTGTTGACTCTGGTAAATGTTCCCGTATTTACTGTTGTTTCCTGAGGTGTGTTCCAGCAGCACAGGTCACTGATTTATATGCTGTAGTGGTAATAAATTTCGCCGAGTATTGACACCGGATGCAGCCGTAAATTTGAGCGGGTCCAGCCTGTAGTAGATGGTGATGGGAAGTATCGTGATGGGCAGTGTGTGTTTTAGTGCGAGCTTTAACGCTGTATACCTATTCCTTACTTATAATTATGAAAGGCCTGTTAAACTTGTTGCTACGCCGTAGATATACAGTTTATATATACTTATTTATATAATGTTCTCTTCAAAAGAATGCTGTCAGCTATATGTCAGAGTTTAAGTGACACTCTTCATTAAATAACGTTTTTTCAAACCTCTCTTTGTCTACTAGTATGACTCAAATCTATACGATTTGGAATGCTTGCCTTGGAAGAGCTGAATCATTTGACACAAGCTCCGCTGAATGTGTGCGTGATTTGGAAGCATATGGCCCAACAGCTTGACATTTTTCACCATCTAAAAAGTATCAAATTTATTTACAAGGCAATTTTTGGTAGCGTAGGCAGGGAAGTGCTAATGTCTTACCGATATGTTAAGCGGCTGTCGTGGCTTTTTATAACTTGAATTGGCGTAGGAAGTACTACCCTTGTAGGAGCAATGTATCTTCCGTTCGTAAAATTCATCTGTTTATGCATTTGTGTTACCCATTGTTCATCAATTATACTGTTTAATTTTTTTCTGTAACCTGTAAATATGATCTCAGATATGTGTCTATCTTATTCAACATTTTGATCTCTCCGTTTAGTTCTAACTTCGAAAACCAGACGTACATTCATTAATTTTCGAGGTAAGACCAAATTAGCTCATGTACGGCATCCTTAGTAGCACATCAGTACCCCAAGCATGAACAATAATAGCTGTCAACACTCTTTTCTTTCATTTTTGACGGCTGGACACAGAAGTAGCATAATAAACGCATTATCATCACCCCCAAAGCAAACCCTCATAACTCTCAGGCTTCAATCATTACAAAAAGTACAAGGTTAAATTATTACTTTCCCGGGTTCACCTTGCTGCATATGCAATAACGTTTAGGATCTGCGCAATACTTTGGACAACACAGTTCCATGTTAAATCAGTTTTTGGGTTGAAATAAATAAAATAAATAAATACACGTTATTAGATACACACAGGGGCATGGTACACGTGCACAGAGCACAGCTTCTTACTAGAGTTACATTATATACAAAGAGCAGGTAATAAGCTTTATGAGATTACAAATTGCACTACATTGCTGCCCATTGTTTGGCCCCTGTCTGATAACAGAATACGCTGCCATCGGCTGTACATGTTAGAAAGTTTGTAACGGTTGTAAGTTTGTAAACAGGACCTTTACTGAAAACCTTGACTAAGGTGTAGTAAGATTTTTCTATTATGAGCTGGAGACGGCAAGCGCATTTTCTTGCCTGACTTTGAGGCATTCAGTATACAGTACTTTTGAGCAAATATCGTACTTGCACTGGTTGACCTTGGCACATCCATCACTGGCAGAAATATGTCATTATAGGCTACACGTAGGCATCATATAGACTTCTACTTGAAATTCAACCCAAGCGAATTATATGGTACAGGGTATAGTAACGGCTCACAAATAACCGGCATCTTACCTATTCGGAGCAGTGACCAAACTTTCTGATTTGCATATTGCCTACTGCGTGGAGCTTTCGCGCTTCTCTCTCTATATCCTGATAAAAAAGCTATCCATGTAAACGAGGTTGACATCATTGAGACGTACGACTTTATGGGTGGGCAGCCTACTTCTCCTACGTTTAATGTACGTGCGGACAGGTATAACAGCATCATATTCGATACACAGTTGCCAGCTTCGCTCTCGCAAATTGAGACCAATTTTTTGCAGCCCACTGGAAAGGGAAGAGGCGAGGACCACGTCATCCACAGAACTGAGCGCATTTACTGCATTGCCATTAATACGACACCCTACTCCAGCTGCGCTCAAATGGGTGTGAATGCTATCAATAAAAATATTAAAGAGGATTGGGGACTGGTCTTGAAATTCAACCTCAAGGATTCTAGCGGTATACCTTCCATTTTAAAGTACACATACACCAGCTAAATTATTTAAGGCTGTGCTACTGCGATTGACAACGTAGTCTGTTCCAAATAGCTAGGTTATCATTTTCTGATAATCCCCCCCTCCGTTGTAGTTTTGTCAGGACGCTGTAAACATGAATTTTGAAATACAGGATGCGCTCTACTTTCTTCAGCATTCTTTCTGTAATTAATTCACTCACTTGCGCTACCCAGTAGTGGCAGTTTCTCGCGGTTTATGGCGATATTGACGAGCTACAACGACTGCACAGCAAGAGCTCGTTTGTGGTTACAACAACGGTTTGGCTCGTGTCAGATTTACGAGCAGAGTGCTGCAAAGTAAGTGCAGTGGGCGGTGATGTGAGGACGGTCTATAATCTGCCTAGAAATTGGACCTGCTTAGCAAATGGACTAGGTCGTGCTATGATAGATAACAGCTTCTAACACGCGGAGATAAATGGTTGTTGTTTCTCCGGTTGGTCACAAGCTATGGCTGGTCTTGAAACTCAAGCTTCAAGGACTCCATAAGAGTTGTTTTTTCTCATTAAATGATAAGGAAACGCTGCAAAAAAAAAAAAAAAATGTTTCAAAGTTCTAGCATTTGAAAGAGTCAAATTTCATTTACGAAAAATGTGGTACATTTTTACATTTCGTGATTGTTTCGTTACGTAGAGATCATGCATTTTTCGTATATATTTCTTATATTATATTGGTTATTTTCTAGAAGCTAAACTTAGCGTCTCTATAGTGTTTAGGATGACGGTGAAATATAGGGCCCACTTCAAATTCTTGTGTAATATGTGTGTCTTTAAGTGAGTTTAGGCACCTATTCTCACTGAGCCGACCCTATCCTAAGCTGTTCTTAACTAAACTAACCGTTTCTACCCTGACACACATAACCCAACGCAAATTTTGAGGTAAACCATATACTGCAGTACTTCACTTCTAAAATAGTTGTTCCACAGCCACAAATTTCAGTACAGCGGCTGCACTATAGAGGGTCCCTAAAAACTTGCCGTGAAACTAAAACCTGGCTCATATGTTTCTGTCACGGAAGATCTTGCTCTTATTAGTGATTTTTTTTGTTTCCGTCTGTCAGTAAGAGAAAAATATACAGAGACACCGCTTAGTTATCTCCTCAGCTATCATGTTCTGTGATTTTCTTAGTTTTCTTTATGACTGAATGAGACATAAACACGGTAGTACACATCATTCAGACAAAGCCCATACTGTAGACGTTTTTATTGCATTTCTTTTATGATTGAACGCGATGAGAACGCTGCACTATATCTGTCTCAGCACAAATGTCGTAGCTTATAATGCGCGCTTTCATGACTAACACAAACGTGCTGGCGTCAGCGACTGTTAGTACAACTTGACACATCGGAAGTGAGGTACTAAAAGCAGGTAAACAGGCGAGCTGCCGGCCGGGCTGAACAGGGAGACGGATGTGCTCAGTTATTTTTAGTTAGTCACGCTTTTTGTTACGACATGGTATAATTTGGTGCAGTTTTCTGTAGGTGCGTGAGTCAGATGGTCTCTGTTATATTTAAGCGGTATGCAGACGACAGACGTCGTTCGCTACCATCTAGAGCAAAGTCTGATGTATTGAATATTCACGCACAATACGCGTGCATACATGGAGTTTGAGGGGTTGTCAGAAATCAGTTTCGATGCATTTTTACCGATAACTGCAAAATGTCAAAAATATCAGGAAAATAGTGCTCCAACAACGATAATTCGTCATTTTTTGTTTTTGTCTTCTGGAATGAACATCAAATAACCATATAGTGCCTGCAAAAATATACCTAGGCCCATCTTCGTATCCATGTGTCATTAGATGTTCTCCAAGCAGTGTGCTCTGAAAGCGTTTCTGTAGTGATGACCACTGTCAACGTTCGCCTCTATATTGCAGACGCTTTAGGGAGTTAAACTTTCTGTAACAAGACGATTCAACCGTATTGTACTTTTATAAATCGGAAAACATACTTGTAAAGCCTGGATGTGATTTTAGCCCCGCTGTGCATTCGAATGAGACACCAATCGTACTTACACCTTTAGGCGTCAAGATGCAGGCCGGGGAGCAGGAGATTAAGTGAGTCTTACATTACTATACTGAGGATGTGCTAAGTCAGTCCAAGAATAGCAGAGATCATGATTACTGTCTTACTATATTTGTATTTTGAGGTTAACCCATTCGCAGCACGCTGATGAAAAATCACATTAGGGATTAATTTACGTCAAAGCAGTTGCTGTCTTTAAGTTTTCTTGACTTACGAGAGTACCCGCGCTGTCAAAAATGACAGCGAGGATTTTTTCCAAGACCCGTCTTCATTTAACATACTTCCGCAACTAACATATTTCTCGAGAATAGGCTAAAAAGCTCCAATTACAATCAATTTTCATAAGAGATGAGTGCTCTCTCTTTCTCAATCCATATATTGCAGCACAATCGTCCCCACCTTAGAAACGGTGCAGAAAAACTTTTATATTAGCAAGCAGCAAAGCATTACTGAATTAAATGGATTTGCAATCACGTATCCTAGATACCGACCGATAAGCGTTCAATACATCTAATTTTTCTCTTGAGGCGAAAATTCTCCGTCAAAGGAAGATAGCAAGCTGAAGGAATTGTGTCTGCTGTCCCGTGAAATATAATAGCATCGTTTGTGTTTTGAGGATCAGCTGAACTGAGAACAAACATATGTTTCAGAGTAAGGAGAAAGGGATAAAAATACGATTCTATAGCCGCGCTC
>LQNS02278125.1:27717555-27734007 GCA_001587735.2 Parhyale hawaiensis
GTTTCAAGCAAGAAACGTATCCAGACCGAAGGATAAGGATTCCATTTCTGCCATCTTCTGCAACTTCGTCATTTATCTCCATGAAAACGCTAGTTAATTGCAAAATCTACAACCTGGCCTATTTTACGCCTATCTGTTTCTTTTCAATTTAGAAACTTTTTCCATCTTCCTAAAAATTTGTAAACAGAGAGGAGATTGACAAATGACTGTCTACAAATTTTTAGGAAGGTGGAGAAAGTTTCCAAATTAAATTGCAAAGTTATGGCTGATATACAATGCCTATGTGTTTCGTTATAAGAGGGTAACACGAAACATATGAATAAATATGTAAAGACACGACTTTCATTCTTAGTACAGATTTTATCGCAGACTTTTTACTATGCAGTGACTGCAATATATTTTTCAACAATTCTTGACACCACTCGTGCAGTGCGGCACATTAGGGTGACGTGACGTGACGTGAGACGTTCCGTCTCCTTGACACCCTACGCCGCGTATCGTGTGGCGGGCCTCATGGGACACCGGTGCTGGTGTTGCACCGCGCCACACCGGTGTAGGTGCTGCACCGCGCCACACCAGTGTTGGTGTTGCACCGCGCCACACCGGTGTAGGTGCTGCACCGCGCCACACCGGTGTAGGTGCTGCACCGCGACACACCAGTGTTGGTGTTGCACCGCGCCACACCGGTGTAGGTGCTGCACCGCGCCACACCGGTGTAGGTGCTGCACCGCGCCACACCAGTGTTGGTGTTGCACCGCGCCACACCGGTGTAGGTGCTGCACCGCGCCACACCGGTGTAGGTGCTGCACCGCGCCACACCAGTGTTGGTGTTGCACCGCGCCACACCGGTGTAGGTGCTGCTGCACCGCGCCACACCAGTGTTGGTGTTGCATCGCGCCACACTGGTGCTGGTGTTGCACCGCGCCACACCAGAATAGGTGTTAGATTTGCAATAACTGCCACTTTTTTTGCCGTTTGAATGCTAATAAAAAATACTTGTCAAATAGTAAACGTAGGTAGGTGTAATAAAATACACCTGATTCTTGTTATATGTCAGAATTACATTCGAATAAAAAGCTCACGTAGGGTGGATTTAGCATATATCAAATTTATGTACATTATATATAGAGATTACCTTCCATAACCATTTTGACCCTTTTAAATGTTAAATCTGGCACCTTTTCATTATGACACTGCAATGAAGTAAAGCTAAAACACAACAATAATGGCATGTTACAACAATGTAGGTAAGTGGTAAGACGCTATAAACCAGAAAACCAAGTTACTGTTTTGCGGCATTCCCTTCTCCGTACAACTTGCATTTTCCCAGAGAATTTAACTCGCACATCGCCTATAAGCAATTTTTACCTCCGCCAAGGAGGTTATGTTTTCGTCGTGTTTGTCTATCTGTCTGTCTGTTACCAATATAACTAAAAAGGTTTTGAACCGATTTAAACGAAATTTGCAGGGATTGTTAGGCATGTTAAGAGAAACAGATGATTAACTTTTGGTAAAGATCCGTCCATCCGTTTGTTTGTTTGTTTGTTTGTCTGCCTCATTTTTCTCAGTGCCGTAACTCAAAAAGTTTTGGACGGATTTTCATGATATTAACGTGAGTTATTAGGTATATAATAAAGAGTAAATGATCAAACATTTGGAATGATCCGTTGGTCTGTTCGTTTGTCACTGCTTTTAATTTTATGCTTGTTAGCACAATAAATAAAAAATAAAGAATGGATCTTTATGAAATTTATAGGGGTTTTTAGTATTGTTAATAGACACAAATGATTCAATTTTGATGCAGATCGGTTCGTTCGTTTGTATTTTTGACTCATGTTTGTCATAAGGTTTGTTAGCGGCATAACTCAAAAAGTAATGAAGAAAATTGCACAATATGTTATTACTATCAAAAAGCACAGATGATTAGGTTTTTTGAGCTGATACAATAAAAATCATGGTTACAGAGCCAATTTGAATTTTTTACTACCGCTGCCTCGCTTTGCGGAGGTATGCGCTCTCAGAGTGCTATATAGTTTCTCATGGATCACAACTGTCCTTTGGCAGATAACGAGAACCAGGTCTAAACAAAATTGCTGCTAGCGGTTTCCACTGCCTATATTGTGCGCTTTGAATTTCAGTAGTCTGCCAATATTCTAAGTACAAGAATCGTCTGTGTAATTAATTAACTAGAAGCATCCTCCATGAAAGCAATATTTTCGAATATATTGAATACAAACGTAATCTCATGCACGGTTTAAATATGTCAACTGCTTACTCATTACTCTCTTGAAAAAAAATATAATTTCAGTATGTCTTTTAATGCTACATTGAATGTTGTGAGTTACTGTCACAAATTCATACAATAGGTTGAAAGGCGTTTTATTCGATACGTAACTGTGTGTTCTTCCAAGACAGCGAGTATCGGGACATACTAAACCTTATGTTACTTTTTTCTGCGTTTTCCAGCAATAACGTTGCCAACAATAACGTTTTTCAACAATAACGTTTTCCTACGACAATTATCGAAAACCTCAAGGTGTATAGTTCGCATCATTACATCTGCCTTATAATGTATAATGTACAGTTTTCCCAGAATTCAACCAAAAGATATTCTCATTAAGGTCTCATGTTCCATAAAAGTGCCGCATCAAACGTTGTTAAAGTTTTACTTACTCTTTATCTGGCGCTCGTGACTTCGCGTATCTACTGATAATCGTCGCATTTATCTCTCTTTTTCTCCATTCCCAGCCAACGTCCCACTACAACAGTCATTGTCGCTCGAACGATTATGCCTCATGAAAACGTTCCACCGTAGCGAAAAATTTTCGTAGCCAGTTTCGAAGCTCTCATAACTCGCCGCAGCTACTGATAATCGCGCTCATCTACGCCCCCAGTTTCTTTTCTGTCTCATCAAAATTCCATCGCGAATCCTAAGAGTCTCTAAACATGACAAAAAGGATCCTGCTAATCTTCCCTAGCTCGTCCCATGATGGAGGGTTGCCACCTTAAAGCTTTTCTCTCCCACCAGAGTTTCTTGCCTGTCATTTTTGTTCTGCAGTCCAGAATAGAAGATTTATGTTCCTTCCCGAGCGATCGAGAGAGCGAGGTCTCGAAAGGAAGATTGTGGCGGCGGTGCGACTCTTTTATTTCGCAAATATCTCTATGTAATGGAAGTAATGGGGAGGTTTAATAGGGTATTAAGTCAATTAATGGGTTACTATATTGACGACAGGGAAGGCAGTTCAGGCCAGTGACTTGCTAATGTCTTCATTTGATGAGGCTTAGAGCTAGGTGGCTTATGGATTAACTAAATTAATTTCAATTCTAATTTTAGGTTATATTAACAGCAACAAACGTACGTCGATATTATTGGAAAAAATGCATTCACCAGACGTTCTATTCAGTATTTTTTATTACGAAATTAACATTGAAGTCATTTGGATTAAATTTGCAAAAAAATCAAGGAAAAGGGTGGAGTAAAAAATCGTAATAAAAGTGGTTCTGGAGAACACCTATAATATCCATAGCTGATTTTGCTCATTCTAATACCGACGTATGTATTTTTGTGACAATAGTGGCACTTCCGAGCTTTGCTTATCACTGGTGTTTGCATGAATGAGAGACAGATGTTAAGGTTTTTAGAACAGTAAATGAGTAATTAATTCAGGTTTAAGTAACGTTAACGTGGAAATGTTAGTCGCTTCATTTTTACAATACCTTTAGTTGTATTTTAATCAGTGACTCGACCAGCTTGTACTGTATGTATACATTTACAGTACGCGTATAAGCAGCTATAGCATGGTTCTTATTTTTCGTACGTGCATGTGTGTAGTTCGAATGAACTGTTCTGAAAAATTTCACTGAAGTTTTGTCACCCGGACTCGTTTGGTCGTAATTCCTTCCATAATTTTTTCTCAATGAGGCCTTAATTAAAGAGGTTGTAGGAAGCATTGTCAGCGGATTAAGGAAAACGTATTAGAACACTGCCCTTCAGAGCCTTTCAACAATATATCCGCTATTATCAGGACGAATATATTAAGTTCATTTTCTTTTGAGTTATGTTTTCAGAATTTTCATTAAAGGCATTTTGCTACAAATGTGTTATTCCAGTCTTTGCGAAAGAGAAATGTCACTTTGTGAAAAGTTACATCCGTCGTTCTGTACATACTCTAGCTACAGGTTAGAAATTTTAATTTCTGGCTTGACATTTATATAAGGAAGCGATAGGGGCCCTCGAAAACGCAGTACCAGTCTGTCGCAAAGTGAAATAGAACTCTTTGGAAAGCAGCAGACTTACAGCTGTACATACAACTGTAGATCATGCAGAAGCCAGCTGGCGATATTACCCTGCTCCCAGATGGTTGGGGCGTTATGCATGTATAATTCGCATGACTCTTGCGTCAGTGCTATGCCGTAGTTCCGCTGAGGGTGAAAGGCACACGCAGGCAGTGTTGCCATTTCAGCAGCTTTCCCGCTAACTCGGCAGGATCTGAGCGAGATCACGCGAATAGAGAAGGAATCGAACAGCGCTGTTAGGAACTGAGTATCCTGTCTTCGCATCTTTAGTCCAAAATTGTACGTCATCGATGATAGTCTTTCATTAATAAATGTTTAGATATCAGGCAAGGGAGTTTGAACTTTTCATTTCAAGACATCCTATGTGATATAGCTGTAAATTATATACGTTATGAGGGGAACTGTATCTTAATCACGTTACTATTAAATATTGTCATGAAGATGGTAGCTTAGAAAAAGTGACCATCGGCAGTATTGCACTTACATTGAAATCAACTAAAATGGCAGCACTTTCGTTGATATTTAATCCTTCCATGTTCACTGCACCCATTTGAGGATATTGCAAAGAGTGCTACACCTGGAAAATTGGTGTTGAATTCAGGCATAATTAGGCTAATAGGAAGGAGATTGTACTGAAAATGAAAAAGGACACTGAAAAACAAAACCCCTTTACTCAAGCCACAACATGACCTCCCATGCAAAAAAATTTTGCTAAGTATTGACTATGACTATTATATAATAAATATAAAATTAGTTCACTTAAACATGTAAGTTCATCATGTTATCATAACTTATGCTTCACTAATATTAGAGGGCTCTACAGTATGTTCATCAATCATATATTTGATTCATGTATAAGTAATTGCGTTGAATTAGTAAACTGCTTCAGCTTCCTTGGAAGTGTAGCCGTTGATTCAAAAAACAAACAGAAAGGGACTTACAATATGTGGAGAGAAACGGGGAACCCCTGCACAACGGTGTTCCCACTCTGGATTAACTCGCATGGGAACTAGTCGGAAAAGAAGAGGAAAAACGGAATACAGATCCCTAGAGGAAGACTGACTAAGGGCGCGCATTAGACTGGGTCGTCACGGTTGATTTAAGTCAACTTCAGACACGTGCCCTGTATGGCTCTGACCAGTTGACGCTTGATCGATTGCCTCTGAGACTGTCAAATAAAGCTTACTCCGTAGAATGGAATTTTCGGTGGGTTCAACTTAATCGGGTTGCCTCTAACAGCTACAGTAAGATTCAACGTGACGAAGCCAACGTTCCTCTTGCAGTTCCGGACGAGTCAAGTGGGTTTTGTCCTAAATCAAATTTTACGACCCTATGAAAAGCGTCCAAACTTAAGTAGCATGCACGATAGGTAGCACTAAGAACACCATTACTGGCAGCACATGGGGTGCCTGTTCTTTTGTAAAATTCAGAAAATATTTAGCTTACACAAAAAGCCATTGATCAGGTTTTATTGATGCAGAAAATTTGAATCTCTTTGAGAGTACTTCGGACAGTTCCCTGTTACTGTTTCCATCCCCTTGATACTCCTGTTCACAGCAATAGGGCTAACATAGTTATTTTGAATAATCTTTGCAAATAAATTAAATGATCTTTCGATACTTATCAATCGTAAACTCATGGTTGTCATATTCCTAGGTAATCAACCTCTAGACAGTATCATCCAGGAGCTAATAAGTCTCACGAATTTCGAGCCAAAATGTGGGCGGTGATATGGCAACACCGCCGGGAGGTCGGACGGCGCTGTACAGTCGGGCTCACTGGTGCATGACTTGGAATAAGGCAGGCAGGGATGGGAAGAAGGAAAGGCTGCCCATGTCGGTTGCCGTGGCCTAGTAAGAAAGTCTGGGCTCCGCTTCAAAATTGTTGGAACAATGAGCTGAGTGAGAGGGAAAAACGCTGCGTGATAGTACGTGATAAAACGGCGAGGCTGCCACGTGTAGCACAGTACCTTGTGATAATGCGAGATGAAACCACTGTACAGAATACGGCAGCCACTTGTAGCACAAAACGTCTTGGTAATACGGTATAAAACGGCTACATTGTCATGTGCAACACACTAGGTCGTGATACTATGTGATAAAACGGCTTAACCACTATGCGTAGCGTAGTGCTTCGCGATAATGTGCCAAATAACGGCTCGCCTCTAGCAGTACGACGTATTCCAATGCCTAGTAAAATCGCTAGAGTGTCATATATGTGGAGAAAATAGTATTGGTGGAGTTGAGCAATAAGAAGTGCAAAGGAAGGTGTATCAAATGAATGGGTATTACACTGAGGATATCCTACTTGAGTGTTACACTATTTTCTGGAAAGAAAACTTGTCTTGATGTTGCACCGTCATCGTGCTATAGCTATTTGCAAATAGAGCGATCGAACGCTAGCTTCGTGAATATATGACTGAACTTTCTTAAGACAACTTAGAAGTTTAGACTCTCCTTGGTTGCTCTTACATATTATGTTGGCAGCGGAAGCACTTGAGCATAAGTACTGTATAGCGACATATGACAGAGTATAGAAGCAGGTCTTTGCATATCGCCGTCAAGAATTTACGAAAGAGAAGCTCTCATGTAGTTGATTTCACCAGCGCAAATCGCATATCCACCGTTACATCGAATTAATACAAAAATATTGAAATTTACTTCCTACATTCAGGACCATAGTTATCGACTTTTATTCTTTTCAAAGACATTACACTCGGGAAAATGGGGCAAATATAATAGAAATATTTTCTATAGGTGCTGTTCGCCAGTGAGTCACAGCAAATCGAATGCTCTTCTTAATGAAGATCTGACACAGTTTGGAAAAATAAACTTATAGACACGACGGCAAGCAGTACATCATGTCTAAGAATAGAATGTGAGCGACACCTCAAGAGCTTCAAGTAAATTATGCTTTTTAGACAGTATCTCAGCGACCGATGCATGGGCGACGGGGCACTAGGTTAATGAGTGTCGTGAAATACAATAACAAAGACCTCGCAAGATTTCGTTACAAACTGTCGCAAGACAAGCCGTAAAATCTAACGCGCGAGCGACATCCATTTGATATATCATTGCGGCTGTTGGGCAATCAGTCGTGGGGCAGGACCGCCCTTTGCTTGAATTCTATTAACCCTTAGCACTGCTATGTCAGACCCACTTCGACATACACAAGCTGTGCCTGGCTATGTCAGACCCAGTCCAATACAACATTTTCACTGTCTGCATAGCTACTATTTCAGCAATTTATTGTTCATAGACTATACTGCATATCGCTCCATCTTATTGATAGTAACTGTAAGGTGCTTTTATTGTTGTATGCCACGACACAGTAATGCAATTTAACAAGTTAGGTAGCAGGAGACGACAGCGTCTTATATTCGATGTTAAAGCGAAGACAATCGATCTAAAAAACGCGACTATACTTTGGAAATATCTCCACCTAGCGTAACTTAACTTGAATTCAATAATATTGAATATCAGTCACTGGTATACGACTTCTATATTGCCATGGTATGTGTGTGTTATGTCTCAAAATGTTAATGCTGTAAAATAATGAAAATAACAAGAGTTATATGCATGACTATATAGTGTACTTCGCGCAGTTGCGCGACTGTGTCTGCATGCGATCGTATTGCCAGCTGCCACATAAACAGGCGACGGTGACCACACACCACCGTATTAGGTGCACCGATACACAAATTGTCACTTGATAATTTTCTGAGCAAAATAAAAGAGTGGTAACACGCTACGAACTTGAGGCCGATTGCACGTCTGTGACCACGAGACGATGAGACTATTTCTTAGGTTACGATTGAGAGAGGGAGAGGCCTTGTCGTATCCGTGGTAAACACGATCCTGCTGTGGAACTTGAATTTTTGTGTTCTCAGAGAAGAATTATTAGCCTTTTTACAATTCACGAGTTTTGTGTTCGCACTTGGCCTGGGACGACGTGTATTTCTTTTTTCCGCAGTATTCACTACAGCCCTGATCGTGTTGGATATCAGCTGAGCTGTGATAATATGCTCTTATAGACAGAGAAGTCTGTGATAATTCCAAAACAAGGACAAAAAACTCAAACGTAAAGCTATGACGGTAACACAACCTGCAGAAGCAGCTCACTGTAGGAGCCTATACTTAATGCAATTTGTTGTTTTGGAGTTATCTACGACTTCTCTGTCCATAGTAGCATAATGTCACAGCCCAAAATATCAGTACTATTCAGCATCAATATTTTTCAACGCGTTGTGGCTATTACATAGAATATACAAAACCTTCTGAAAGAGGCGAAAACTTAAACCTGGCAGTCTAGTGATTGAAATGACACGTTTTTGGCATGTGCACAATGGCAAAGTACCTAAGTTATTAATGTTGTTCATAATTCACGCACTACAACGTTGGTGTGACCCTCCATCCTCGACAGCCCTCCACGACCCATCATGTCACACGCAGGGCCAAATTCTGAAGCNGTGTCTGCATGCGATCGTATTGCCAGCTGCCACATAAACAGGCGACGGTGACCACACACCACCGTATTAGGTGCACCGATACACAAATTGTCACTTGATAATTTTCTGAGCAAAATAAAAGAGTGGTAACACGCTACGAACTCGAGGGCCGATTGTACGTCTGTGACCACGAGACGGTGAGACTATTTCTTAGGTTACGAGTGAGAGAGGGAGAGGCCTTGTCGTATCCGTGGTAAACACGATCCTGCTTTGGAACTTGAATTTTTGTGTTCTCAGAGAAGAATTATTAGCCTTTTTACAATTCACGAGTTTTGTGTTCGCTCTTATAGACAGAGAAGTCGGTGATGACTCCAAAACAACGACAAAAACCTCAAACGTAAAGCTATGACGGTAACACAACTTGCAGAAGCCGTTCACTGTAGGAGCCTATATATACTTATTGCAATTTGTTGTTTTGGAGTTATATGCATATCATTGACTTCTCTGTCTATAAAAGCATATTGTCACAGCCCTAGATATAAGTACTATTTAACATCAATATTTTTCAACGCGTTGTGGCTATTAGCTACATAGAATATATAAACTTCTTGAAAAAAGCGAAAACTTAATCTTGACAGTCTATTGAAATGGCACGTTTTTGGTATGACGTGTTACCGTTTCATGGATTCAATAATTACAACAAGTATTAAGTGCGTGATGTTGCAACCACACTGGGAGGTAGGAGCTGTCGGGAGGTGCTGGGTAGTACAGTGTGCGTCCCGGTTTAAGACTTCGGCAAGCGAGCTCGCTCACTCCGCATGTCATTTTGCTTCGGTCGGGGGTCCGTGGCCGCGAGCTGTGGCGGTGCGTTTAGCTGCCCTTAAAAGAAAGCAAGAGTGTCGGTGGGCAATAAAGTACTGGCGTCTAGCGTTCAAAATAGCTTAGCTGTAGCGTGCTCATCACACTCGAGCTAACGCGCTCGGTGCCCCGTGCGTCGAGGTACCTTGACTAACGTTACTGCCATCTTCCGCTGCGCTTGAAAAAAATGCGACACCCAACGGCACGTTGAGATCAAGTGCGATTTTTCGTGGCTCCGGCACAAAATGCACTTCATTAAGTGAAGAGGAGAAAGAAGAATTTTGTTTGCTGGGAAAGCGACGGAGACTGTTTACACTCGGTCTTGCATGTGTGCCGGAGCTGGATGCTCTTCGAATAGAAGTTTCAGCAGTTGATGGCATTAGCAGAGAGTTCAATTATCGTATGTCTAACAACATTCGCAAAACTCAATGCTAATATTTACATACAGTTAACAGTTTTACCCAATTGCTGATGGGTGCATTATATATCGTAGTGAAAACTGGAAAAAGTGTAAAATTGCAACTGTATTACAGTAATTGTAATACGCAGTACACATGCGTTGGACGCATATTGCAGTCGCTGAAGAAGTGTTTGCGTCTGCTGTCTTTGATGTCTTAATAACTTTGAGAAGCAACATTCCTACTGTTATATCACTGAAGTCATAATATATGTATGATTTAAATTATTTAAAAAAGTAACCATCCAACTGCTAAATCGATCATGTAATAAGTTAGATGACAATTATTTGTGCAATTAAAAAGTACTTTTCCTGACGGTATGTCAGTTAAACAAAAGCTTAAATAATATTAAAACTACCCGTACTACTGTTATCTGCATGAAATAATAGCATAGTGAAAAATAATTTTATAAATTTCAAAGTCTTACTATTATGTAAAATAAATATTGCATTAAACTAAAATGGCAGTGTCGCTTAAATTGCCATCAGCTAAAATACGCTATTCTCATAATTTGAAAATAATTTGTACATACCCTAGCAAGTACTTTCTCAGGTAAACTTTAGCACACAAATGGAGAACAGTTAGTGGTTCATGTTTAGACTTTTTTGCCGCTCGCCGCATGAGAGTTCTGCCACCGAAAGTCCGTACATCATTCATAGTTCACTCATTATACCAGTAAGCACTATAAATATGAGGGGTGAAAAGTCAATATAGAATAGAAGAATAGTCATAGCGAACTTCTTTCGCCGTACATACAATGTGACTTATTTGTCAGCCTAATTCTTGCCGTCTTTATCACGAAGTAAATAACAGTAATGCATTTTTTATACTTCATTAGAAAATTGATAAGTTTTACCACACTTTGTTTCATTGCCATCAGGGTCTCGCACTCGTATTCCAAACAACAGGCTTGCTGACTGAAACATGCAACATATAAAAGTATTTCGTTGTACCGGTCCAGCGCCGTCATTGTGCTCGCACTACTGCAACATGTAATTTGTACAATTCTTATTAATACTATTATAATTTCCCATCTAGTGCAGGCATTATCCTTATTCTATTCATCATAAAGCATGCAAAATTATCCATAAAATGCGTCTGCCAAATGCTCTGGCAAAACATGTAAAATGATTTGCAACAGTGTACCTGCCAAGTGCAGGCACTATTCTTCCTCAACTGAAGCACGCAACATTGTTTCGCCACAACTTTATAAGTATTGTAGACAGGTTTTTACCCTTCAAATACAATTTCCCTGCAAAGTATTAAAATTTCCTTTATTATCCGACAGTTGTGGGGAAAACGACGGAGTCTCACGGCTTTACGTTGCGTGAGGTAAAGTCGTAATTCCAGCCTCTCGAGGTGGAATATTCACGTCGGCAAAATGTTATGGCGCCGCGTGTGAAGACCTGCTATTTCGGTCCCAAAGAATCTCTTCGCCGTTCGTAAACAGGAAAAAATGAAGACGTCCCGGAACTTCGGGGCTGAAAGAGCGAGCAGCTCTCCATGTTCCTGTGCGTTGGTTAAGGTTTCATTGAGGAATTCATTGAGGAAAATTTGGACTGTTTTGACGCATTTTTGCGCACTCATAATACTACGCATGCAGAAAGTATGGTCCAAACCGTTAACGGCCGACTTTTCACCTTTAGGGAGTAATATCAAGTACAAGTTCTTGATTTAAGATAATTTATTGAATGTTTCTTATTTCAGTATAAAATTAACTTTTTTTTATTATGCGAATCGAATAAATGCGATTTTCGAGTGATGTGATGATAAATATTTGAGTTGTTAAAATGGAACTTTTGACTAAGCGCGAGAAGAGTAAGTTTCTTGTGAGTACAAGAAATCTATGAGACGACATGATATAGAATAGATAGTCGGCTGTAGACGGACCAAGAGGCCCATTCCCTGAGGGCCGCCGGGACTTACGCCCCGGCCTTTTATGAGCTATTAATTGCCATTGTGTCAGTGTCATGGAGATGACCGAGGATAAAGAAACCTCAGACGATCTCGTGAATTCTCTGACGGGCTGCGCGTGTTCGGACGGACTCGAATTTAAATTTGTAGATTTGGTATCAGTTCATACGCAATGTAGACTATACATGATGAAAGATTAATGACTTACCGGTAAGCAGTCCGCGTGCGTGTACAAATTTTGTCTATAGTTCGACTGGCGTTTTACGAGAAAAATATACTATTGGAATAATATAGGTACTCTAATTAAAATAAACTTGAAAGAAAATTATGAAAATCAGGCCAATATCTTTGCATAACATCTTTTCGAAAAAGTTAACATTTCTGAGGGAGTTACTGACGCAGGGAACTTTCACTGTTTTCTGTGCCATGTCTTTAGTTACGTGAGTAAGATACGATTGCAAAAGACTCAGAGGTAGTCAACGAATACAGATGGGGACCATATTTTGCTAGTGGATTCAATTGTAGTTTTTCCAAAATTTAGTATGAAATAAGAAATATTTTTTCCCCATTCATATTAAGTACTTCGCAAATCGCTGTCATTATGTTCAGTGCATGAGTCCTCTTTCAGAGTTGACTGCTGTTTAGAGATTTTTTCATTAAAAAAAGGTATGCAGCTTTCCGTAACTCGATCTATTTCATCCTACGTATATGCAATATTAAATGCTTGCTTCATAGCAGGGAGATCTCGGTGTAATTTATACGGGTTTTTGCCTCAAAGATAAACCATATTGATGTGTTCATTGGATTCAGATCAGGAGATGATGAGGGCCACAAATCTTGATTAGCGAAGGAGAACAAATTGGTTCTGCACCAGGTTTGGTTCCTTTTGGCTAATTTCGAAGGAGCTCCGTCTCGTTACAAGGTCCACGTACGAGTTTTGAAGCGCTGTGTCATCAATGTCGAACTTTTTATGATGCATCGACAAAACTCGTTACATTACATACTGTCTGTAAGAATATATTGTGAAATAATATGTTGCTCCACGAGTTAAAAATTATATTTCAATAGTGTAATGCAGAAAAAGTGCATCCTCTGTATCGTACTCAACTGAGTACCTCTGAGGCGTCGGTTCAATTCTAGCAAATTGGGGAGCTGTTGTTGCCACCAGAAAACTTAGGAAATTCCTCGAGAAGAGGAGTAACTCGAGGCAGGTATGAGGATACGTTTCTTCTGGGGCGCTGTATATTCGCCCATCGTTATTAGCTATAAAACAAGAGATTCGTTCACTAACTTACCTTCAGCTACACCTGTGTCGGAAACGAATGAGTTTTTTTTATCACAGTACTCCCATTCTTGCAGGTAATGTAAACTGGCAGGCTGAGATGTAGAGCAGTCCATAGACATGCTTGAGAACGGACTCAGTGATATTTCAGCTGACAGTATAACACCATATACGTCAAATAAGCGGAAAGCTCCTTTTTGCTAATAACAGATTTACTTATCAAAAAAAATAAATGAATAAAAGACTAAGGTTTTTACTGCTGTGTGAGAGCTCTGTAAATGCACGATATAAATAGAACTTCTGCGATTAGGCTTATATGTATATTAGCTGGCCTAGTTTCGGAGTGCAATATGACTTTTCTATAGTTGTACATATACTGTTAATGCTAATAGCTTCTTAGTATAAAAACCATAGCTATTACTACCTATGCGTCCTGCAAAATATGAGAGAGTAAGATCTCTGTGCCTGCTTCTTATGTAGCCCCGGCTACTGCGTGTGGATGTTTCTTCAAAAGAGAGCTACAGAGGCGTTGCTCAATTACGTAAAAACAGGCGTGTCAAATAAACCTTATTCCATAATTTGAAGCACGTTGCTATGCGTCAATAACCTCATCTGCGTTAAAGACTTTGGCAGTACTTTGATCCTGCAGACAAGGAAAGAAAAGATCTGCGCAGCATAACTTGCGCGCATTTGTATGTTGTGTGCAAAAACCTTTTTGCTACTCGATAGGGGTTATCATTGCCTCGATTCTGTGACTAGAAGAGAAAGAAAGAAAGATCTTTATACCTATAATGTGCGACCTGTTGCGAGAAAAGCATTTTTGTGGAGCTGTAGACAAGGTGTTGGTCGTGTCGGGATTGTGTACGGCTGGCACAACATTACTTTCGAGAGCCCTGCACTGACGGGCCGACATGCACGCGGCCACAAGAGCTGAGATTTTATTTCTCCTCAGAAATCATTCTGTTATCTCTCTGCTCTTGCGACTTGGGAAGCACTTGCTTATTATTTTTCCAGATTTTTAGTAATATTATCATTCTTATACTCCTTGTTTCACCACTTCACAGTTTTTTTCATTTATGTTTGCATTTCAGCGGTACAGAAGAACTGTATGTCGCCAAGTCGGGCTATAGAGTGACGTAGTTAATCATTACTAAATGTATTCACGTTCACTGGTGGGTTCATGTATTTTTCTATCGAAGTTTGAAGTCTTTAAATTTACTCCATAGATCAAACGTGCTAAGGTAAGCAACAGATGAAGCTGTACAGCATCGTAGTGCCGACAAGATTAGATAGATTATACATATACCGTTTTACGGCTAAGTGTATCAGTTTCACAGAACGCCAGTGCATGATTCAAATGCGCTGTCTATGCATGCCATTTGAGATCAGCTAAGGGTATCTTTAGGAATATTTACGTAGTTTTAGCTAGCATCTGCAATTGCCCCTAGCAAGTCAATATTAACGCATGAGGAATATACCATTAGTAAATAATATAATAATAATTCTCTCAATAGCGCCACCTTCATGAGCTACATGAAAAATTTCCTTTAAAAAATTTCCGTAGATTAGGAGTTTTCCCCAAGCACGGTAATATACTTTATAGTGCACCAGCAAACCCTTCTATATTTCAGGTCCATTTACTTTTGACTACCGTGACTCTTACTCAATCGTGAAAGTAACACACCATTTTACCCTTCAGTGACTGAGGGATCGGGAAATTTGTCAGAAAAGATCAAGCATGCAGAACACGCGAGATTTTCTAAACGAGTACTTCACTTTCGATGCAGAAGATTATGTCAGTTCAAATATTTTATACATCTGCAGCCGCTTTCTACCATCAAGTTACCTGCGTCTTCACAGAGTTAAATCTGTGAATATATAGGCACAACTGAACGGCTTATCTCTAGGTGTTGAATCACTTCTTTGCTACAAAAACATATGTCTGTAAAGCAAAGCTCTTCTCTTTTCCGTCTCTTTTGCACATAGATGATGTAAACGAAGTTCCTCCTACACTCCAAATATCTTCGCATGTTGTGTAGAGAGAGCGTAATACTAGTATTTTAAGAGGTCTTAGCGTATGTGTTTTGTGGTGCTAATGCTGTACCATGCGGCGTTTGCGACTATGAAGTTCAAAATGCGTCAGAGTTTGTACCAATCATGTAGCAGATGTTATTTACAACTCAAGATAATGTTAAGGTCTATTTTGAATTCTCAGTTTTCCTCATTGGTTTGCTGCTGCCGATACAGAGCTCACTGAGATCTTTTTCTTGCGTCCTTGAATATCTTCCTCTCACTTTCAAACAAAAAGTTATGGTATGATAACGTAAATAGACCTATATGATTAAATACATTATATATGCAAGTAACCCTATACTGTAGTTTCCCTAGTTTTTCTGGATAGGTAGAAAAACATCGGAAAATTGTAAAGAAATCAGTTATCAGTCATCATAGTCGTTGTATCTCCCAATAGCAGCCAAGCGCCGTATATGCAGCTTGTTTATTAATGGTACTGTTATCAGTGATCGATGAACGAAATATATCTGACGATAGCGGTGCATTATATTTCAGCATTTATAACGTGCATATGTGTTCTATAATTTTTTCAACCCCGTCATTAGCTAGCAGCTCGTTATTAGTATATGAGGAAAATGCATTGACTTTTTAACAACATCATTGTCTGGTAAGTTTTTGTTTTTTATGATAGTATTATGCAAAGTTATCTTTGAAATAAAATAAAAAGCTGGGACATGCAGCTTATTATCACGATGGTAGTGGCACGAACCTTTATTAATGACGGTTGAAAATTAGTACTTTAGGAAAGCCCCCTCCTTAGTCTCATGGTTTTTACTCTTCAGAGAGCTTCTCAACTAAAAATTCAACATACTGCCTGGCGCTTTCCTACACTTGTAGTTACGTAAGCGCCATTAGTGAAATCCTCGCCGTAGTGGAGCGGGGCAGTGCTGCAGTACAAATCCACTGGCCCTGATAATCTTACACCCCGTGTACTACGAGAAATGGCTCCAGTCATCGTGAAGCCACTGCTCGAAATATTTAATCGCTCTCTAAGAACAGGAGCAGTTCCGCAGGATTGGAAACTAGCTAACGTGATACCGATACATAAGAAGGGGGATAAGAAAAGCCCCAGCAACTATCGACCAATCAGTCTTACATCGGTCGTCAGCAAAACCATCGAACGC
>LQNS02278125.1:27734695-27751341 GCA_001587735.2 Parhyale hawaiensis
AAGATCTTGGTATCTCCCCCTCGTGACAGGACGGTTTGCTTGAGTGATGTGTCAGAGAAGGCAGCTTGGAGTGCGATAACATAGAACGGTTCGCACCACAATAACTTTGTGATGCTCGCACTTTTTCTCAATGAACAAAGTGGCGTTATCTAAAGGGGGTCGTGCGCGGCAGTGGCTGAGGGACGTTTGTGTTGAGGAGCAACTTGATGAGTCTGTGAGGGTGTCTTCAATTGCAAACCACTCTCGCTAGTCTATACTTATAACCTGAAAGTCTACGTTGAAGAAGTCATGCTTGGGCTGGCGATAAGAGATACCAATAGTTTCTGGCGATGTGCGTGAAACTTGTTACAAACAGGATCGATGATCTTAAAATCTCTCAAACTTTTTTCCGTATCACTTGGGATTTCTTTCTATACTTGGGAATTAGAATCGCGAGTAACACTGAGATTCGCTTGCTGTACTTTTTATTGAACTGCTAAGGGGTGTAAAGTACTTAAAGTATATTTTACCGAAAGAAGGAATTGTTGTTGCTAACAGCCCTGCTAATCATTTGCCTACGCTACACTTTTTTCTAACAAAAAAAAAAAAAGACAAAAATACCGTCACAAATAGCACTATGGATTGCTTACTGTACTTTTGTGGCTCCGGAAAAATAAATTCACGAACAGCTTTGCTCTTCGCGGTGTAAACTTCTTTATATGACCGAGAAACTGTCATCACACATGTTGACACTGTTTGGCACTGCACTATCTATTTTCTACCCTCCATTGCACAATAACTCAGACTGGCTGTACAGGTCACAGCTGCCCAAACAACCGTGAAATGCTAAGTACACTCGATAAGCTGCTAGCCATAAAACGCTACTATAAGATTTACTGATCGCCGCTGAATCGCGTTAATGTCTTCCGGTAGGTTTAATGGTTCTCTGTGATGCATATTCAGTCAAAGCGTAACGCAAGTGTGGATACTGGCAGATTGTGACTAGTTTTTCAATATCTAACTAGCTCAGCAACAATATTTTTAATGCGTATGCTTGATTTGGTTGGCTTCAATTTTGTGGTTTTAGAATTAAAACATTGTTGTCCATTACAAATATACTAGGACTAAAGTTGAATAAGAACTGTCAAGAGATAGCTGCTTATGAGAGCTAAAACATCATTTGACCTGCAACGGTACCTAACTTGCTGCATTGACCGCAATTCCCCCAAATGCAGCAAGGAGTGGTGCAGCGTGGTGCTGGGTCCGCGCGGTGGGGGGCGTCCGCGCTTGCTTTCTTTCTCTGTCTTTGNTTACGATGGATCAGGGCATGGCTTACGGGTCGGCAGCAGCGAGTAAAACTTGAAGGAGAGACGAGTGCCTGGACGCAAGTTTCATCAGGGGTTCCCCAAGGTAGCGTACTTGGCCCACTTCTGTTCTTAATTTACATCAATAATCGCGTTCTTAACATCCGAAGTAAAATCAGTAAATTTGCGGATGATACTAAACTATGTCATCCTGCACGAAAAGAGCCAAGCTCCAACAAGACCTTGACCACCTCATAGAATGGAGCAGAACGTTGCAGATGAGCTTTAATGTCGACAAATGCTCAATTAATGCACATAGGGCTGATGAACCCTTCGCCCCCACTGCAAATGAATGGGACGGTATTGGCTGCTGTCATCCAACAACGTGACTTGGGAATCACTGTTACAAACAAGCTACAACACAGTCGGCAAGTTGACAAGAGTGTCAAAATGGCAAGCAGAGTACTGGGATTCATCACCAGAAATTTTCAATACAAGTCCAAAAACATTATCATTCCCTTGTACAAGGCGTTAGTGCGGCCACACTTAGAATTTGCTGTTCAATTCTGGTCGCCTCATCTGTGAAAGGATATCGATAAAATGGAAAGACTTCAACGCAGAGCAACGAAATTGATACCTCAGCTGCGAAATAAGTTAAATGAATGTCGCCTAAAAGAACTTGGTCTGATCTCTCTCGAGTAAAGACGTCTCAGGGGGCAACTATAGAAACATTCAAGTATTTGAACGGCTTCAACGACGTACCTACGACGGGCTCTTCGAAAGAGACCTCAATGATCGCTTGTGAATCAACTGTCAAATACTCAAGCACAAAGCTCGAAGAACAACCTTAAGTGAGCAGTTTTTTCCGTATTTCATAGTCAGCATTTGGAATAGACTCCCTTCCGAAGTTATTAGTACGGAGTGAGTCCACGCGTTTAAAAATCGTCTTGACATATATTGGGAGAAACATCCTCCGCAACTAAGAACTTCTGCTCCGGGAGTCGCAAACTCTTAACGGCCAAAGCTTCCGAGGTCACCTCAATCCGTCTCCTTCTCTCTCCCGCTCCAACTACACAGTTTGATGTCTCTAAGCTCAGCATGTCAGCGGCTCTTGATCGCGCTTGCGTGCATTCAAGATCGTCTCTTGGGCATGGACTATTCACCCCCTCCCCGCTTTTTTCTCTCTCTCTCATTTCTCCTGTCCTCTATATCCTACTAACATAATGTCAATACCTCATAGAGTGCCGGGGCGTATGTTCCGGTGTCTCTTTGGGAATGGGCCTATTGGTTCGTCTACTGCCGCCTATGTAATCTAATCTCTAATCTTACTGCTAGTCTGCCTTTTATGCTCTGTCAGCGTTGCCTTTGAGGTCCCAGTTACCATGCTCAGGTCCCAGGGTTCGAATCCTCACTGACCTCTTATGTATGTATATGCATATACTAAGTGACATTTCCGGTATCACCTTTGATACGTATGAACACGGTAACGCAGGTGAACTCAGATCCATAGCAATTGGTAAGCAGGTTCCCTGGTTTGCCCAATTGCCACTCGGTAGAAGGGAAACCAAGGCATTATATTCAAGGTTCGTATTTATTAATATTTTTTTCTTATAGAGAGTGATAGATGAATATAAATATATTTATAAATAAAGAAATAAACCAATAAAGGCTCATTGTGAATTATTAAACAAAATTAAAATCAAAATTGCTATTACACCCAGGATTCCTCTTCTTACGAGTATCTTCAGAGAGGTATAAACAGGCAATTCTTTACTGCCGTACTTTCTAATAAAGCAAAAACGACCCCAAAGCTTTCCTTTACACTTACCGTTTCAGGGAACAGCTTGTATGTGCTTTAGTGCCTTCATTGTTCAGAAAGGGAAATCGTTTTTACAGAAGATCTTGGTATCTCCCCCTCGTGACAGGACGGTTTGCTTGAGTGATGTGTCAGAGAAGGCAGCTTGGAGTGCGATAACATAGAACGGTTCGCACCACAATAACTTTGTGATGCTCGCACTTTTTCTCAATGAACAANCGCCGCTGAATCGCGTTAATGTCTTCCGGTAGGTTTAATGGTTCTCTGTGATGCATATTCAGTCAAAGCGTAACGCAAGTGTGGATACTGGCAGATTGTGACTAGTTTTTCAATATCTAACTAGCTCAGCAACAATAATTTTAATGCGTATGCTTGATTTGGTTGGCGTCAATTTTGTGGTTTTAGAATTAGAACATTGTTGTCCATTACAAATATACGAGGACTAAACTCGAATAAGAACTATGAAGAGATGGCTGTTTTTGAGAGCTAAAACATCATCTGAAAACAGAATGCTTCTCGACGCCACTGCATATTCTAAAATGAAGTACTTGTAGGCTCTTTGTGGACTATTTCACTTATTATTTCATGCGGCCTATGTAGATAATTGCTTTAGATTTACCGCTAAGAGGCAATATGGCTTTAGTGCCGAGCACTCAGGAATGTGAGCTTATAGCTGGTCGTGGTGTGCTGGTCCGTCGAGCGAACGATTCCAGTCCCTTGCAGGTGTTGCCAGATCAGTGAACACATACTGTACAAACTTATAAAGGCTAACGTTTAATATTTTGTCCACTAGGCTAACTTAATATGGCCGCCATGTACAAGTAGTATGCACGGTTTATTAATGTCGTTACATGTAGGTAAGGCGTAATATCTTTCAGCACATTTACTGCAAGAAGGAAAATATGCGCTGAAATATCACTGCGACGACAATAGTTTCTTTGCCTAGCATCAGATAAGAATAAAACATTTGAGAGTACGACGGAGAATTATTCGTGTGACAAAAAGTAAATTTATTGCTTGAGCGGAAGTAACCGAAAAATATAGCTGTAAAGAACAATAACCAGAGCAGCTCATTATCAGATTAGAACGTAGTATCTAGCACCATAAAAAGGGTGGTACATTTTTCTAAAGTATCCACAACGAATTGGCGCATCTCGTCAGGCAGTTATATTCGCTGGTACATGTTTATACGCACGCAAATCATGCAGCTGGCGACAATAGAGCCGTTACGCTCAGACCAAGAGATAAGGAGCCATTCATGCCCTGAGCATATAATTATGGCCGGTCGAGCAAGTGAAAGCATATTGCTATGACGGGAATGAAGCCAGCCGAGCTGACATCGTTCAAGTTACTGGTGGCGATTTTTTTCTTTATCAGAGACAGTAAAGTGAGTCGGTGAAGTGAGGGGCGCTTGCTACCGTACTAGAAATGCGCTAGTAACTGGGGAGCAACAGTGATGGGGACAAACATCAAGCGGAGTCTCATGCATGGAAGAGCAAAGAAATACTGTGCTAGTTTTGTTTAAAATAAAGGTAACATCGTGGGTTGTTGTTGTTGTTTTGTGAATGTATGAAATGAAACGGAAAAGTAGGGGATTTTGTGTGTTTATAAACATATACTAAGCATGCATTGAAACCAGACCATTGGTCAGCACAGCAATACAATGTGCTAACAATGCTTATCTTGTCTTCATTATCAAGTCATTATACCTAAATACATTGCTATATAATAGCTGTTAGAGGTTTTCTACATCCGATGATATTACAAACATTCTGCCAAATGTTGTAGCTTATTAGACTGCACACAATACGCACATATCTGCCAAGTAGACTAGTGCTGTCGTTTGGGCCAAGTTACGAACTCGTTTTCGTGCAGTACATGTACGGCCCTCTGACGGCTGTTCTTCTTTTAGTATAGACAGAAAGAGGTAGTAAATGAAAAAATGCAGGCGTTTACCTATCGTCTGGCATTGTTGGGCTCCTATATTTACAACAAAATAAGGTGTCGTTGCTAAGGTGGCTTGTACAGGTGACTGGACTATCAGTTCCTCTGTTGCGCAGCGATCACGACATGGCTCCAGATAACTGCAAAAAATAATTGTTGTAAGAGCTATCTCTCGTCTAGCTAGTTGGTGTGGCCAACGACTGCTGATCAATTTGACTGAAACTTATTGTTATTAAATGCAATAATTTGAACACATGTGTTCTATGATAAGGAAATATAATTCTGGTTGAGCATCTTAAGCAATGAGTGCTGTGCAACTTTCACTTCAATTTACCGAATGCGACACTGACAACAGCAGCGTAAAAAGAGGATCTAAAGCGTGACCAAATATTGCTGTGAGAGGTTGAACATCTCCAAACAGCTTCGGTAAATGGTATTTAATTTCGTTCATTGCTATTCTCGTGCCTACTTCAAAAATTAAACGAAAAGTACAAATAAGCGAGGGGATTAGTGAAATGGCTCGCTTTGAGCTTAGCGGCTCTCAGCTGCTGTGGAGCTTTCCGTGCAGCAGCTTAATGTAACCATGTGCTGTGTGACGTAATCCAGTAAGGGCTGAAGATATTGCGGAACTCCACTGCTCCGCAACATATCATAATTTTAAGCGACAGTTCTCTGACAGGCACTGGGGGTCAGTTGTCCGATAGGCATTGCCCCTGGCCGCGGGTATACACTATTCTGTTACCTATAGGCTATAGCCTATGCAGCTTCGTTAGAGGGCTATAATAAAGACTCTAAATTAATTTTAATATGTATACCTATATTAAAAATAATTTTTCAAAGTAAAAGTGATAGACAACCTCTTGATTTGGTCCCAAACGTGCCTAGAATACATACTGAAGAAAAGATACGGGTGTGTCAATACTTTTACAAACGATACATTTTTCATGATCCAAAGTGCAATGACAGTTATGTTGGGAGACGTCATCATTCTGCCCGGACTTTTACAAAGGATACGTTTTCTCAGTCTCGGAAGTGTATTCAAAATAATCACCTAGCAGAAGAGGAAATATCTGTCAGGACTTTTCTAAGCGATATATACTTGTATTTCGTAAGTTGTCGAAACGCACAGGTTTTCCAGGATTTGCCGTTCTGAAACAGGTGCCTGGGAGGAGCTTATGTAATTACTAGGACTTCTATAAATGAGACGTCCTCTCAATCCCTGAAGTACCCGAAACAGGTGCCTGGGAAGAGGTTAGATAACCACCGAGACTTTTATGAACTATACGTCCTCTCAATCCCTAAAGTACCCGAAACAGGTGCCTGGGAAGTGGTTAGATAACCACCGAGACTTTTATGAACGATACGTCCTCTCATTCCCTAAAGTACCCGAAACAGGTGCCTGGGAAGAGGTTAGATAACCACCGAGACTTTTATGAACTATACGTCCTCTCAATCCCTAAAGTACCCGAAACAGGTGCCTGGGAAGAGGTTAGATAACCACCGAGACTTTTGTGAACGATACGTCCTCTCAATCCCTAAAGTACCCGAAACGGGTGCCTGGGAAGAGGTTAGATAACCACCGAGACTTTTATGAACGATACGTCCTCTCATTCCCTAAAGTACCCGAAACAGGTGCCTGGGAAGAGGTTAGATAACCACCAAGACTTTTATGAACGATACGTCCTCTCATTCCCTAAAGTACTCGAAACAGTTGCCTGGGAAGAGGTTAAGGATTTGTCAGGACTTTTATGGGTTCACCAGTGGCCCGAGGCAGTGCGTGACAGCCAACCGTTATGCCAGCTCCTTCTGTGCCAGTTACTTTATTTTCTTCCTATGAGGCGGCAGCAAAACAGATGAAGAATCCAGTTAAAACTGCAGCACGACTCTTGGAATTTTTGGCAACTGTTCGTGTTCACGGTTTCGCTTCTAATCAGATATCGCCCAGCAGAAACCAGTTTGAAACGAAGACATCGGTCGCTTTGACCGAAAGGACTGAACTTAGTTCGGAAAATTGAAATGTTTTGGAACTGATACATCAATTTCACTCGAGCACTCGAACCATGGCAAACAACGAAGTGACTACAGGTTTGTATTCTGAGACAAAAAAACGAACAGTTACAAATACAGGCGGTATGGAGGGCTTCAAACTTTTTGCTCATATATCTTTAATTTGGATGCTCTGCTTTCCTAAATAGAAGCGATATGAGGAGCTTCGATATTTGGCTCGTACATGTGTACAAATACTTTTCTATTTTTATATACAGCGCTTTGAAATATTTGCTCATGAAGGTGTTCGGATTTGCCATATTTTCCTAGATCGTACTGAGTGATGACATTAAGTTACAAAAATTACAGGCACACAGTTAAGTCATGTATGCGCTACAAGAAAGAAATGAAGCATTTCCAAAACTTTTCTTGGATTCGGGTAAAGAGACTGAGCTTAATTTCAAATTCTTCATTTGAACAATTTGCATTTTCATAACTAAAATTCTAAGAAATGTAACAAACAAAGAGAAAATTCCTATAAGTAGTAAGTGACTACTCCTCCTCTCATTACTCCTTGCAAGTTTCTACGTACCACAGTGCCTACAAGATTGATATAAAATTACCGAAAAAACACCAATTGCGACTCTCTGTAGCACACGCATAAATTGTGTTTACATGAACTTCATTGCACAATGAGTGAATTATACTGCAGAAGTTCAGTATATAGTCGGTAGCTGAAGTATCATGTGCAATGGAAAAATTGATAACGTACATAGAAAACGCGTTTCAAGTTGAAATGAAATGATGATTAAGCCTTTTCCCTTACTCTGTAAAAGCCCGCTATTTACTAATGTATAGTTTGTTAGTTGGTCTTTTATCCCCATTCTTAAGCGAAGGTGGGAGATATAGTAGCAGTCTGGTCTAACTGCTGCCAAACCCTAGGGTCAAAGCCAATTTTAATTTTAAGAAGATAAAAAGAAAGGTGTAATACAAAAAGCGTTATTTCACGGAGAGCCAGAGAGTTCCGGATCAACGATGCCTGACATCACATTAAGGCTTTGCTAATATTTAATTTGATGAGTATATACCATATGCATAAAATCTATATGAGATTGAAATTTGATTTTCCGCTCTCTTTTTTTTAAACGAAAACAAGCTTCCACTCAACTTCACAGTACCGTCGAGGATCTAATACTAATATATAATTAAACTGTGGCGTGGATGACAAACCACTAATGTAGTACACAAGATCTATCAAGCATTTTGCCAAAACGCCCAGTATTTGTGTCAGTCTGAGCTATCGAGGAGCCACGTATACTACGGCATCTTGCCTAACTTCTGCCGAGCGTGAAGACTTACCAATTTCCCGCACAACGTCATCATATTTTGGGCAAGTGAATTTGTCATTAGCGTCAGCGACTCGACACTAACACTTGTTAGGGCTAAACCTAATACGAGAATTCGAAGGTAAGACATGCATTTGCTTTGCAAATCATGGTTAGAACAGATTTCGTTAGCTCGACACTTGTGGCTCCTTAGGGCCCCAACTAGCGGCTTTAAAGTCCGCAAAGCTTTATTTGACTTCCATAATTAAGACGTACTATACTTGAGCTTGATAATTAGGGGCTAAATCTTCGTACTCGTGAGGTGTAGAAGGTTCGGCAGCTGTCGCAGAGACGCATGCTAGACGGCAGTATGAAATATTGCTAACAGTAATGGTAATGCTCTCGGGTATTGTGCAACTTTTGCTAGCAAAAACAATAAAATTCTTGGACAATATTTTTGAAATAATCCTAATTATAATATTACACTTTTATTTGTATAGTATTCTATGTGTAAACTTTTAACTCGATTTTTTCTCTATTTTTGTTTTTTATAGTTATTTTCCAAATAACTAGTATCATAGATAATATATAAACTACATTTCTGAAGATGTACTTAGAAAATTCATATTTATGTCAGTACATCAACAAAAAGAAAATAAAAGACGACTTTCAAACGCTGTTTTTTTACGCCTTTGCCTTAGCGTCAGCGAATTATAGGCTTGATCGAGCGCTTTTATGTCTTTCGAAAGAAAAAAGCAACTTGAAGAGATGTCGAAAATGATAAGCTAACGGCGACATATTAAGTATCGAATTCATGTATTTTACATTCCACTGCGGCAATGGGGAAAGACTGAGTTGATTTATTTTTTTCTGGTGATTAGATTGAGTGTTATATGTAGTCGGAAGCTGATGAATGGAAATTGATGTCATTTCAGTTTAAATAAAGTTGGTCTTATTCGTGACTACAGTAATTAAGAAAGCGGACTGAGAGCGACACGTGACGTGCTCTAACTTCACTCATACACAATAAAGCTTAATTTAATTAGATCGAAACTCCTTCATCGCTTAGTAGAACTGGACAGTTAGAGTTAAAATATGTTTTAAGCAATGCTTGGGTTCGACCTGGAGAATCAAATAAAATCCAAAGCTCCACCAAACTGATAAGTAGTCAATGACCATTGACCAAGCCAAAGAAATCTAAACTGCTGCGGGTTTAAAATTTCGTTTTCATAAACTTATCATTGAGCCCGTTTAGGCTCTCATAAATTACTGGTAAACTCAGGAAACTTTAGCAAACTTAGATAACTTATTGATGAAATGAAGACGTCTTACTGAAAAAACCTAATAAATTAGATAATTTAGTTGAACACATACAACACGGAAAGCAGGGCTCCGTCATGGTACGTTATTGAGACATAGATACGTGGTTATGAACAGAACCCTACAGGCCTAGATTAGAAATATGGTTTTCAGTGATAAATACTGCGTTATAAAGAATTAATGCTGTTCAAATTCTTTTCCTTGTGCAGATACCAGAAATGAGTCAACGATGAAGAGCATGGCTGGCTTAGCAAGGGATCCGTGGCTGAGACAGGCCACTGTCGCCGCCATTTTAGCACTATTAATAACTCTGTGCAGAGGACAGTCTGGATTTGCTGGAGCGTGTCCGAGCTGGGAAGACAATCAATGGTGTTACTGTTACGACGAGGATGGCGGCGTCTTTATTGAATGTCCTGCGGTTACGCTGCAGGTTGTACACGACCTTCTCAACATCGTCAAGAGCCCCATCACGTCTTTGCGCGTATACGATCTCGATCCTCGATCTAATATTCTACCCCCTGGGGTGTTCGCAAGGAGCAGCATTACCAGTTTGCAGCTTTCCACCACGAGTTTGAGGAACATCGCACCTCAGGCTTTCTCCGGGCTTGAAAATTCATTGGAGGTTCTCACCCTTGCCCACAGTCCTCTTGATATCATACCCCAGCAAGCTCTTAGTCCTCTCACGAAGCTGCGAACCTTACACTTGGAATTTAATAACATTTCACAAGTGCCTGACGATGCTTTCAATAGTATTCCAATTAAGCAAATAAACTTGAAAGGCAATATGATGAAAACGCTTTCTTCAAATGCGTTCCGTGGCTTGGAAGGGCATCTTGAGGAAATCAATCTCATTAACAATGAAATTAACGCTTTACCTTTGACCTTACTGCAAAACCTTAAGCATCTCCGAGTTTTTGAAGCATCGTATAATCAAATATCCGATCTGTCGGTCTTTTCTCCTCCCGGACTGAACAGCCTCAAATTAATTCGAATGAACAACAATCGGGTGAGGGATATCAGGGGAGATACGTTAGCGTCTTTGCAGTCCCTTGAAACTCTATATCTGTATTCGAATGAAATCAGTTCAATACATGAGAATGCTTTTGCAAAGAATCCGTTGTTGGAAAATATCTATCTTGGTGAAAATAAAATTTCTGGGCTGCAATCATCTGTGTTTCAGAAAAATCCAAATTTGAAAGTAATAGATTTAGGTAAGAACTTCCTCCAATCTATTGACGACTGCTTATTCTGCAACTTGGCAAAACTAGAGGAACTGACATTGGGCCATAATTACATCAAATTCATTCCCCAAGACGCATTTGAAAATTCCAAGAACATCCGCATTTTGAATCTAGAGAGCAATCAAATCAAATACATTGAAGTTGATGCTTTCCATGATTTAACGTCGCTGGATACTCTCCTCTTGGGAAAGAATAATATAATGGAAATTGGGAAACAAACTTTCTTGAGCAATGCAAACCTGAGAACGCTCAATCTTGAAGGTAACCAACTGGAAACGCTGTCGGAGAGTCTCCTAAAGAACTGCACTTCTATTCAGTATTTGCAGCTGGAAAACAACAAGCTTAAAAAAGTTGAGCGAGGATTCCTCTCTCGTTTATCTCTGCTAGAAAATCTTAATTTCGAGAATAACTCTATTGAGTTCATAGAAACAGGCTCGTTCGCGAACCTTCATCGCTTAAGGTCCTTGAACCTGAAACACAATTCCATAGCAGCACTGCCCGACATGCTGGCATATCCTGATAGTAACCTACAAGAACTACACTTGTCCCACAACAAGATCAGTTCCATAGACGACCATTCATTCAGAGGACAAAGCTTATTGGATACCCTTCACCTCGATCACAATGAGCTGTCTGTGATCAGCAGTTATCTCTTCTCTGATCTGACTGAACTGAAGGAGCTCAACTTGGACAGCAACGTGATATCGCTTATTGAAAATGAAGCCTTGAAATCTATGAATGAGCTTATGTATCTATCTCTGTCTGACAACGAGTTAATAGAAATTACAGCGTATACATTCGAAGGATTGGAGTCACTACGAGAGTTAAAAATCAAACAGAACAAAGTCCATAAAATAGAAGCACAAGCGTTAGCATCCCTTAAGTCTCTCGGCACATTGGACTTATCAGACAACGAGCTTGGAGTTGTCACGAAAGAGATGTTTGAAGGACAGCTGAGGCTGAGGTCACTAAATTTGCAAAACAATGTAATATCTCATATAACCGAAGGAACGTTTGAGGTGCTTAACCAGTTAGAGGAACTCGACTTGAGTTACAACAGCTTAACTGGACTAAGGGAAGAATTTTTACGGCATCAAAATTTACTAACTTTGAATGTCAAAGGAAACAACTTGCAAACTTTCAATGCTGATGCATTTGAGAACCTGCAAAACTTGGAAGAACTGGACGTCAGTGACTGTAAAATTCACGAATTTCCTTCTCGTTTGTTCTCGTCACTTACGAATTTGCGCCATTTGAAATTAAGCGGAAATAATTTACAGTTCTTGGAGTCGGGTATATTCCAGGGACTTGATAATTTGCGATTTTTAGATCTCTCCCGCAATAAAATACCTCCTCAGAGTCTGGACACTCTTCTTCCTCTCAAGAAATTAACCACGTTATCACTTGACGGAAACCCTCTGGAAGAGCTAAGTCCTGCTCTTAAAAGCTTGGAGTCACTGGAAGTGCTTTCCGTGTCTAACATCAATTTGACAAGGTTGAATCCAGGTGAGCTCTACCCACTGGCCAAGCTCAGCTCCCTGTCATTACAGAACAATGGCTTGCAGGATGTTCCCAGAGGGTTCTTCCGTGGCAATCCTATTGAGAAACTGGACCTGTCGCACAACAAGTTGGTGGTTGTTCCAGTAAATGCGATTGAAGAAATATCAGAGACTCTTAAGGTTCTTCAACTGTCTCACAATCCTTTGCGGGATTTGTCTTTTGGAGAACGGCCTTTCCCCTTGCTGCAGACCATTACTGCCACCCACACAAACGTCACAGTTATCAATGCACGAGACTTTATTGCCACGCCGAGTCTAAAAGCCTTAGATCTTCGGCACTCAACTGTTAGCAGAGTTGCGCCCGGATCGTTCAGGAATTTAGAACAGCTGGAGACCCTTGATTTATCAAATAATCAGCTGCAAGTGCTGCCAAGAGAGAGGCTTCGTGGCTCATCTTCGCTGCGAGTTCTTAACATTTCAGGGAACCACCTGGAAAAGCTAGAAGTCTTGCCCCAGGATATGAGAAATTTGAAGGTAAGTAATGTTTTCGAGGAAGGGTATTGCCTTTCAGTGAAATTATCTTCTCAGCTATCCCGTTGCCATGCAGGATAAGAGATATTAGAAGTGAAATTGGTTTGTATTAATAATAGTTGCGAAAAAGTTTCCTGAAAACGGATTCTTCTTCTATATGTAGCCTACATGTGGCGCATGCCCCGGTAAGAAATCAGATGCATTCTTTCCTCATAACAAAATAAAAAACAGTGAGACACCCACATGAGGAAATCGTTGATTCAAAATATGCACAACTTAGTGATTATTTCATCTCTTCGTGCTTAACTGGTCGACTAGATGATCAGTGAAGTTGCTTTGTACATTTTGTAGAGAAGACTTTCTCATGCATGTATCTGGCTAGTTGCTGTAAAGAAATGAATTTTCTGGCTGCTTACGCACCAGAAGCTTTGCTTTAGAAAATAAACTAATCATGTACCTGAAAACATAGGTAGGCTACTGATACATGCATATGCTGTATATAATTCATATATACATGCTGTCACTTATTACTCTACTCACTATATAAAGGGTGTTTAGCAGGCTAAGATAGTCTTTTAACCATATATAGGGGCACTTCTGCCTATGTGTGTATTGGCCGCAAATGCTACACCATCATAATGAAATCAGTCTAGTCCGCCATTAAAAAAAAAATTCAGCAGTTCAAGGAAATTTTTGCAAGTAGTATTAACGTGTTCTTGAAGATTTGCTTTGTTTGAACTGTCATGAGATGCATGCTGCAGTTGTGACATTGTCTTGCCATTGCTGGTATGGTGCAGAAGTCATGTCGGCCGTTACTTCATTCTTTGTTGGTCAGAGTTACTTCCTTTGCTGTGATTGGACTCACGATAACGCAATTAGTATTTTTTGTCTCGGGTCAGGGAACTGGACGCTTCCCGTAACCTGATCACGAGTGGAGGCCAAGGTGCCGCCAACCAAAAATAATTTAGCCTGGGGACAATTTCAGAGCGAATTCCTGGGTGCGCGGTTCTGCGGTAGCGTCTGATAAGTGTTCGTCCTTCCCAGAAATGTTTGTTTTTGGATTGAACTTGACACAACCGATGCCATTTCCCTTTTACTGTAATTAGGATTCGTTATGCAAAGATGTATATTACATAACATACGATAAATCGAACGCTACTACATTCTCTTTAACAGTTACGGTTGAACTTCGTTGATAGTATACCGATCTAATTTCTTTATTTTCAGTAAGGAATTAAATAAGTGGCTCAAGTGAAATTAACTTGAGGTCTTTACCGATTACAGTCAAATGTTGATTCATATCTCTATTCTCTATATGAGTGTTCAAATTAGAAAAGATCGAACGCAGTTAAGGGTAATTTTTAAATATTTTAGGGCTAGCTATACGTTCAACACTTTTCCGAGAGTATGTATTGCGTTCATGTACCACGAGCAATTTAACTTCAGAACCAAACGGCTCTAGTAATTCTACAGGATGGTTAATTGCTGTGTCTGTTGAATTAATTGTGAAATGCAATAGTGAAAAGCCCACCAAACTTTCGCAGAAGGTTCTCTCTAAGCAAACTGTCTCGACTACTAAAATTTTAGCACACCTTTTCTTATACTCGCAGTATTCAAAGACACGACGAAACATTCGGATGTTTTAAAGTGTGAACGAGACGCAAAAGACTATCGTGTGAACTGGCCTCAGCACTGTCATCCAATTATATCAATTTACTTCAGTACAGTTGACAAATAGTTCCAACATTGTATTAATCCCTTTAGACAGAACGGTGCACTAATGAAAAGATTAACAATTCTCTTTATCTTGAACCAAGGAATTGGACGCTTCCCGTAATCTGATCACGAGCCTGGACCAAGGTGCCTTCAAAAACGGTCGCCTGCTGGACAAAATTTTGCTCGGTGATAATTTTCTGAACGAATTCCCCGACGACGGATCATTGGTTGCCAGCGGCCGACTCCAAGAGCTCGACCTCAGTAATAATAACCTTGATCGAATTGATCAGTCCCGACTGGTGAACTTGCTTATGAAAGTGGAGCGGGTTGATATCCAAGGTAAGTTGCAACTAATACCAGACTGTGAGCCTGTAGTTAGTATTCAGAATGTAAAACTGTGATATATTTGAAACGGAAATATTTTAGAATTCGGTTGCTCCTGAGAAACCAGACGCGTCACACGGCTGTTATTTTCTTGAATTTACTGTGAGAACATTATCTGAAGATTTTTGTAGCGTTGCAACGGGAGCACATCAATTTGATATTCGTGTTGAAGTACTGTGTAGTTTCTATGTTTAGTTTAAAGGCCATTTGTGTTATGTTGGGCAGTTAGTAGAGGTGTGCACCTGTTTAATATGATGAACATATAATTACACCAGGCAATCCGTGGATATGTGACTGCGGGCTGGTTGACCTGTGGCACTGGGCGGCTGCTCACCCCACCGTGCTGGCCTCCGATCCATCGGTGCTGACTTGCGCTGCGCCTCAGGTACTTAGTCTTCTCTGCGCGCTGTAGACAGTCTCTCTTGTACTTTCCCAAAGGAACGTACTGTATAAGGGCGATAGAAATTAAAAATATTCTTAGAATATTTGCTCTTAGGGTCATTACTGGACCAATAACGTTAAATGACATCTGATATCATAGGTAGCTTCTAACCACGGTGCATGACACAAAGCAGATCATAATAAATGATGACAATATTGAGGCGGCGGCCCTGTTTATTCGATTAAACTAAACAAATTAAACCTGATTGCCATCGAATTCACTGATTCAAAGTCTAGAATTGGCGATCTCTTTATTCGAACGCAATGCGAAAACCGCGCACCACACACACTTTGATACTATCGGTCTTGCAGCGCGATTTTGGTGTAAAACGCTTTACAGTTAGGCTCAAGTGAGTAAGTGGCTGATGGGCCTATACAAGTGAATTAAAAGTTGGTAGAATCCATCCGTGCACTGCTCACACTTGGTTGAACAGTGCATTTTCAGGACATCTTAAACTAGATGTGAATGTTTTCCTCAGTTCCACAAAAATTATGAATGTCCCTCGCATGTAGGTAAGTAAGAGTCACAGTTGCTGCTAATTATTGTAAAATAAATTTTGCCGCACTGCAGGCACAGAAGGGAGCCGCTGTCATGGAGCTGTCCCCGTCGCAGTTCTGCGCCGCGTCCACCGCCGAAGAGCCGCTGCTGACGGTGGCGGTGCTGGAGCCCACACCTCGCAGCCTCACCGTCCAGTGGCGGACCGCCGCCAAGCCCAATGCATCTGTCGCCACTGTGGCTGAGCCGCCTGAGATCGCCGTGCAGGTATCGTGCCCTATTACGAACTTATTAGAAGATCCCTTACTGAGATCGCCGTTCAGGTATCGTGCCCTATTACGAACTTATTAGAAGATCCCTTACTGAGATCGCCCTGCAGGTATCGTGCTCTATTACGAACTTATTAGAAGATCCCTTACTGAGATCGCCGTGCAGGTATCGTGCCCTATTACGAACTTATTAGAAGATCCCTTACTGAGATCGCCGCGCAGGTATCGTGCCCTAATACGAACTTATTAGAAGATCCCTTACTGAGATCGCCGTGCAGGTATCGTGCCCTAATACGAACTCATTAGAAGATCCCTTACTGAGATCGCCGTGCAGGTATCGTGCCATATTACGAACTTATTAGAAGATCCCTTACTGAGATCGCCGTGCAGGTATC
>LQNS02278125.1:27751547-27772703 GCA_001587735.2 Parhyale hawaiensis
ATTAGAAGATCCCTTACTGAGATCGCCGTGCAGGTATCGTGCCCTAATACGAACTCATTAGAATATCCCTTACTGAGATCGCCGTGCAGGTATCGTGCTCTATAACGAACTTATTAGAAGATCCCTTATTTAGATCACCGTGCAGGTATCGTGCCCTATTACGAACTTATTAGAAGATCCCTTACTGAGATCGCCGTGCAGGTATCGTGCTCTATTACGAACTTATTAGAAGATCCCTTACTGAGATCGCCGTGCAGGTATCGTGCCCTAATACGAACTTATTAGAAGATCCCTTACTGAGATTGCCGTGCAGGTATCGTGCCCTAATACGCCGCACTAATTAGAGGATCCCTTACCAAAGGATATAGACTTCCTGACGGGTGCTTCTATTCATATTAAGTGATTCAAACGGGGTTTTTGAAAGTGAAAACTCAAGTGCTTTTATTGAAATACTTTCATGCTTTTGACATTGTAACAGCCTCGTAGAGAGTCCCCTTCCAAACTGAAATATGTTGCCATCAGCGTAGTTGTACTTTCTTACCTGCTACCACAGATATCAGCTAGAACTCCAACACTCTGTCAGAAAATTTAGCGTACATTTTAAATAAATATATAAAAATATGCGTGGGCCCAAAAATAGAAAGAAAGAAAGAAAGAAGCAGAAAAAAAGATAAAAAATTCTTCTTCCGCAATTCTGAAACAATTTAGAGATTGCATCTCTAATGACTGGTATAAGCGGGTCTTAGTTATATAATTAGTCATTTCAACTCCGTATAGAAGGTATTCATGCAAATATTGCAATCTACAGTATGTATAAAAGCGCCGTCTTTTCCAACTCATTTCCCCATTCGTTTTCATCACTTATGGCCGCAGGACGCATATAGAAGCCGGAAAAACTAACTGGTAATCTGGAGGGTGTTCATATAAGCGTCCCATGTGCACACTCTTCCCTTATAAGGGTGTAAAATTCTGAACTAAACTCCCATAAAATTAAAACACTGGAATCCTCGATCATTGAACGTACGCGATTTGGAAGGAAATGTTTAATTCCTGGCTTAAGTACATAAGCATATAGACTGTAGTGCTAAGTATTTGGTAAATATGCAGAGGTAAGTGCACTGAACTGAAATGTTTGCGGTATTAGCGAGCGTAGATTGTTGATTTCCCAATTAATCCATCGTTGCTCAATACCTCTCACCTTTCACCGAAATGCACTTACATGGAATTGTATGATACGTGTAAGAAATATCGGCAGTGCCTTACCACAACAGCGCATCACGATTCTGAGAACGTTTGCGATGTTGTTTACGCAGATCGTCTATCATCGGATCAACCCGGCGCTGGAGCGCGACCGCAGCAGCAGCAGCAACAGCGTAGCGACGGCGGCGGTCGGGGCGGCGCATGAAGAGAGCTGGGGCACCGTAAGGGCGGCTGCTGGAGAGGTGCTGCTCACTGGACTGCTTCCAGACACTCCTTATGCTGTGTGTCTACGGGAAGCCGGAGTTCGGCAGTACAGACAGGTGAGATAAGGAATTCTACGGCTAATTTGACAACTGTAGTAACCACACAATTTCGATAAAAAGAATCTTGTATATTTATTCTTTGAAACTCCGCTCGTTCTATTAGTTCTCAGCTACCCTTAGGCATAAAATAAAACGGCTTGGTAAAGGTACAGTACCTAGTAAGATGAGAGAGCTATGAAATGAAATTCTAGACTTATTATGATATCTTCAAGTGAGTAACTAGCTTACAAAAATTTTCTCTGTTATGGTATCTAAATGCAAAATGATTAAAAAAAGCAACACAAAGTAACTGAAATTTCAAAAAAGTTTCAAAAATCGCTGCCTAGGAGCTATATACATCAAGAAAAGGCATATACAGTTTTCTAGATTGGTTGCTTCGGATTGCCCTGCGGGAGAGACATCAAGTTTCATTTACAGAAGTTCGGAAACGGGAGACTTGAGATAGGAGCGCAATGGTTCTAACAGGAACTTATTTGAAGGTTTTCCAAGCAATTTAATATTGTTTCAATTGATGGAATTCTTGTGTGTGGCACAGTCTTAGCACTCGAACCAATTTTGTATGTGTAATTAGGGCAGGCCGTTCGTGCCGTGACCTCAGACTAGGATACCACTAGGATACTTGGACTAGGATACTTGGACTAGGATACTTGGACTAAGATACTTGGACTAGGATACTTGGCCCAACTCATCTAAGAGTTTTTTTTTTGTCAGGGAATGTAGGAGAGTAAGCTGCTATGAATATCAATGCAGCGCTGCATTATCAAAAAACTAGAAGATATTTTAAACTGAGAGTTTAATTTTTTTTAGAAAACGGGATATCGCACTTGAATTAGACCAAAGCCAAAAACGGCGTGCGTATGAAACCTGCACCACTTATGATTGCAAATATAATATAATTTCACTTGTATACCACAAGAATAAACTTCGTTGGAGATTACACAACTAAGCTATCATAGTAAACGTGTCACTGTTTCGACACCATATCATCAGTTTCATTCAGCAATGCATAAACTCCCTAGTATGCTAGCTTATTCACTTTTTGTTATCTCTATACATGTGTATATTGCACCAAGCTCAAAACGATGGACTAGCATCACAGGCGAATCATCATTGAAAATTAGCATTTCCATTAATTTCTGTTACCTAATCTAACGTAGCAGTTGAAGCGGGTAGTCATACACTCAATGAATAATGGGAAATCGCAGAACCTCTAGGAGTGTCAAATGACTGTAGGTTCGTGGACCCCCGATTTGAAAGCAGCCGCAATTTTGAAAAATGTGCTTTTACAGTCTCAGGTTCAGCTGATCAACGAAGCGTGTCTTTCCAGGGAAACTTCATTTCTTATTCCACTCTGCAATCTTTCGCATTAATTTCAAACAACTGCTACGTTCTTTTCACATTTGTTTCAGTTAGGAAGGGATTTAACACCATTTGTACCCGCGCGATTAGCGGCGACCTCTGACTCGGGGGCTTTGGAGCTCCGCGTTTTTAATAAAAGATGGAACGTTGGCCAAATCTTGACTAATTTCTTCCCGTTACAGTAAAACTGAGCTGCGGAGGGGATGTGGTTTAGAGAAAATTGCTCTTATTGTTCTCACAGAACGCACATCCACAGAGGCAACAGATCATTGTTTGAACGTCGAGATTCCTTTTCAGCTTACTCCTTTCTTGCATGTAATTCTTCTTCAACGATCTTCTATGATGAAAACATGTTGAACACCAATATGATTTCTGAATGAAATAGTAGTGAGACATCACTGCAATAGAAATTTTAAAGGTTTGATATCTTAATTTAACATAGTCTAATTCTTTGATTCTGATTCTACTAACACGAGGGTTTTCAAAGCATTATATGTATTATATTCAGCTTAAGATAGTCTGAAGGAAGTTGCCTTCGTTATCATAGTATGTCCAAATCTTGCAAAAAATAATCATGCTCTCCAAAATTTAGTACTCGAAGCGTGAAATTACCCTGTACAGTAGAGATGTAACAAGTAATTTTGACAACAAGTTTTTATGTATGTTCTATCATATTCATTGGAATACCGGATTATTCGGGACATGAACCTCAAATACTCCAGCAACACTTTTCCACACTGCAGCTGTAAATTTGTATACTTTTCTCAGGAGGTGTAACTGTTAACATGAGAATATAATATGAACAAAAACTATTATCGCATCAAGCTTTCTGTTGCCCTTTCGAGCCCTCAAACTATTCTAATTTCATTGGCATATGATAACCAAATATTTATCGCCTTTAGTGTGATTTTGACTTCCATAAGTAACAAGCCAAGTTCATTTGGTATGAAAATTTGGTCTGAGAACATCTGAGTTTTAAAGGTCAATTCAAACCGTATATGTACATTTCTCACACGTACGGCGGTCGATAATCTGTGTAGTCTTTAGTTGCACGCATCAGATATTATTAGTCTGCTCACTGGAGCACGACTTTTCTACATTTTAAATAATTCTTCACCATGCACTCTTCACTGGAGCACGACTTAAGCTTAAATTTTCAAGTCAACCAAACGAGTTCCGTAGGAAACGGTTCAGCAAACCTTCCCAGAATAGCCCGAGGGAAGAGCTCGAGGTTTGCGGTGCCCTGTCGCTGAAGCCATTTCTTTTTATTTCCTCCTGAGTACGTGCATGCAGTCGCTCTTATGTATGGTGGGAGACGAACGGTCCCTCCTGCTTACAGGAGTGTACAAAAGAAGAAAACGAAATGAAAATTTGCGATGTTTAAATTTTTACTTGGCGGATTTACTATAAATTTGAACTGTAGTTAGTTTTTATGATCTTCATCTTTTGTGAACATTTTTGATGAGAAATGTTTGTAAATAAGAAGATTTCGGAATTTCAAGGTTTATCTTATATTTTTAAGAGCAAAAATATGAGGATGCTAAACAAAAATTACTTACAAACGGTATAAATAACACAAAAATCGATTGAATATTAAAAGTTTATCTTATGCACAGTGTACGCCCCCTTCCTTCTCTCGACTTCTTCACACCGATGCCCATATGACGTAATTACTTTTTATATGGTTGCGGAGTAGTATTTTGTTACGCTTTCCTTCAGTTTCTAAATAGCCTACATATAGCTGGCAGTAGACGGAACAATAGGCCCATTCGATTTTTCCCGTGATACAACAATGTTGTACCACAGGTGCTGTTAATTTTATCTTCAAATGATATCCACAAATTTTTAGTGAGATTTAAATCGGGGCTCTGAACAAGCTAAAGAATATATTGACATTATCTATTTCAAGAGCTTGCCTTACAAGCTTAACTGTACATATATGGCAGGGTGCGTTCTTCTTGTTAAATGCAGGCTTTGGAACTTTAAATTTTTAAAATTTCTCTTTACTATAAGTTTCAATGTGACATTTCTGTAAACGGCTGCATTGATTTTGCCTTCTAAATATAGCATTATTAAAGGTTCAACAACATCCCCTATTTTATCGCAGAATTTCCGCCAAAGTCCATAGACCTACGCACTTATTGCTCGAGCTATCTACCTTACGGCCGCTCAAATTTTGCGTATCATTGGATTTAACTAGAACAAACTTGTAGTTCATCGGTGACATGCGCTGAACACCAATGCTCGCTCTGCCACGTCGAGTGTCTCTCAAATTTAGCTTCTACAATTTTCTGACAGCTATGCAGCAGGTCGATGTGTACACAAATCGACATTATTCAGCCGACGAGACAGTCACTTGGGATCCATTTATGCTAAAATCCTCGTTCACCTCTCGTATTCGAACTTATCATACCTCTGTAGATAGCTGAAAGGTTCGTTCCCTTATTTCGTTGCTTCACAATTCTTGTTTCATGAGATTCTCTAACGTCGCCGGATTCTGAGACAGCTTTTATCTCGTTGCTGAAATATCATCAGCTGGACAAAAAACGGCATTAAATGTCGTCATTTGAACTATATAAAGTCACTCATTTTAATTAAATTTCATCAGTCGTTCGGAAATTTTATGCCCTGAAAAATTCAAAACAAAGTTCAAAGCTACTGAAACTTCTATATTTACAGACATGTCTTAGCCTATCAAAGTTTTGTATGGATGAAGAAAGTCACAAAAATCATGTACAGTTCAAATTTTAGATCAATTCTTGATGTAGAAGTCTACCATCGCAAAAATTTCCCACTTATACCCTGAGCATAGCACATAGCCCACTGTTAAACGTACTCCAGCTAACTTTATTCTAACCCTAACGTACCTCCTTTAACCCTAACATCTTAACATACCGCGTCTAATCTCAACATGTGTCATCTTGCCATAAAATACCTCGACTAACCCTAACATACCTCGTTTAACCTTAACGTACCTCGTCGAACCCTAACGCGTCGCTAACATTCAGCCTTAATACCATCGTGAACACAAGCGCCGTTTTAAGTGTTTTAAGTCACGTAGTTCTGCGTACGATTGCTTTTACTCCACCCTAACAATGAAATGTGCCAATGCTCCTCATATATTGATAATGTGATATACTGAGAGACTGAAGTCCAATTCTCTTTGCGTTTTTAATATATTGCTGGGGGTACTCACTGACAGCTGCCTTTATTACGTGAGCTATATATGTGCGTCACCAACAGTTAGTGACAGATGGAAAACATTTACTGTTGCTAGAGGAGCATTTCCGCTTTGTTTCAGAGTTTATACGCGCAGGCTATGTTGTTGGCTTGCTAAGGGGCTATTTTCCTGGATGTGTTTGCGCGCGCTCCATGTGTGCTGTGCTGCACGCGCACCCAGCCTCTACTTCTAAATAAACTTTTTTCGTTTGCTTTAGGTAAGAGTGAGAGCGTGCCGCTATTATAGCTAATGCAGCTCAGTTTACCAGCTCACATGCTCGTAACCATATTTGGTGCCAAATATCTGCAGGCGGCAAATAATGTTTACAGAGGGTGTACAGAGCACACTGAGTGTGCACATAGTACATTTTTATAGCTCATCAAACTGCAGGCCGCCATTAATAGTCAACGCAAGAATATGGTACAGAAAATTGTGGGACTTTCAATTTTCTGTTCTAAGTATCTCGGTGTCCGTGCTGTCGCTGCGTGCGCGTATGCCCCACAAATCATACATCCTATCAATCATTTGGGGCTGTATATATCCTGGCAAAGATGCACCCTTTTATTCCCGTACTTGGCTCGTCTACGTACGTGGATGCAGTCACTGTTATTTACGGAAACCGCCTCAGGAAATGACTCTTCAAAGCAATTATTGAAGCGCGTAGCGTTGGCAGATCGCTGAATGTGAGACTCTTTAATGCTACGGATGTCGCCGAGAATATTATGACAACTCTTCGGCCACACTTACGAGTTATTCCCGAAATAGATTGTCTGATATAATTAGAAACGGGAGCGATGGCATATTAAATTATTTTTCGTATATATGGTAGCAATATTGTAGAACTGTTAATGCTTTTCAGTTCATAAGCCACTCCAGGCTCCCAGAACATATTATATACTCTTTAGACAACTATACCGTTGATGATATATTTCTGATAGATCTACTGGATGTTCATGCATATTTATAGATTTTGTTGCTGCAGATCATGTTTCACTAAGCAAATTGTACAAGATAAACCTATCGGTTGTAGTACAAAACTCGGTTTCATTTACTAATGAGATTCACAATACATCGTCTTCCATTGTTACGTATTACTGCCTTGCGAGACAGATCGTACGTAAGGTTAAGAAGCCCGGGGATGAAATGCATATCTGATTAAGAAGATATCCACGGAGCTACTTTTTCGTCAGGAATACTTCAGTTGTTCTTTTTTCATTAAACTGAGCGATAAAATTAGATTCTTTCATCACCTGATGCATTCACACCTGAGAGAATTCCGTTCATAATAATAACAACCAATTTATCTGTATCACAGCTCCGGCCGAGGCGTAATACGCTCAACATTCGTACCAGCTATCGATTCCTTCATCAGTTGACTCACAAGAAGTTGGCACCCTCCCTTCAAGTCTCATTTGCTCGTCTTTTTTTAAGTTTTTCGTCGTCCTGTCTATGCAAATGTCCGGAAATGACCGACTGCTCCGGCGCCCTGCTACCGTCCGTTCCCCTACGCTGTTGTAGGGAGGAGGGGTTCGTTTCTTCGTCCTCAGACTTCCTTAGTAAGCAACAGGGCTAATCTTTGCACACCGAGCTCACATTCAGACTGCTAACCTGGTTAATCGTTTCACATCGGACGTCTAAGACATGGATTTGAACAACTTTTGAAAGTAGGAGTACATTTTTATCTATGACGGTCAAGCTCGACTATACTCGAAACACCTGCACATGCAACATATGCTCTCCACTGGGAATACTCACCATTTAACTGGAATATCAGCGCACCGATCTTCGTACCAATTACATTTCTTGTTCCACTCAACAAACGAGCGAATATTAGGGTCAGTGTCTCTGCGCGAGGCGGACTGTTTGCCAATGTGATCTATCTTCCTTATTGGTTTGCGTAGCGAATCCGAGGAGTGGAACCGTGCTCTGACTCTGCCAGATATTGGCTTTCTTAAATGGCGTTATTGGTGCTGTGTCACTGGAAATTGGAAACGGCGCAGTGTAATACACGGGCGGAGCGCAGGAACAAAGCACTGATGGGTGGGATGTTATTCTACTTCATGATTTGCGAGGACCAAGCCAATGTACTTCTCCGTGGTGGACTGTGGGATGGAAAGACCTGAATTGGCGCACAGAGTTCAATTTCTTGATTCCGATGTGCTTAGTGGTCAACTGAATGTAATACTGGATAAGTGGCATTGGAGTGATGGCGTTGTACGCTTAGTTAATTGAATTGCTGTTCAACTAAAGTTTGCCACTCAATTTTCGCTGAATAAAGCTTGCAAATGATCTTAACAGTCCTGTCGAAGTTATGGGTAGTACAGAAACGTGAGTGATATGTTTGCACAAAAGTAATGCATTGCCCAGAAGTTTGTGGCTTATAGTCGGCAGTATTTTAATTCGTAGGTGTTAGAATAATGAAGTACGACCAAAGAGCAAGTTTCATATGACACCAACAGTTTCATCACATGAGTGGTCTTTTGAAGTTACATCATTAGTCAAGGTGTGTCTGGTGAAATTAAATGACACGGACGTGCTGACTAATGATGTCGCTGCATGTCATACATACACCCGCACTCAAATATTTACTACGTTCCCGTGACACGCCCTACGCTTCGAAACCAGGGAGACTTGCCGATAGATCCACTATGAATCTCTCTATTATATAATAAATACCAATTTATATGTATATATATGTTCATTTGTTGGCTTATTTACTGATCTGTCCATTTTCTGGTACGCTTGAAGAAAACAGATAGGCTAAACTTCGGCCAGGTTGGAAATTGTGGTCATCCTGTCACGCTTCGTTGTTATAAACCGATAGGTGAAAAATAAACCAGGTTATAGATGACGGCAATATTATGGAAACCTAATAGAATACATTTCTTGTTCCGCCAGCCCTGAAATTCAAGCCCTGAAGATATCTATAGTTTCTCTCAGCTTTCTTATTCATTTTGATTTGACTCTTCTAATATCCAGACATCAGCTGCTTCGAGGTGGCGCTTAAATTAACGGAAGATTTCGTTTCAGCCGTTAGTGTTTCCAACTTGATTTCTTCCTTTTCCGAAAGAGCTTTCTAGTTCAGTGAAAAAAATCGACTAATGTGATATCAAAACGCTGGTGCTCTGTACTTGCTTGTGCCTTATTGCGCACTTTGGCAGGTGTTGCGCATGGGCACGTGGTGGTGCCTCTACCAAGTGTTTCCCGGGTTTTGTCTGATCTGCCGGTAGTGACGTAATGGTCAATGGAGACTGTAGCCAGGCGTTGGTATTACGCGGCGAGAGGTGATATTCTGCGATGCCGAGCCGAAACTTGAATAAATGGGTGATGCATGATTGCGAACTGAAACTGAATAAATTTTATGGCGTGGTACTGAACGTAGCACAGAGCAACGCTTCTCAGTATGAGAGCATGTGTGGGTAGTAGTGGGGTAAGGAAATTAGTAGCAAAAGCGATAAACCAAAAGAAAAATACATAGAAATATTGTCACTGACTTTTTCCCATCATTTTTGACGGCCTGGTACACTAGTATCCACTATATAGTAATACACAGTTGTTGGTCGCTTACGACGAGCCCAGCTTGCTTTGCTCCAATGTTGGTCCTTCCGTCTGCCACGCTGTTAAAGATTTAGATAGGAGAAAATTCATCTATTGAAAAACAAGTTGAGATACCATAAAATTTCAGCCCTTGGATTAACGGTGACCAATATAGTTTCGGAAATATATGGTCAAAAGGGGAAATACTGCATTTTCTGAATCTCGTTTCGCTTTTGAGACTACTAGATTGGTACTTTTTGGTATGACGATGATTATTACATAGTGAATGATTCTACTTCTGAGCGTGGTAGATGAAAAGAGTCATCTTTGATAGAGTTTTTGATCCTGTCGGGCGTAAGCAATGTCAAATATTTTTTATCTGATTTCTTCTTAGCAGTTCGAGAAGCTCAGTCTTGGTGGGAGTTTTAGTTTCTTTTGTGCATAATTACTTCCCTGATGCTTTCTTTACCTAAATCTCTTCGATGGAGTTGAAACTTCACGCTGAGCAGACGCCTTTTTATATTGAACTAAATTACATTGCAGCCAAATTTTGAGGCTTGAGGTTCAACTATTGCTTAGTATTCACGTTACGGTAAGCCTTGAGCATTTTCGGTGAATTTTTTTGACTAAACTATATTTTCTAAAGTTGTGTTTTGCTTGGGGCGTCTCAGCGTCAGACGCTGAGCACTAGTTCATCCATTCCTATGGGGCTGTTTTGCTTCGAGCGTCCATTGCGTCACACGCTGAGCGTCAGACGCTGAGCGTCAGACGCTGGCTCCACAAAGACGCGCGGCTAGAGGGTGAATACAGACGCAGTCGCTAGCGGTTATTCCAGGTGTGAATTGAATCTGTTTACAATTGAATCTTTTTAAAACTAAAAAAATAATTACGCTGCAAAATTCAGATTATTTACACTCTTTAATGTGACTGCAAGTTTCTCTTCCGGTGTTATTAGGTAAAGTTGTAAGTTCCTTGACTGCTTGGATAAGGAAGTCGGTAGAGAGCAGGAAAAACTGCAAACTTATTCGGGTCTCCACGTAGGTGTTGGACAATGAATTTATTAAATATACCCTCTTTACTCGTACAATGAAATATGTCATGTGTTTGAGTACTCTTCTTCCCGTAAATTCGATTACAAATTCTTTTTCTTCCATTTTTTCAGGTAAAAGATATTTCAAGCAAATCCTTCGGCCTCTACTTAATTTACAAAAAATCATTTTGAAATAATTAATTGATCTAAAGACATCAATATTCAATATAAAAGGTACATGAAATAAACACAAAAAATTATATGATAATACTAATGTTAATAAGACACGTTTAGGACGTCACAGTCGATCTAAGCCAAGTCCACTCGACTTAACTTATCCGGACCTGCAGACAGGAGCTTTGGCCTCGTCACTTTGAATCTAATTGCAGATGTTAGAAGCAGCCCGACTATACTGAAGTGATTGAAATCTCCATTTTACAGACTAGCATTGGGTTATTAGCATTCTTACAGGTAATAAATTTTGAGTCAACGCCTGAAATTTGAATGAACGGGTCGAAGCCAGGGCACCTGTCTACAGTTTCGGGGAACTTAAGTCAAGTGGGAATGGTTTAGATTGACTTTCACGTCCCAAACGAACACGCCCTTAGTATTGCCATTCTGCTGTGACACTTGATCACGCCCCTTTATGCTCTCCATGCAATAGACGCACAACTACTGACGCTGCATGTCAATGACGCTGAAAGCAAAATGGTCTACCAGTGTCTGACGCCCCAAGCCAAACGCACTTTAGTGCTGCTCAACGTTTGGTCAATTCCAAACTGAAGTTCGGGACTTATCTGCAGGGGGAATAATTTTTTTCTCGCAAAACTCTCGGTCGTACAACTTGCGTTTCATTAATAGAAGATCATGCCTGCAGAGATGAGACCTATTTAACAGCAAAACCTTTACTGTACTGAGAACCGGAAAAATACAAAGCTGAATCACAAAATTACTGCCGTCATTTTTGACGGCTGGGCCCTCTAGTATGTTATAATACACAGCTACAGTAGTTGGTTGCCTGTGTCTTGCTTGTTTGGTTGGTCGCTCGATCAACAACTGAAGCACGAGGTACGATAAAATTCATCTTCTTAATGGCAAGGCTACAAGATGGAGGAAATTCGAGTTTCAGCTCAGCAGCCAATAAGTTCTTTCAATATGGTCTATTGAGCTTGGCAGATGAAAGACTTCTCTTCCGTTACTCGCTTGGTGCTCACAATCCTTCACATGTTATACAATGCCAGTGCGTAGTTTCGTTGTTATCCCCCACAGGGGGCCCAGGATGGGCCATAGGGTTATGTTAGTTTGCGTTCGCCCATCCTATGTTATGAGGAGCAGCGGCCCTATAGGGGGGACGCTGCAGATTACTTTAGCCATTAGCTAGGCCTTCGGGACGTCTGTCTTTCGTTCCCACTTTAATGTCCTTCCGATTTCATTCTGCTACTTCGTCTGGTCTTTCTCTTGTTTCCCGACTCGCTTCCATGCTCGTTGGTCCTGCGAGGGAACACCGTGCGTGGGTCACACGTGTCTATCGATATACTCTACGTCCCTTCTTTCTTACTGTGTGACTTATTCTTTGCTGTAGAGACTGTTTTTGCGGTGCCACTGCTTTTCATCATTGAGAGACATTTGATACCTATGATGAAAAGCTGCTTGGATCATGCAGCAAACATCTAATATGCATAACAAATGACTCATTCTGCTAAGAAGCAAGACTATGTGAGTCAGGACGGCTTGCCTTAGGCGACTGTGGCACTGCTGCGTAACTGCTTGCAAAATGTCGACTGGCAGAAGAGTGATTACCAAGACCGGCAATTCAGCTGCATTTAGTTTTGTATGATTCTTATAAGCGCATGTCTCCTGTATGCTTTCCTCCTTCTTCATTTTTTTTCTTGGATCTATGCAGCATTCACGTCTTAAATCGTGTTGGTGAGCATCCCATCTTTTTTATGAATACGAGTACATCACGTGCGTTTATACTAGGCCATATCACTGCGTTGTATCTCATCGCAGGAATCTACTTAGACCAACAGCAACGAGCTAGTGGCAGTGCAAAATTGACACTCTCTCCTTTTCTGACCCTTCACAACTGGTGTTCGAATCCCTTGATTCGGTTAACTAAACGTTCTATCTGATTAGCACAGTAACTGCTGCTAATTTAACTCTAGCGATAAGCTTTTTTACCAGACCCCTTGTGTGGACTTAATAAAATTGATCGATTGGTTGCTTGTACTATTTGCAAGACGCTTAAGCATGCTAATGGTCTCTACTTCATAGTTGGGAATCATCCAAAGGTGTGACACTATTTGTGAGGAAAAGAATTAGCTGTCAGCTGCTACTAACTTGATTTTTGTAATGTAATATACTAATGTAACGAATTTTTCCATGTAATTGTGGTGGATAGGAGGACTCTGCTTCAGTTAGAAAGTCATAGGGCGATACGTTCGTGCAACCTTACTTCTATTCGTCACAATAGAGTATCGTCTCCTGTGAACGAAACGTATTATCTGTCTGCAATTTGTCGAATGCGGCAGCTTTTTTAACGACACAGTGTCTTACCTGTAGCTATATCTGCAGTTCAATTAGAATAAAGAATTTACATGTACCTTAAGATGTACGCACATGTCTTCGAGCATAAGAGCAAAATGCTGTCGGTTCCTGACCATTTTTGTACCGTCGTGCTGTACTCTTACTAAACACTACACAAAAGGTCCTTTGAATATCCTAGTCCCAACGCTTTCACCTCTGGCGAACACGTAGTTCATATACAACAGCTCCTGTATGTTTCCTGTGAAGTGTGCGTTAGGGTGTTCATGATTCATGATGCAGACCTGTAATATAGGGAGCAATTCCACGCGTGTGGGAAGGCAGAGGAGAGAAGGGACCGGATACACACTGGTGCAGTGAGGGCTTGCGTTTGTATCAGCGAGAGAAACATAATTATAGAGTCGAGGCAAGGCTGTAGTTTGCGAGCACGTCTGTCATAAAGAAATGCCAGTGCATCTGCACAATTGCCAATGCTACTCGTGTTCAGTGGTCTCTGCGATTATTATTTTTTGTCTCGGCATAGTCTTAGAGAAGGAGCTGGTCTGTGATTGATGACCTAACAAGTGAAGTGTAAAAAGGTGCTGCGTGTGTGATGGCTCTCTGGTCTTTACTTTTTGCTAATCATGTGCCATTAACTGAGGTGTTCTACTGGCTTAATAATTTTGTGCCATTGTTTAAAATTGCTACTTGCAAAGTAGTAGAGTGGGAGCTCGTTTGGGCTGGTGCTTAAGCTGCAGTTGTCAGTAAGTGACCGTACAGTTGAGGTTCACCACTGCAAATGCAGCATTAGACAAAATTTCTGCTAGCAGATGGTAGAGGTTGCTTCCACAATAGTACATCGCAATCGTCTCTGTGGAGGTGATTCATTTTTTTATTACTTGCAAAACACTTTTACTTTGGTTATACTCAAGCGTACGGTATTAGCGCTGTCGTGGAAACGTAGCCTTGCATCTCGGCAAGGTGCCATCTGTGGAGAATCCGTATGGCTGCATCACATTTTACAGTAATATTGTTAGTTAATACAAGGATTAGAAACTGAGATGCGAGTCTTGTTCAATGAATGAATCATCTTACTACGATAAAAACATTAATTGTTTGATATAGTTCAGAATTCTTTCAATAGTTCACAAAGAAGTGTTACAACGTAGGATAAAATCATAACAACAAAAATAGTCTCCTGTCAAGTACCATACAATACAACGGCTCTCCAAAGATATGGTTTCATGGCGCAGGCTACGAGGACTCGGTCTTTTTGTTTTCACTTCTAATGCAGTACTGGTCATAAAAGCAGGACCTGTTGGAAAACTGAATGAAATACTATTTTGCAAGAATAGACTTTAATAGTATTCCAATTAGAGTTTCCTCGTCGGTAGAGATAATGGAGGAAGAAGATAAACAATTGCTATCTGGTAAATTTAATTAGAAATAGAGAAGCAATTTGAGTGCGCATACCTACCCCTACCTCCGCCAAACAAGGCAATGTTAACGAATAATTTAAATTGGTCCTGAAACCAGGATATTCTTTTTATTAACACAAAAATTTAGTTATGTGTGCTTCTTTATAGTTCAAATAATTCTTATAATGTTGTTGAAGATCCGCCCATAACTTTCTGAATTATGTTCTGATAAACACTAATGTACACAAATTGTCAAACTGGCAAACTGTCGTACCATTCATCACCAAAATTCGGTAATCTGTGCTCTTCAACATTTCTAATAATTCCTGCAAACTTCATGAAGATTTTTCCAAAACGCCCAGGGTCATTTTAATGACAAACAGAAAAAACAGAATCAAAGCGACAAACGGACGAAAAGATCAACACAAAATTTGGTCAGTCGCTCTTCGTAACATTTCCAACAATTCCTGCAAGTCTCATGAAGATCCGCTCATAACTGTTTGGGTTATGTTATGAAGGAAAACAGGCTGGCAAACTAATAAACAAAGAAATCGTTGAACAGATCTACTCATCATCTATTCCTTCTACCATACCTAACAATCTCTGTAAGTTTCTTAAAGGTCGGTCCACAAATTTGTCAGTTACGTTGGTGACAGACAGTCAAACAGACAAAACAGTTCCGACAATACCTATCTTTCTCGGCGGAAGTAAAAATCGCATTTCAAGTACAGTAACTATAAATAAGGTGCTTACCAGCTGATCAGAAATTTACGACCGGGTCGCACAAATTCTAACTATTGGGAAATTCATGAATTTCACTCCGGGTAGAGGTTGTCACCCACGGTGTAATGTCATTATGCTCAAGGCCAACAAACTGCCTTCTTAAATTGTAAACGGGGTCAGATTGTTGAGCTGCATGTATAAGCAAGATTTGTTACAGCATGTACTCGCAGCCAACGCTAAGTGCAGTAAAAACAGGTAAAATAGTGGTTTAGAACTTCCTGACTGGCACCCCATTTATGAAACAGTAAAATCCATTGGTAGACCAAAATATTTTTACCAGCATTGAGTAAGAGAATCTGTAAGGTTGTCAATTAAAATAGGAAATGATCTTCGAGACAGATTAAAAGTCAGTCTCAAACATACGTAAAGTATCATCTTCTCCCAAAATATGTTTTAAACTTTCCATGAAAATCTGTTTTAAGTAAAATTTTTGTCGATAACTCGCTTGCTGTAGGGCTGAACTTTTACGTGAAAATATGTCTGTAGAGATGCAAATGCGAGGGTAATTTTGTGAAAATAATAAGAGGCATTCCCGCCAAGAGAATTCACTGACAATGACTTTAAGGCACTCACTGGTGCCGATTGCCGTCCGTTAACCATTAGGCGATACCTGAGGCAAAAGGGTGTGAAAAATCATCCTGCCTGCTTTCACAACACAAAATAGACCATTTAATGTTTACCAGGGAGCACCAAACATGGGGCGCAGTTACAAGTAGAACAGAGTTTTGTTCTGATACGAAAAAATTAACCAAGACGATCGTGATGGCCTCCAACGTTACTGGCACGATAAAGAGTTGTCTGCTGGAAAGTTCATTACGCGACACAGTGGCGGAATTTCCATCATGGTGTGGGATGCCTTTTCCTCCACAGGCGCAGTGAACTTCAGGTTATGCAATGACGTCAAATAGTGGCTAGTTATGTCAACATTTGGCACAAAGCGTTCATTACGACAGAGTGCCCTGGCATATGCGGTGGTAGATGGATCATTCAACAGAACAATGTAGTAATGCACAATGCCAGACTGACTGAGACTTTCTTTGAAGACAAGTTTTACGTCACCCAGCTTGTTCTCCAGATTTGAAACAAATAAAGAGCACTTGGGGATAGTTGTTGAGGAACGTCTACAGATATGGGCGATTTGTGATAGTAGTTGATCTTCGTGATGTCACCTTCGCCGCTTGGAGTGATATTCCTTCATTTTCTTCGAATCTCTCGTTTCAAATATGCCGTAAATAATTCTTGAAGTTATCTACAATAATGGAGGCAAGATCGACTCACTACTGAGTCCTTATTTGTTAACTTCCAATTCGTTGTAAAGAGTTCTTCTACTGTATTTATTTTAGTTACCGGTCTTTGATTGTTGGTGATCTGGTAAGCACTTTAAGTAAAATATGATTTTTTAATTAAATTGATGTGATAAAAATTGCTTGTCTTCATCATATTTTCTATTTACCTATGAGCAAATTTATGTAGAAAAGCTTTATAGTCTATCCCAGCGAAATAGTGCCTTTTCACTTTATCATTTGGTCCCAAACTCATGATCAGGAATGCATTTTGGTGGGTGTGTTCTTTAGTATGTTTAAGTTTTTGGTAAATGATAAATTTCTTGAAACCGGGAAAATCTTGCATTACCTGCATTATCTGAAAACGCCTCATCAAACGCACTGCTCTTCATTATGCAGGTGATCTTACAAACTTGTTAAGCCCCCTATGCTTTTCCACTCTACTGATATTGCTCAAACAGGAGCAGAATAATCATGGCTGACTCAGTTATTTACAACCTAGTAAACTCTACTCCTCAACAACGCATGTGCGTGTTGTGTTCCAGTACAAAGCCTATTATTTGGAGGCCAGATTGCTTAGAAGGCTATTTTGTCTCGGCATGACTTCTGTCTGCTTTGGGAGCTTTGCATTTTCTTAGGCCATCTCTAACACTTGAATACTAATGCTGCATAGCTCTGTGACCGTTGTAAGATAACAATTCCTAGAAATGATGACTGAGGTTAAGGATAATACGATGTAAATTTGCCTGCTATGCATTCTGCTGGCCGAAAGCGACTCTCCAATTTGTTGTTCTTAGTGCTGACAACATGATGAAAGTGTTGATTGATTATTTAGATGAAGAAAGAAAGGATGCTATAACTAAAATATAATTTAAATTTCATACCAAAGCAGTAAAAGTGCTCTAAAAGCAGTGCAGAAGACGAGCCGAAATGCTTAAAACTATTATTGTGGAAATTTTGGACCGACAAAAGAGCGACAATGCTACTACATTAAACAATATTTAAGTGCGTTGCATTAATGATAAAATAAAAACGATGCAACTGTGGTGCAATGTAGACAGCAAACAGAAAATTTAGATTGGTATTATGAATGCAAAACATGCAAGACCTGCAGATTGCACATCGGAAGTGTAGATAATCTCATGTAACTTTTAACATCAACTTGGTTCTTCTGGATACTGCCAGCAGCTGGTTCTGTCATGGATACGCTGCAAATGGAGGCACTACATGTAAAATAATATATAATATGTTCAGCCGCTATGGGTCATGCACTATCTTTCTGAATAATTGAGAGGCAGAAATTCAGAAGCCCTTTACCCTGCCCCAAACTATAACTTAAAGATAAGCGAGTGAATTTCAGCCAATCCGTTTTTTTTTTATTTTATCTTTTATTATATGTCATGCGTACAATGCCTGTTATTAATATTTTTCAATAATGTCGCTAAAATACTGTTTTCAGAGTATTAGATTAGGTAGTAGGCAGTAGATGGACTAACAGGCCCATTCCCATAGAGACACCGGAACTTACGCTCCAATCCTCTATGAGCTATTGCCATTATGTTAGCTTGATATAGATGACAGAGGACAGAGAGAAAAAAGGAAAATCTCAGCCACGAGAGATCATTAATTCATGCAAGTGCAATTTATAGGCTCTGATCTCTGCGGAGCTTTAAGAGTTTGTTACTCTTAGTGGAAGGCGAGTTCTTAGTTGTGGAGGATGTCTTTCCCAATGCTTGTCTAGTCGATTCTTGAACGCGTTGACTGTCTCCGCACCGGCAACGTCGGAGGAGAGTCTATTTCAAATATTCACTATGAAATACGGAAAAAAGTGCTTGTTTATAGTTGTTCTTCGGGCTTTATGCTTGAGTTTTTGGTCGTTGTTTCGCAGGCGATCATTATTGTCTCTTTCAAAAAGTCCTGCTGTAGGTACGTCGTTGAAACCAGTCAAATACTTGAAAGTTTCTATTAGTTGCTCCCTGAGTCGTCGTTGCTCGTGAGAGATCATGCCCAGTTCTTGTAGGCGACATTTGCAAGGCTTGCTTCACAGCTGAGGTATCAATTTTGTAGTTCTGCGTTGGATTTTTTCCATGTTATCGATATCTTTACACAGATGTGGCGACCAAAATTGAACAGCATATTCTAAGTGCGGGCGCACTAGCGCATTGTACAAGGAATGATGATGTCCTTGGATTTGTATTCGAAATTCCTGGTGATAAATCCCAGTTTTCGGCTGGCCGTTTTCACAATCTTATCAACTTGCTGACTATGTTGTCATTTGTTTGTAATAATTATTCCCAAGTCACGTTGTTGAGTGACATCTGCCAGTTTTGTCCCGTTCATTTTCAATTGGGTTGAGAGGTTCTCAAGCCCTACGTGCGTTACTGAACATTTGTCGACATTGAAGTTCATCTGCACGTTGTGCTCCATTCCATGAGATGGTCAAGGTCTTGCTGGAGCTCAGCTCTTTTTCTGGCAGCATTGCCATAGTTTTGTATCATCCGCAAATTTACTGATTTTACTACGGATATTATGATAGAGATCATTGATTTAAATTATGAACAGAAGTGGGGCAAACACGCTACCTTGTGGAACCCCTGATGATACCTGAGTCCAGTCGCTTGTCCACTTTCAAGCTTCACTCGTTGTTGCCGACCCGTAAGCCAAGCTCGGATCCAACGTAAATAGTCTCCCTGAATGCTATGGGCTTTCAATTTTTCTCAGTAACCGCTGGTGGGGAACTTTGTCAAAAGCTTTTTGAAAGTCTAGATGCACGAGGTCCACACCGTTTTCTTCATCTGTATTTTCCATAACTTTCGAAAGGAAATCCAGCAGGTTTGTTAAGCAGCTTCTTCTATTTCGGAAGCCGTGCTGAGTGTCGGAAATGAGCTGGTACATCCTCAGGTGAACAGTGATGCGCTTCTTCAAGAGGCGTTCGATTGTTTTGCTGACGACCGATATAAAACTCATGGGTCGATAGTTGTAGGGGTTTTTCCTGTCCCCCTTCTTATGCGTTGGGATTACGTTAGCTAGTCATAATCCAGATGGCCAAGTCTAAAAAAATACGAATCAGGAGTTACTACACTACCCTGTAAATTTTCAGCAGTCTAAGACTTAGAGAACTGGATATTGCAGCATTTGCACACTAACAACACTGTGAAACAATGCACTTTTGACAGTTTACTACTGTTAAAACAGTTTCTTTGCTAAGGAATCAGCACTTTCTTCTTCGGAAGCACATCTAATACAGATAATACGGGGTTAGAATTTGGTAAAAGATTTAGCACAACATCACGGCTTTTGATCTTCAGTTGTGTAAATGTATTTACTTATGTTAAGTTTTAGATAATGTAGCTCATAGATATATGTATAGATTAAGCTTGGGGATTATTTTATACAATGCATGCTCATGTCGCGATAAATACTCGCTATTATTTTGTTTAAATTATATTTATAATAATTTTGCAATTAGTATTTACAATAAGATCTAACGTACCTTTAGCAATAATGCAGAGCCATATACCTACTGCGAGTCTATGCTAAGTACTAACATTATGACCCACATAACGCATAATTTGTTTTTCTATACTCTCAGTTGTGCTGTTCTCCTTGTGAAGGGTGCTTAAACTACAATTTAAAAAGCGGTTTCCTTGAGCCAAAATTTGAAAATTTTCTTCCTAGGTATAATGGAGTGGCAAATGCCCCGCAACTGGCAGCTGTATAGATATACAGTAATCAATTTGGTGTTTTTTTAGTTGTTAATTTCAAAATGATGTTATATGCAGCGATAAATTCTCACTTTTCGGTTTCTCAAATCATTACAAGTGTTTCAGTACAAATATTCATTTGTTCTACTAATCATCCCCAAGCAGTACTAGAGTCTTAGCAAAATCCGCATTGTGTATCAATCTGTTATGTACTTAATGTTCTTCTGTAGGTATATGTTCTCCATTTTTCACGCCGTAACTTTTGTTGCCGGCAGGAGGTGTGTGCTCAGGGCAGGACGTTAGCAAGTGACGACCAGGAGCCAAGTTCGGACGCAGCGGCTGGACTGTCCAGCCTAGGGCTCATCGTGGGGAGCACCATAGCCCTGCTGGCCCTGGTGTTGGTGATCGTGCTGTTGGTGCTGGTGTGGGTCCGGTGTCGGTCACGGGGCCGGAAGGGGCAACATCATCACCACATTGAGCACCAACCTCACATTCAACATCCCATCAACTCCTACAGCCACTCTGTCAAAACCAGCAATGGCAATGGCCCTAATTACTATAGTCACTACTACGGCTTGCCTCCCAACACTCCCGACGATGAGGAGTTCGCTTGTTAATTTGCATCTTTGTGTTAAGTTTTAATATTTGTTGTTGCGTGTGTCGAGTAGTCAGCGCGTTTCACTGAAGAGCTTTTCAACCGCGTGCGGTGGACTTAATTTACTAGAAACACGTGTTTGTTAACGTTAGTCATTTGCAAACGTCGCTTTTGCAAAAAA
>LQNS02278125.1:27810343-27844027 GCA_001587735.2 Parhyale hawaiensis
TTAAGTTTTAATATTTGTTGTTGTGTGTGTCGAGTAGTCAGCGCGTTTCACTGAAGAGCTTTTCAACCGCGTGCGGTGGACTTAATTTACTAGAAACACGTGTTTGTTAACGTTAGTCATTTGCAAACGTCGCTTTTGCAAAAAGTGCCGAGAATTTTCCAGTACTTAATATTTACGCTATTGTGTGACCTCCAATACTCCATCAGCGGCCACTGAAAAACTGGCTTAACTATTTCTTTATAAATCCAAATGAGACTTCATATCGATATCAGATTGTCATATCTAACATTGATCAGCTCAGAAGCCGGGTGGTTCATTGCTAACAAGAGCATTACGTCTGCATATCTGGAAATGAATGCATGTTATCTTACAACACGTAGTCCAGTTCGTAGTACATTAAATACAATGTCTAAAGTAGTCACTTGAATCAAAGCACTGCTGTTAAAGTAGCATGTGCAGTGGAATAGCTCTGTGTATTTATATGTGTATATTTTATTACTTNCGTAGTCCAGTTCGTAGTACATTAAATACAATGTCTAAAGTAGTCACTTGAATCAAAGCACTGCTGTTAAAGTAGCATGTGCAGTGGAATAGCTCTGTGTATTTATATGTGTATATTTTATTACTTATGTTGCTTCGAAATGCGTTTATCTTAATCATTGCTTTGTTGGATTCGTGGATTGTATATAACCTTAAATATGGCCACTGGCCCTGGGTGTACTGTAGTTGCCCAACCATGCCTTAGTTTTTGTTCACTAGTTCAGAAACGTTTCTTTTTCAGCAATTTAACTTATCAGATATCCTGCAGTTTCCAATGAATTTACTTTTTTGAAAGTATATAAATATATCACGTAGCTTTCTATCCCTATGTATAGGAAAATTTCTGACATTGTACGTCTGTGTAACATGCATAGCTTAGATATGTAAAATTTTTTGGGTGTTGTCATCTCACTACAATAGATTTGTGTGACTGCAGAAAATAGCAGTAATGATGAAGATTCTGATTTAAGTTTTCACCTGATCGGCCAGACATTTTGAAGATTGTTGAAAAAAGCAAAATACGTATTTGTGCCTTGGTAAAGTCCAGAAGCTGTGCTTCGAAATATCTAGGGAAATACATGGCTCTGTGCCTTCGATGTTTCGTAGAATTATTATGAGCTTGTAAATATTAGTTGCTTGCGTAACATATAACTTCATAGTGCGTTTTACTTAACGGTGTTCCTGCATAGCGACCATGCACATTGGTCACAAGTTTTGCAGAAATATCATTCTTGCTATAGGAATTTAGACTTCAGATAATGTCATGCTATCAGAAAATAAAGGCATTGGTATCTTATTTTCTATAGTAGTGTTCCTGAACGTAGTACGCTTTTAATATTGTCGTCGGCACTGGTACTTAAATAGGCAAGCGTTGCACTACCAAATTTAGGTAGGTATAAAGATACAAGTGAACCAGCTAACTGGAGCTCGCGATGTACGCCATAATATTTTAATACCATAGTTTTGAAAATTATATTTAAAGGACTGTCATCTGCATATAAAAGTATTTCTGGGTAAAAGTAGTATGGTTTATTTGAAACATTAGCGTATTTGTACCAGAATTCCGAGCTCAAGTTGGCATAGGTTCACTTGTAGTCAACTGCCGAGTTAGCTTTCTTGTAACCGTACAGTATTTTGTGCCAAACTCATACGATGAGAGTGTAATGTTCTTTATTGCAAGTATAAACCGCCGTCTCTTATGCTCTTCAATTACGTATGATCTTATATTATGCTATAGACTGATTTTTTGAAGATTAGCATACCCAGTATATTTGTGGCAAATTGTATCCATATCTGCTGAAACGTCTTACAGATAAATGTTATTTTAAAAGGAATACGGACCAAAAGGCTATCGTTATCGTCATTTTTATTTTGCAATTTGTTTTCAGTGATTATAAGATTGCGTGTGTTTTTCTAGATTTTGTTCTATCACAATTACTTATAGCAGGCTCAATCAGTTCAACTTCTCGTTATATAAAAAGTATACCGCGCATATAGTTAACATGACAGCCTTTTGCAATATACTACGCAGCCTTTTGCAATTCGGTGCCTTAAAATTTTTCTGTAATTAAATTCAGACTCTGGCGACAAGATTACCAGCCATTCCTTAGGTTTAACTGCAATCTAAACAGGAGGCTAAATATTGTAAAACTATATATACGGCTAAAGCACGTGCTTATTTTCACATCATTTAGATAAGCACAACCATATATAAGGGTGGTTATATTTTTACGGCTGTTTCGTGCCTATAGCTTAGAACAATCATTTTCTTCGTACAGTAAGTTATGCGTTTGACCAAAAATCTATTCAATCATTTACGCATTTCTACAGGTAACATTCATATATATATATGCTTGTTGAAAATAAGCTGTGCAATATTACTTTGTATTTTAACCGGTCTCTAGCTTTCTATAGTATTAAAAAGATTTTTATAAGATTCGAACTATAATGAACAATCTTAAATTCTAGATAAGCCTTGTACCCTGTGCAAGGATGTTATGGTTCTAGTACATGCATTGCCGCTGATAAAAATAAATATAAATATCGGGACTAAATGACTTGGGTACTTTCCATCATCCCCAATATGCTGGTATGGTACAAAGCTGTTCATTTTCGAGTATGTTACCCAGTCACTACTAACTTATAAGACCGTATTTATACGCCGGTGACAATTTGCACTCTTTATATAGAAGCAATACATTTCGAGCCCAAGATCTTTCCGAACATATTCTAAACAGGTGTTTGCAGCAGCTTTTAATTAATGAGGGTACCTAAGGAGACTTTAGTGGATCGATAAATTATTTCATTTACTGAGATTCTTATTGTGCTCACGACTTACATTCTCTCAACTGCGTAATTTGGAAATACAGTACATATTGGTAATATTTGAGTGGCTGCATATTTGCCCGCAACACGCTAGAGTAAAGCTATTGTTTTTAGTAAGTCGTAGTATTGTTGAGGTACCTACTGAATTGTCGACGAAGCACAGTTGGTAAATGCTGGATGATATCGTCATGCACAAATGCTTACATATGATATCGGAGAATGTTAAGGCAGGATTGTGGTGAGCTATTTTTGGAGGAGGGCATTATTGCAGTACATGCAAACTGTAGGTAAAGGCATAATATCAGCATGGAAAATGTTTTAAATATGCAATGCATAATCTGAGTATACAGCTAGAAGCGTTGAATAGATCGTTGTTGCACTCTAGCTTGTGAAAGGAATAGGTTCATTAGCTGACTCCTCAGTGCATTTGACAGTTACAAATTATGTAGCTAGAAATCTATGGATATTTGTAACAGGTCTTTGCGTCAGTCCTAGTGCGTGTGAGAGCGAATACTGATCGTGGGAGCCAACTATAGAAGGGTCTCGTTTAGCTTATTCAGTATCCGAGTTAGGTGTAAACTTATGATGCCGTGAGTTCTAATATGATGCGCACAGCATCCATACGTTAAATACAACTACGATATGTTATAAAAAGGAGTTCATGATTTAGTATTAATTTTGCAGACATCCACTAGTCTATACCCAGATCAGCAGCTTCATTATACTTAGGCTAACATGTCTGAGAGAGCCGCAAACGCTACATCCACACCACTAGGCACAACCCATTGAGCTAATGCAAGTTAACTGCAATGCGGTAGAGAAATCGTGATGCAGGATATGCTATGTGAAATTGCCGGCATAATGCCAGTTTTAACTGCATCAGCTTGCACAGCACTGTACCTTGTGAGCGTCAATGTAATAAATATTTTTTTATGGAGCGAGCTACGTAATTAAGAAAATGTAGCGGGAGTTATTTTTTCATCAGATCGTCTTCGAAAGTTTCCCTAACTAATTTTCGTTTTTAGCTAGTAAAGGCGAGGCGAATACGACTCGTTTAGCAGGAAAAATTTAAATATCATTGTTTTGAGCTTATTGTCGACTTCGTTTGTGCATGAATCCCGAGCGTCAGCTGTTCAAATTAGTAGGCATCTCCATCCCCAAAATTAGGATATTTAACAAAAAGTTAATGGCTCCCTTTCGTATTTGGCTGTTTGTTGGTGCGACTGTACTGAATATTTGCTGCCGTATTTCATGTACAGAACATTTTGTAAGCTTCGTAGTCTAATAAACTAGGTATGAACTGTTGTTTTTCTTTCGGATAAAATTTACAGTTATAATTTTGGCCTGAGAGTCACACGTTACACCCTTAACAGTTGCCTTAGTGCATGGAATTTCAGTTTCTCCTGCTGTTTGCTGAGTGCGCCATTATATGCAGCACAGAGTGGGATGCAATCTGGACATGATCCACTTCAAGATCAAATTATTTACAAACTGGAGCTGCGCTTTGTAAGCCCATGCAGCCCGCCGACAAGCGAAGCAATGCTGACGAAAATGCCAAAAATGATTCAGCTCCAGGGTAATAAGCGCCAAAATTTCTAAATCATCTATACCTCGTGACATCCCTATGAGTTACTGTAAATTTCATGAAAATTCGTTTATAACTTTTTGAGTTAAGTAGCTAGCAGACCAACAGATAAATAGACTCTGACAAAAACCCAGCTTCGTTGGCGCAGGTAATAACGTCCTATTATTACAATAATGTAACACTTTAACAATACGATAATGTAGAAACGCTCTACGGAAAACTACACTGAAAATTGATATGCCTATGTGAGTGGATGTTTGTGTAAATACAAAACAGCGTTTGAAATGAGTATAATACTTCGTTCATCTCTTGTAAATAGTCAGTTAGTAGAATGATAATATTTGTTGTCAAAGCGAGGCAAATATCAGATTACTGTTACTGACGTAAATTCTTCAGTCGAGGCTCTTTTACTCAATACCCTGCTGCGCTCAAAAGAAATCTACTTCTTAATACATCCCACATATCGTAGGCAGCGCAAATTCAAACCCATCCTATAATTACTAGGCATACAAGCGCTTTTGTATATAATCTTAACTTAACCTGACTTCTCAATGTGAGAACTTTTTAATTCCCCGTTTAGATGAAACTGTTAAATTAAGAGTTAAATTAACAAGCACTAATTTCTTCAATAAATACTTTACGTACATTCTCTCTAAATGACATTTACAACACTTGAAGCAGCATTAGGTATACTAAAGGCTAAGTTCGATTTACCACCCCGGATGTTCCCCAAGAAAAGCGTAACAGCAGGGGCGTAAGTGCACACGCGGCTACGCAGCTGTCGAGTCAGCTGGCAAGTGACAATTGGATGTACGTGTGTGTGTGTGTGGATGCTGCAAGCCGCGCCGCAACGGGTGCGTGCAGCGAGACAGGAAGCCATGCAGTGCAATTAGCGGATCATTGGGGGATAACCGGCAATGTAAGTTCTACGTCTCGGAGCATGGGCAGCGCTAACCCTTAATGGTATATATACTATGTGATTCAAGGAAACAAAATATAGGGTGCTATCCCTAAGAAAGTTGATGAGTAATGTGAGTGGTAGATGATTGAAGTGTTCAGATAGACCCCGAAATTACTACCATACACTTGAAGCACTGCTTATTGAGTGAAAATAGGATTAAGAATGATTGCAGTTTATATACTCAGTGATTAAAGAGTTCAAATTAGAATTCCGAATGGTTTCAGTTTCAGCTTTGCTGGAAAAGCGTTATCGACACTGTAGGGGCAAGAGCAGCACATGCAACAGCTACACATGGTGCATTGGTGTGGTCACTTCCAAAGATAACAAAAAACACAGAGCAAATGTTACGAGTCACGATTAAAAAAACCGCACGGTTACGTCGCACGCAAGCCATGAGCACAAAATAGGACCAGAGTTGTTTTTTCCAGAACTAACAGTGTCTACGAACTGATTTACTACGAACTGATTTACGGCAGTTATCATTATGTTCTTGCTTCATCGGAAGCGCTTTTCTGAACTACCATGCGTAATATGAATTGCATGGATAGAAAGAAGTACCAACATTGCCATAATCATTGTTGAAAACAGACGTTTCAGATTATTAAAAATAAAAAAATATTTTTGAAATACTAAGAATTAGCATTATAATCGTATAAGGTGGTACTTGAATGAAAATAGAAATAACACGGCAAGAGTGCTAGAAGAAAATTCCTACCATTTTAACAGCACCCTCACAGCATCTGCTGCCCGTTCACCTTGAAACTGAGCAATAAGTCTCAAGCAAAGACCAGCGGGAGCATACATAATAAGTTACGTCAGTGTGCGCTAAGGTTGTACAGTAGCCGCCTGGCGCGCGTTGGATAACCTTGAGACGCTTCCGTTTGAGCCAACTTCTGACTTCGCTGCTCAATGTCTTCAACCGACCGCAGTTCGCCAAGCGTGTCCTCTTCAAATACCGGCGAGGTCCTTACGGCCAGAAAATCCCAGAACCTTAGGGATCTTTTGTGCGCCATCAAAAAAGATACATTCAAGAATAAGACCTCTGGGGCAAAGTGTAAATTTAAACTGCAGTGCATTAAGCTATAGAGCGCAAATTGTGATCATATTATCAGGGTTCAGATTTTAGTCAACTAAACTTTAAATTTTGGCGGGCAGTATCATCCGCTCAAGGCATGCATGACATTTTGTACTTAACACCAAGAAACAAATTGTATCACATCCTGGTACAGTAAATAAATTCGGTCTTAAGTTGAGTAAAGGCAAACCTCATTTCTATTGCAACTTTATATACGCAGCAAAATTAGATCTGACGCGCAAAGGAGAAGCTTCCCTCTTCCTTTTCCCGGTACCGCCGACGTAGCCAAGATCTTACTGACACATTTTAACTCCGCTTTTTCTTGCGCATCTTTCAGCGGGGGTGCTTGGCACTATTTGGGTGAAGTACAATGCGTCTCCCTCACCTCAAATGCCAACGACAGATTCGTAAAGGCCTGTTCACACGCTAGCTTTTTGCATGCATTCTTTTAATCATCGTCCCAATGCGCTACTGCGTCGTTTAAACAGTATATAAGTTCCTAACTTCCAAAGTCTTGCGTTACTTTAAATTTACAGAGTCATCCGTAACTTTACCACTGACACTTGCCAAGCAAATTGACTTAATGTCTAACAGTTTCGTAACTATTTTGATAGATAGACGGTCGTGCTTCACTGCTTACAATGACGGTTTAGAACATTAGGACGATTTGCTCCGAGAACACGTTTAAAAGCTAAACGTGTGAGCCGGTTTAATGACAGTCAAATGAACGTGTTCTTTGAGCAGAGAGTCCAGATGTTTTCTTGTCTGTCACCAACATAACTCAAAAAGTTACGGACAGATTTTGAGGAAATTTACAGGGATTGTTAGGTATGTTAGGAGGAACAGATGATTAACTTTTAGTGAAGATCCGTTCATCCGTTTGTTTGTTTGTTTCTCTGTCTCATTTTTCTCAATGCCATGACTCAAAAACTTAAGGACGGATTTTTATGAAATTTACATGAGTTCTTAGGTATATTACCAAGAGTAAATGGCCAAATTTATGTGACGATCTGTTTGCTCGTTCGTGTGTTTGTCGCTATGTTTGATTTTATACTTGTTAGCACAATAACTCACAAAGTTTTGAATGGATCTTTAGGAAACTTACAGGAATTGTTAGCAATGTTGAAAGACATAAATGATGAAATTTTGGTGCAGATCGGTTGGTTCGTTTGTATGTTTGACTTATGTTTGTCATGTTGTTTGCTAGCGCACTAACTCAAAAGTTTTGAATGGACTTTTATGAAATTTACAGTAGTAGTTAGTATTGGTAAAAGAAATAAATGATCAAATTTTTTTGCAGATCCTTTGGTTCATTTTCATGTCTGACTTATCTTTGTCATAATATTTGTTAGCAGCATAACTCAAAAAGTTTTGAACGGACTTTAAAAAAATTGCAGAAACTATTAATACTTTCATAAGGCACAAATGATTACACTTTGGAGTTGTCACAAAGAAAACCATGGTTTCAGAGCCAATTTGAATTTTTCGTTACCGTTGCCTTGCTTGGTGGAGGTATGTGCTCTCAGATCAAGTGCTCTAGTTAACAGTTTATGTGATTTTCTTGAAGATCCGTAATTAACTTATTGAGTTATACTGCTAACAAACATTCCGACAAACACTAGTCAAACGCAAACAGACGAACCGATCATCACCAATATTTAGTCATTTGTGTCGTTCAACATTAAGCTACTAACATTCATAAAGATCCATTCATACCTTTTTGAGTTATTGTGCTAACAAGCGCAAAATCAACTACAGTAACAAACCCAAAAGATCATTACAAAAATTGGGTCATTTACTTTTCGCAATATACCTAACAACTCATGTAAATTTCATGAAAATCCATCCGTAACTTTTTGAGTTATGGTGCTAAGAAAAAATAGCCATACAAACAAACAAATAAACCGATCTTCACCAAAAGTTTATCATCACTTGCTGTCAATATGCCTAACAAACCCTGTAAATTTCGCAAAGATCTGTGCATAACTTCTTGAGTTATCTTAGTGGCGGACAAATAGAATAACAGACAGACAAACACGACAAAAACATAACCTCCTCAACGGAGATAATAAACCATTGGATACATGAACTGGAAATTCAAATGCAGCTGTGTTGCGGCACACGTAACAGTGTCCAAGTAAGTATATACGGTGTGGTTTGCTTGGATGTAAATTCGCACCGCTAGCTTTGCGACGTCATCCAATCACACTCTCACCTGAGTTTTGTAAAACTGTTTCAATTCCAGATACAGAGTTTCGCCGTTTTGAGACTTCAGTTCAAGTATAATCTCACGAGAGTGTTATAGAACTGACACAATTCTAGGTAAAGCGTGCTGTGAAACTGTTTTGGCGCCTAGCAAATGTGTATACAAGTCGATTTCGCTTCACGACAAGTGAAAAGAGTAGCTCATACATACCTTTTAGGCTCCACCATGTTAGACACGGTGACTTTGACAGAACGGCAGTACTGCAGCTTATGATCACCACTCATCCTAAGTTTACTGCAGCGAGTTGGCAAGGCGCTTGCATATCATTACGACTTTGTACTCGCAAATGACGTCAATGGTCAAGAAATTAGCATATCGTTTAGACGCTGTGTGTCGTAACTGGTGTCAACTGTCTCGATATACGGATATACTATTGGTACATCTCTATTTCTAGATAAAAGAGTGTGACATCGCTGTCAAGAGAATACATGCTGACTTTGGACATAATCCTATATTGTGCTCCACTGAACATATTCTACACTTTATTTGCAAATTGTTTGTACTAATGGAGAGTTTTATGGAAAAGGTAGCCCATACGCACTATTCAACACGATATAGAAAACACTGATGAATCTTACATATTTATAGAATGGCAGGTTTTCTATATTCCTTCGTATAAAGAGTAATAAGTATAGTTCAAGATTGGCACCCTTTACACACGTGAATGATACAGGCTGACTGCAGTCAGCTAGACAGATCAGAGCTAGCATGTTCTGTAGCTATAGTAAAAAAATTAAAACTACAGGCCCAAAGCTGGAGGAGAGGGCATTTTGGATAATCAATTCTAATTGCGCGGATGGGATTGTTATAAATCAACAGGCTTTCGAAAAACTACGACTTCCCAAATGGTGGCAATTGTCAGTTCATGACATCATTTGCTTGTTGGCTTGATCTATCGATTGTAGCAAACAATTTGGGTTACATTCACTACAGCAGTATGATGGGCAAACTCTTATTCGTTACTAATTTTTTTAGAACAATATTACGGAGCATTTCTACTCTGAGAATATTGTAAATAAAGGAGTCGCCAATTTTCCAGACTTTAGCGAATCAGTGTACCTGTGGTGAAGTAGACTACAGAGTACCTTAACGCTACGGAGAGTATCTTTAACTCTGAAGTTTTACAAAAACACGACCTTCTTCAGTCAAATCATTAGTGACGCACTCTATTTTGGGCTACGTGCTTCCGATGAGCTTCAAAGAACGTCCTTCTTTTCCCCATATGTTTATCTCTTGATGTCACTGCATCATTGATAGACTCTTTCTTTTGCTATGCAAGGGCTCAAAGCAGACACTTTGGCAGAGCCCGTAGACAGCCGAGGATTTGGACCCTTGCCACTCTTTCTTATGAATGAGAACAGACGCGACGTAGAGCCACGCTAAAACTATAGCAGAATTATATTCTTTGTAGACGAGATGCGACGACACCGCTCAGTCTCGCATTGTCGTGCTGAGTCTCCTTTGCATGTATCAGAGCTACGTACAGTAAACTGAAGAGATGGCAAGCGTCAATCGGGATCATTTCGAAGAATAAAAAATTTGTTATACCGCAGCACAACAAGTGCTATATCAAACTCAATAACAAAAACATGCCATGTTTTCAAAAGACAACAAGCTGAGCGTAGAAGCATATAATTTTTTGTTATTTTATTATCAGGCTTGTATTTTAGTACACCGCAGCGGTTAAGGTGTAAGCTACGCTAGGTTTTGAATTAATATTATTTATGAATTGAGCGTAAAATACAGCATCAGACAAATATGTAAATATCGTTTAATTAGAGTGTTGAAAAAATAGTAATATTTGCGATTGCAAAGTTCAGATATTCTATTGTATCACGTTATTAGCTGTGTATTCTTTAATGATCTCTTCTTTTAACAGAATGTATTATCGAAATATATGCGTAAAAACCCTTAGCCTATGGGAAAATCATTAGCATTTATCCAATGCTGACAACAAGATAGTACGTCGTATTGGATAACATCGGATAACTGCTTTAAAATTTCTGATTGGGTTATTCTGAAGCAAAAATAGAAAAATTGAATTTTATTGTCTTGCGTGAATTCAAGTCGGCCATTAGCGTCATTCAGTGCAACTTCCCAAAGCTTATCCGAACATCACGTGGAGCGCAGGTGTGTTGCACCAACTGAAGAAAATGCATTCATTCAGTTCTTCACCTGTGAAAGTGAGACCTGAAATAATGAAGGCCATGGCCACATCTTGCTAAAACAACACTGCAGTAACTCACTGACATGGGATTCGAAACCTAATGTTGCATCATCCACATTCTCACAAACTGTCAGCCACATTCAGGTTTTTCAAGGATATTGTCGTTTTTTCAAGCAGTGCAATTTTTCCCTTCGAAACATGCTTTGGTTGCTAGATCCAGGTATTTTTCTTCCTCAACGGATATTTATACACAAAGCGTGAACGATTTCGTTGATCGTGTCCGGCGAACCATGGATGCTAAAAAATCACAGCTAGGGTTGTTTATACAGGAATTTTAATGAAGATAATAGGGCAAATCAATTTGTAAATATGGCAACACAGTTGTCTCTACCCACCCCTTGTATCGGTGATCCATCCAAGAAGTTGGAAACTTTGTAGTCGAACTTGTCCAACTTACATCACAAGGCATTTCCTTTAAAGCGTGCAGGACCTCGCATGATGAAACACAAATGGATTACAAAAGAAATAAAGATGCTTATGAGGAAGAAACATAAGCTTTTTCAACTCTATCGGTCCAATAAAATACTTAAGCTATCCTTAACAGTCCTTAAAAATGTATTAAATGCCGTTATACGAGCCACAAAATGTATATATTACATCCAGGATGCAAATAAGACTACGTGTGACTCATACTATGAGCTATTAAGACTAGTAACTTTTCTTAACGAATGGAAAAGTATTGTGAAATTAATCATCATTATATCGAAACAATCTTATATCTTCTTTTCGTGTAAGCGAATCGGAAATTAGAACAGGAAATGGAAGCATAAAAAGTAGCGCTTGTTTTACATATCATAACAATCTTGAGCTGCTTTACGACATTCCCCTTCATAAACTGCTGTATTTTAGTGATAATAGTTTGTATAATAAGACCCGAGATTCATTTTGAGGCTGCAGAATTCCCACGGCGCTCGTAAGTCAGTCTGTAGACCCACGCCTCGTCACACGTATCTCATTTTAGTACAAGGCTTTACTTGCTCATACGACACATGCAGCTGCTCTGGTAGCTTATCTGGGATGTTGGTAAAGTATATGCTCTGAGAAGCATATTATAATGATTAGTGCTCAGACAGTATGCATTTATTGAGAGAAAAGTCGATAATAACTCGAATACAACGAATTGCATTAAATACAGGGTCCTATAGTGAATTGCTTCTGCAGGTTTTGTTACCGTCATAGCTTTCGTTTGAGCATTATGTCGTTACTTTGGAGCTATCACCGACTTCTCTGTTTATAAGAGCATATTGTAACAGCCCTAATAATGATAGATAATCAAATGATGTAGTTAACTATAATTTGATTTTGACAGGGGTGGGCACAAGGGACATGTTCGCGGCCCTGCAACCCTGCTGCAATACCGCGAAAATGTCATAGGATCGGGGCCGTAATAAGCCCACATTACAGATCCCAGCTTTGGGTTTTGATGACCGAAACTACGAACCATGTTAGCCACATGTACTGCACACGACCAGCTGGTTCGGCTCCCGAAAGCAAAATAGTTTCAACAAAATGATATTGGTCTCTCTTGCTAGAGCATCCTCGGTAATGCTATTTTTCATTTTCAGTATCATATATGCTATATGATGCATAAATGTTTTCAATGATAATCTTGATAGAAGATAAACACCGGAAGTGACGATCTCTTATTTGGTAGTCCACTAAACAAGCCACTGGAATTTGTTCGAATTTATCGACGCGCTGGTAAGTGTCATCCGTTTCAGCTCGGAAGTACATAGGGCGACTTCATTGATTATGATAATTTAATCTATACCAAAAGCGTTTATTTTCATATCGCCCTAAGCCACTGCAATAAAACCGTGCCGAAAAACATGTTTGGTCAACAATATGTTCCATTGCATAGATTGAACTTTTTATCAAACACTTTTAAAGAATACATACACTGCATGACATCTTCAGTAGCTTGTGAACCTTGCAAGATCCATCCTCGTATACTAAAATGAGCAGCGAAAAAGCAATAATTTGCTAATGAATAACTTATATGGACCAGCAAATGCCTAAACTTGGTCTCAATGTTTAACTTTTGGCGACGAATGAGCTTCTCTCTTTGATAAAGTAATATTATTTAGTAAGATGAACTGTTTCTAAGCCCACTTCAGATACTCTCACTGAAGCGAGCGAAGAAGTGTCCGAATTAAGTATTTCTAAATGCAGGCCATTTTCGAAATTACTCAGAAGGTATTGTTCTCAAGCTTGCGGCAGGCATTGAGTCACCTACTTTTTCGTAATTTCCATAGACAAACTTCGAAAGACACCCAGATTTATTTGTTATTTAATAGATCTACATCAAATTATACGCTCAGTGTTAGTAATTGGAAGAAAATAAAGTTTTGCTGCAATTCTGTCCGTATTTGCAGTAAGCCGAGTACATACAATTGTAGCTGTAACTTGGTACCTGCGCTTAACATTATGTATCGAAAGAGCTTTTTCCTCACAGCAGAGCATGATACCAGGCGGTGATTAATCTTCCTCCTTTTTGCGGGTAGCAATTGCCACGTTCAAATCCGGGAAACGTTGGTTCAGGAAAGGCTTGCTTCAGCAGCACTAATTGTGCCTCGGAATATGATGAATTAGCTTGATATTCACCCCACCAGCACCAGCACAGCCGTACGACTCGTCCGTAAGTATCATCAGTTCCCAACTCTGACCTCTTCAGTTGTATTCTGCATTTTCCTAGCGAACCTGTGTCGAAGGTAGTGTTCATGTTGGTCTCAAGGGCTGAACTTTTTTGAGTGCTCCTATGTCATAAATATTGAGCTACAGTCCCATTCATCTAATTCTGCGAACAAATACGGAGGAATTTATTGAGGGAAAAATTGCTGAGCTCAACTCCTGACCCCAATTTGCCGTACTGTACGGTTTCTACAAGGCGCTACGAATGTACTTCACTAACTCTATCATGCAAGTGGAGATCCATAGACGAAATAGCAGCTTTACAGTTCTTCATCCGCCACCAACAATGCCTATAATTGGGCATCGTACCTATACTGTATGAACATACGTACACTGTATAGATATAAGTATGATGGTGTAAAGTTTTAACGAGTGACAAGTACGTGCCTTGAGATACAATGTAAATTGGGAAAACCATAAGTCTGAAAAAATGAATAAATTGTTAAAACCTTTACTTACACCTGAATAACTGAAAACAAAGTTTTAGTTTTCGTATTTCGGTAACTGAGCATTAAGATAGATTTCTACTACCTTCAGATCCTAAAACTGGGAACCGTTTATGAATTTTGTCATAATGAAAGGTTGAATCATAAGATGGAGTAAAAAATAAATTGTCAAACTCGCGCCAGTTGTGAAGAGAGTTTGTAAGCACTCCCGACTTCCTATTTGTACTCATATTATAACAAACTAGAGTAGCCTTCCGTCAGAGATCACGGAGAAAAATTTGAGAAGATTCTTCACTGATCTCATTTTCGTTAATTAGATTATCAAGGATGCCAAGAAACTACTATTTGTAATAATGAACGGAGGCGAGCGCGCACGGTTTCTGTTGACTCAGCAGTACATTATTTCCTATCGTTGGTATGCAGTCTAATAATCCTTAATACTCAGCCGGTCAAAGTTAAAATGCACCGGAGTGTCACTTATACGCCAAGATATCACTTCTGTCGAAACATTTTTGCTTCCCCAAGAAGCTGTATCATCAACGAAAAAAAAAAATCACCCTTATTTTCTTCGCTTCAGTGAAGAATATTTGTTTGGTGAATATTCTTCTCGATTTGCGCACTGTGAACTCATTGATGCGAAAAAAAACAAGCAGGATTCATGAGGGTGTTAAGAAATACTTCACACGTATCCGCGGTCAAGATTAAGTGCTGTAAATCAAGATGCGCATTCGCTTTTGAAAAATACCTACTAATGATGCTATAGCCATCATCTGCAACCGAGTTTAAAATTTACCTAAAACCCGGTGCAGACGATAGCCTGTTGCCTTGTGTTTTCACTTCACAGCGCTCGAATGTGTTGCTGTGTCTGAGTGAACAATGAAAAATTGCGCTGCCTTCTGAGTCGCCAGTCGCTCAAAAATTGTTACAAAGACACGAGAAACCATACTAGTGATATTTGCTACGCTAGGGAATATGACGGCTAACATTTTATCGAAACTTTCGATAGACATACAGTTGTGTTTGCACGGGCACTACAAACTTTTCAAACGCAGTGAAGTGAAAACACAGGATGATAGACTATTGTATGCAGTGGCCGTAACGGTTTTCAATTGAGCGTGACAGAGTTGCCAAAACCTACAATCTGGACTAATTTTTGCCAGTTTCCGTCAAGCGTGACAAAAATAGACAGAAAAAATAAACAGATAAATATACACATAAGTCGCTGTTACAGTGTTTCGTGTTTTTTTTCGAGAGTGACTACCGAGGAATAATTAGAAGGCTCTAGTCTACTCTTCTAAGTCATAGTTCACGAGTACAAGACGTCATTGAAGAATAGGAATGACAGTTGCGGGCATATACATAACTGTAAATTTTACGACTAAGATGGTTTAGATGTTATCGATAACTTGTCTAGAATTCAGATTGATGCGTTGGCTTCGCTCCACTCGACTTAGTTCTTGGTGTTAAGCCTGCATCGATTATCTTTGCGATACCGAAAATTCAATCCTACTCCGTAAACCTAAATTTTCAGACATCTCATGAGTGATCGGACTGCTGCTAACATCTGCAACACGATGAAAAGTAGCGAAGTCAACGTTCCTGTCTGAAGTTTCGCAGAAGTGAAGCGGAGGATCTGGACTTCGCCTCACCAATCAATGGTATACCGTGATGCGCGTACGACAGATCCTGCTAATTCATTGAAATCGTGACCTACGAATGCTCCGATGTATCAAAAAAATCATGTGAAGAAACAACACGCATGGAGCGGCAGCAACGGTGAACCAAGAGTTTGAAGCGGTCCGTGTAGTATGACGTCATCTGTCCGTTTCTTAATCTGTCAGCAATCACAACTCGATTTTCGGACAAAAAAAATTATATTGCACTGTCTAATGAATAGTTCTTGATACACATAATGCCGAATATATAAAATAAACGCCTTCTTAATCGGCATTATTTCCAGTTAATAATGTATTGAATAAATTAAGTTTCTTCGTTATTTCAGACACTGTGCCCACTACTAGTCAATACATAGTGAACATCTGGAATAGACTACCCTCCGTAGTTGTTGGGGCAGAGTCCATCAATGCAATTAAAAATCGTCTCAAGAAATATTGGGAGCAATATCCTCCACAGTTACAAACTCCTTCTCCAAGAGTAACAAACTCCTAACGGCCAAACCTTCCAAACCACCGTAACCCATATTTCGTGCCACGACTTACTAAATGTATCCAACCTCCCCGGATCTGCAGCACTTAATTGTGCTTGTGCGATCTTTTCCTTGCCTGACCTCATTAGTTTTTCTTCTTGTTTTCTCCCCCAGAAGTCTTAATGATTGTAAACTAATGGCAATAGCTCAAAGATTGCCTGAGCATAAGTCCCGGCTGCTCTCTGAGAATGGGCCTGTTGGTCCGTCTACTGCCAGCTATCTATTCTATTCTAGATACGCAGAATATACACATTTATTTTGCAAGGGCCAGCGACTAAGGGACCCTAAGGGTAAAGCTTCTTGTTTACCAAACTCCAGAATATCTTGAGCATTTTACAAAGCTGCCCATGTTTCATTTCATGTGTAAAATATGAAGCTTGTTGTTGAGTAAAACTTTGCCAGGACTTGGAACGAGAGATAATGAAAACAACGAATGTAAGCCGTAACTAGAACTACATATCTCAACCCACCCAACGGACTGCCTAAAAAAGATTGTGATGATGGCTCAACTACTTCTACCTATTTTTGGGTGGACAGACAAACAATCATACAACCGAACCGTCAACAAATACAGCATCGCCGCTCTTCACTTCGCTCGCGGGTGATAACAAGTCTTGTGAATGTTTCGCTCACTAATTTACAAGTACGTAGTCAAAAACATATATATATATATATTCTGTCACAAGCTGTGCAGTCTGCGATACTATATTCAGACAAACAGAGACTCATGGTCCCTGAGTAAACTACACATATACATACTATAGTCTTTACCGTCTGTAGAAATACGGTATATATATATATTTCGATTAGAAGCAGTTAAAGAAAATTTGATTCCCACGACGTACGTTTCGCTGTTCTCCAGCTCATCAGGTGGGAGGGTCGGAGTTCGTAAATTTAGTTCTTGATATCTTGCGAAATTTACCAACTTCGACCCTCCCACCTGATGAGCTGGAGAACAGCGAAACGTACGTCGTGGGTATTAAAATTTCTTTAACTGCTTCTAATTGAAATCTACATTTATGGCATTTCAAGAAAAAAAAAATATATATATATATACCGAGCTTAGGCGAGCTAGAAGAAAAATTGCTTCAATTCAAAATCAATCACGGTGTGTCACGGTGTCCTAATTTTATTGTTTGATTTAAACTGGAGAATTTGAGTTCAGGGTTATCGAGTGTTTCGAGCAAAATAATGGTCACTGCAGGATCAAAATAATGATCATGAACTGCTGTACGGTGAGCATCGCATCGGTACTTAACAATTGAAGCAGTCAGCCAATGCATAACGTTTTCTTCAATCTAAAAATATTCTCATAGAAAATAAAAAAATTTCATAGGTAACTGAAATATTTTATGTACCCCAAAGATTTTTAAATGAAGCTTGGAATATGTGTAGTATTTTGCAGAAAAAAAGTATGCTTGCTACTTATAAACGCCACAGCTGTTAGCACCTCCTCCTGGCAGTCAAATTCACTGTGATTTTCGTTAGGAGCTCAGTCTTTGAAGATGTTAATACAGCTTACAGCAGGTTCATGCCAAGCATCTAGTACAAAGAATATAGTAGGTAATGCTGTTAGACTGATAAATTAGGGACGGATACTTGTCCAAATTCCAATTTAGGGTGAGATAATCGTGCTGCGCTCCAGCACAGGATCATAGCAGTAGACCAACATCAAATATAGGCGTAGAAGGTGAGATATGTCCAAATTTTACAAAGTTCAAGAACTCGCTAATTCACAGTATATCGGAGAGAAAAAACCATCACACATCTGTTATTTGACCTATAGTACGTGAATATTGAAAAGAAAGAACAAAGAAAAATCAATTTAGACTATTAGGAGGCTTTATTGAAGGTGATACGATGGCAAGTTGGCAACGCAGGCATGATATCATGTGTTTCATCACCTAACACTGACACTTCAATTCAGAGTAAAGCAGGAAAACATTTTTCAAGGATTACATAACCCATAAGAGGACATGGTATTCAGCATGCAATATTTCTACACTGAACATTACGTTTCATGAGTGTAGGTATTTCTATCTCTGAATAAACTGCCTGAATACCACACGCCATTTGCCAATCGAATTTTGGCAGTCAATCAAATCCAGAGGGAGCAATTGCTCCCCTTGCCCCCTGCCGCCTACTAGATCTATGACATTAAACCTCGTATACTTGTACAGAGAACGAAAATATGAAACTCTGCAACTGTCATCAGCGCTTAGTCTGTGGCTAGTAATATCAATCATGCTGCAATTATTAACAATATTTGAAAATCTACCCTGCAATAACTACATACTGTGATTAACGAACTGTCTAGCCCTCATCCACGTTCTGGATGATGAATGCTTTTACAGTAGTTTGAAGACCGTACCATGATTGATTGCACTTGAAAACTTGCGGGTGACGTTAAAAGTTTTCAGAATCAGATTAAAAATGAGCGATAGAGAGCAAAGACTCGTTTAATACCATGCGTGAACTATACCGCTTACAGAAAAATTGCCAGAGTTTCTCAGTATAATCCAGGCGTACCATAAAACGAATCTACAGCGCAATGCATTAAAAGTCAGCTCTCACAATTACAGGGTACCGTAGACTACTACTTGTGGAACACTTTGCATTATTGCAGTCTGAAAAGCCAGTTATCCAGGAGCGCAGATGTATCCTTAAATTGAATGGATACCGAATTCTGAAGTCCACTTGCAACTCATATCGCCAATTTCAAAATTGATTTAATGGAAGAGATAGATGTTGACAGGGGAATGATGACATGATTCTGCCTCCTGGGATATGAAAATAAGATGACACAGACACTTGTGCTGGGTTGGGATTCTATTAAAGGCGATGACTCACATAATAGGAATGATCTTCATTTTCGAGTTCTTACTTTTTGAATTTTTAACGTTTTTAGTTGCTGTTTGCAGGCGTGGAATGATTCCATCAATTTTTCGTTTTGTGTTCTATAACTGTTCCATGCTAGCCTTTAAATTAATGTCACGACGTTTTCATTAAGGTGCAGCAGCCCCATTTGAGAACCTATAATCTATCGGTATTGCTGATATAGTGCCTTGTGTACATTACAGGTTCTGTTGAATGATACCGCCATAGATCTGCACTTTAATTCGTAAGCCTTTTTATGCTCCTGTATTGAACCTGTTTTATGAATAAGGTGCAACAGTATTAGGTGATGAAAACCTCCCCCGGAAAGAAATGAATGATTTTACTTACTTATTTAACTATTGCTGAAGTCTACGTGATTCTAAATATTTTAAATTTTCTGAAACGAACCCATATGCAAAGTATGAAAAAGAAAAAAACCTTGACTGAAGGCCAGAAAAGATATGGCCCAAATGCCACCGCTAGAATAGCATTATGAAATATTTCAAATTCAGACTAAAGACATTATCCTGTTTGAAAGAAGAATACGACTTCATCTCAAGTAGATAAGACCACAAGCTGAAAAAAGGCTTTTATAGTAGAGCTGTCACTTTGAATAATTTTGTAGCAGGCAATCAATACATTTTCTGATACATTGTTTGAAAATTACTGAACTACATACAGTTGGGGAAGTAAATATTTTCACATCATGAAATTGTTTTTTTAAAAAATGTAACAACCAAAAATAAATATATTGATGCAGTATTTGTACTTTTGGGTAAACAATACAATACATACGGTACAATAAAACAATAAATTCCTATATAATAGAAATGATATAACAATTTATATATTTTGGATTGAAAGAAGTATTCGTACGACACAAAACCGATTTTAAAACTACATTTAATATTTTGTGTCGTAGCCCTTGTTCAGTCAACAGCAATTATTCCATCTCTATATTTTTTCCCCGAGGGATTGTAGCCCATTCATCCTTGCAGATTTCTTTGAGTTCTAGAATGGATTTCGGCCTCTTCGCATTAATGTTTAATTTCAGAAATCGCCTCAATTTTCTATCTGATTCAAATCCAGAAAGCTTAGCCATTCTAGTTGTTGTACATGATTACTATCGGTGAACCATTTCTTCGTGGTTATTGCCGTATATTTTGGGTCGTTGTATTCCTGAAAAACTAATTCTTGCTGTAGCCCGAGTTTTTGAACCGACGCATGCGAATGTTCCCTCAAATTTTTCTCATACATGTGAACGTGCATTCTCCCTTCTATGATATGAATGTTACTCGTCCTACGTGATAAAAGGCATCCCCAAATCATCACGTTAAAAACCACCAAAGTTCACAGTGGGAATGGTGTTTTTGGGCGTGAATGCCATTACGTCTTTCCTCCACACATGGTTCTTCAAATTTCATCCAAATAGCTCTATTTTAGTCTCAACCGACACAACACGTTTTCCCAGAACGGCTCAAGCTTTTCTTTGTGCTCACAGACGAATTTCAGACGAGCTTCCCTATTTCGTTTCGACAGCAGGGAAGTTTTGCGAGGAGTTCGAGAACTTAACAGTTTTAGTTGCAGCTCGTGGCTTATTCTACAAAGGTTAACGCTTGTCTCTGAGGCAGGTAAATCCTCCTGAAGCTCTTTGCGAGTAGCTATGGGATTCTCGGACACTTTTCTGGCCATTTTTCTTGACGCTCTGAGGGAAATCTTCCGCGATCTGCCAGATCTAAGTTGGTTTTCGACGTATATACGACCCGATTGTAGTGAAAGGTGTTTTGAGAGTCTGTGGTATCTGCTTATAATATTTCCCGGATTTCTATTCTTCAAAAACCAATTTTTCTACAGAATTCGTAAGCTCCTGAGTCTTTTCCATGGTTACAACCTTCTTCTACGATGTCGCACGAAATAATGACCCCAAAGCAGTTCATGGACGACTAAAGTAGACTCGCACGCAAAATCTACAAGGTTCTGGAAAGTTCTTGAAAAGTCAAATCAAGTTAAAAATGAAAAAAATCGTTTTGTACGATTACATTTTTCAACCCCAGATTTGTCAAATAATATATAATTTATTAGAATTTTTGGTTTTGTTGACATATATCAGTTGATAACACTTAAATTCAAATACTGTATCAATATATTCATTTTTGGTTCGCTAGATTTTTTAAATAAACAATTTCATGGTGTACGAATATTTATTTTCCCCAACTCTATATATCACAGGTCTAAGTTTTGGTTTTCATCGGCTATAAAATAGCTACATAATACGCCTAATGAACTGCTAAACACTTACAAATCTCCATTGACAGAGGACGTGGCTCCAAAGAACAATTTAGAACAGGGAAGCTGCTCTCCGAGCCACAGAACAACTGCACCGAAACTGTTGCGTAAGGCACAATGTTTTATTACAGCTGAAATTCAGCTCACAATAGACGACGTGGACACGCAACGCAGGAAAGATTACGCGTGGTTTTATTCACGCTGACATTTTCGATGTACGTATAAAAACACGTCACAAAAGACATTCAGCCGGGGATAAAACCTTGCACTTGGTGCAGTGGTTCGAGTAAGTATGCTCTCTATATGAGCGCTTTTTACCGAGAGTTTTGAATTTTATAGCAATGTCATTTTCAGCGAGACAAATGCAGTTTATTGCAGTGGAGGGGAGCGCTAGAATTTAATGTAAGTATTATTGATATATTTATATTAAAATGATCGATTTTTACAAACAGATTTTAACCTTTTAACAATATTTCATTGAGACAAATGTTTAATAATGCAGTTAAGTACTCATGCAGTCAGTATACCGTAGAGAGGAAGTTCGGGAGGTGGACGTACTGTCAGACATTTTACATATTTTCAGATCCTATTGATTATAATATGACATAACTCATCTCGCTATTCAACACTTTGTGGATTTAAGAAGAACACCAGATAGGCCAGCGGTCAGCGGTTAGGTGCATTGTGGAGATAATTTGCTTCTGGCTCTCTCTTTGGTCGCAAACTGCGGCACCACAGAAGACACCCAGCAGAGTGACTCCACACACGTGAGGTGACGTGAGCAACGTCACCTGGACTTCTTCCGAAGACTCTCAAGGTAACTNGAGATAATTCGCTTCTGGCTCTCTCTTTGGTCGCAAACTGCGGCACCACAGAAGACACCCAGCAGAGTGACTCCACACACGTGAGGTGATGTGAGCAACGTCACCTGGACTTCTTCCGAAGACTCTCAAGGTAAGGTAACAAGCAAGATTTGCTCACAGTTACAGTGTGCTAGGTACTTGGCTGGTCTTCAGACCAACGGCAATAATTGCGCTCTGCGCAGGATGTATGCACACGTTTCCGTTGTGGATGAACACTAACAGATCTATATATTACTTGTATATTAAATTGTACACTCGTCTGTAACGATATGGTTTTATTCTAAAAAAATTAAAACACGGCTCTAATATAGTTCCCCTGTATATAACCTGCATTTCTAATTTGTCCGATTACTTGGACATTACTGAAAACACTTGTTTTAGAAATGTTATCTGCACCAGCTTTTATTAGTGACGAGACGCTCTATCTTAAATCGCTTAGCAAAGAATAACAATTGAAAAAACACCTTACGAGTCATAGGGCGGCAATATTACTTTGGCTGTTAAATACATCTTTTTGCTGTACGGAGGATTTCGAATCTCTCACGAAACCTTTTACCATGTGAAATTTTATATGGTGCAGATTACAGCTGTGCAGAGCATGCAACATACTACATATTATGTAAAGCGTCTTTCTTACCACCAAACATAACCACGGCGAACATCTGAACCATGCGATATACTCCATACTTAATGTCGTACAATAATCTTCTCATTTAAAATATACTGAGTACATAGCTCACACACAACCGGCTTTATTTAAGTCGAGCGTCCTTTTTGGAAGGCTCTTTAATGATAATGTGTAGACTACAATTGCATACTCGATGTAATCTAACAGGGCGCCTGGTGGGGATGAACAGATACAGTCATCACATTTTTCTAACACAGCAGGCTGACCTAGAAGTATTCTACAAATATCGGCAAGAGACCGACATGTGCAAGTAAACCCTAATGGGATTACATAATAATGTTAAATATTTCAAGTACCAATTAAATAGCAGATCATACACCTCCATATGTTTGTGAAGAGTCTAGCGTTTGATAAAGGTACACTGAGCTTACTTATTGATAGGTTAAAATTTTAAAGCAAGAACAACCTGTTTGCAATACGCTACGGAAACCCTGAGATGATAGACAGCTGCAGGAATTTCTTCGTGTAAACAAAAATAGTCGCGCTAGATACTTTTTTGTCTGACATTTTCTGGAGCCTGAATTTCTGTATAAAAAACGCGATGGCAGTTGCATGAATAAGTCATGTCTTGCCTGGAGGAATTTTCCGCCTTAGGAAATATTTCTGCATTTATTGAAGTGGCAGAAAAGCTAGAGATGCCGTTCTTTACGGTTCTTCCTCACCAGGTTTTGTTCAACTTTGACTAGACTCTCCTCATCCTTGGCTAGATTACTTTCGTCGACGGTTAAAATTTGTTCCTTTCGTTTTAATTTTGTTCTTGACTCCCTTCCTCTCGTCCTCGGTTATAGTTTTCATTTCTTTGCTGGGCTGACCTTGTTCATTCACAATATATATTTTATCCTTGACTACAATCTTTAGTCCGATTTTTTTTATAGAAATTAGATTTTGTTATCTTCGGTTAACGTTTTTTCGTCCTTGGCAAGAATCTGTTCGTGTATAATATAATTCTCCTTTCTAGCCAGATTTCGTACAGCAACTACAATTCTGTTCATCTACAACGAGGCTACAGATATAACGCCCTTCGAAACAATCATGAAAGCATGAACGTATCAGTACCAGATGCATGGAAATAATTTATGATATAGGCTTATTATGCATGAATACTTCGAACTATTATAAAATAGCTGCCTAAATTTACGTTTAAGTAAACACGGAGTCGACGTATCCCAAAACTAACTCGAAAGTTCATCTGCTAATTGATGTCTGCGAGCGTACACTTGCACATTGAAATATTTTTATCTCATTATCTATATAATTATGAACATTTTATCTCATTAGCAACATAATCGTGAATATTTTATCTCATTAGCGATATAAAATTATAAAAGGGAGGAGTAAAAGCAGCTCAATTATTTTGTTTTAACGCTGACGCAAAGATAGCGACCCAAACACCGAGTTTAAAAATTCTATTAGAAAATTAATTTAGTTTCGCCATGAAATGAAGAAAAAAAATATGTTGCCTTGAATGTTCTACCGCATCGCTTGTTTACAAAATATAGCAACATAACTTTGTCATATTACCACCACCACTTTAACTCAATCAAGTTTACCCTTGGTTAAATGACGTTCAAGGCCGGGCAAAGTGGGTTTGTTTTATAAAGGCTGAATTCTTTCCGCTTACATACAGACTAGTTGCGTATCATCTATAGGATTTTTCCTTCATATTTAGTCATATCCACTCATTCATTCAGTTTTGACCATACAGAAGCTACTGTTCGTGGGACCACGCTCTATTCGTCGTTTCTATTATTCTACTTAGCTTTTGTCACAATAATTACAAGAGTTATTCCTTGTTAGCTCCTTGTTGTTCATACAACACTGCGTTCCGTTCATACACAGTCAAATTCTGCTAATTCCTGACTAGATTCTGTTCAAACACCGCGTCTTGGGCCGTAGCAGGCTTAGTCAGAGGATCAATCATCGAATGTTTGACGCTCAAATATGGCAGTGAAATTTAATCAGTTCCTGATCCGCTAACTGATATCAATTAGTTACGAACCAATTCAGGTAATGCAGAGATTCGGACCTGGATCCCAGCTAAACGCTCTCGGATCATCTAGCTATATGTGGAGTGCATATGTAATTTGTACAACTTCTTTTCTTTAGCTACAGGATAGTACTACTGTAGTTAACCACTCAAACTTCATATGCAAATTCTTGCAGAGGTGAAGTATATAAGATTAATTTCCATGAATAAACTGACAAAGACCTGAAAATTATAATCTTAATTATAACTAATCACTATGCACAATTTTTTAGCTTAAGTGTATTATATATCTCCCAGATGTATAGTTATGTATGATGTTTCCATTTTGTAACTTTATGTTTATCCAGTGAAATAAAAAATTATGATAATTATTCTCTGGAAAATTTCTAACATCTTGTAGTTATCGGTACCTCTGCATGTGACACGTCAACCATATTCTTTTCGCTACGGCAATTCTGCTTACGCAATGCACGTTTGTGCGCTCATTGAAATTACTTCTTTTTGGTCATGATAACTCGTCACTATTTTATCTACAACGGGTTAACGAGAGCCAGTGAAACTTTTGGACTGGCTCCCATAAATGTGAAAATTTAAAGGAAAAAACTTGGATTTTGTTGGTGATTTTTTTTCGAAAATCTTAAATACAAAATTTTGAGGGCAAATAATGAAATTTTGCTTCCTCATAGTTATAGCTAACGCTTTTCTCTTCATTTTACATTTAAATGGTGAGAATTGGTTGAAAAATGCCAAAGATGTATCGAATTGAAGTTCGTAAATATTGCAAAAATAGAAATTGAGATCAAACGGTCCAAAGTTTTTCCGGGCTCTCATTATTATATTACTATTTTTTTTTTAAATGGCCTCCACCCGATTGAAATTTATTTGCGGGCTGTAAATACAGGTCAGAGGCCCCAGCACGCCAAAGACTGTGGCCAGACTATATTATATATATTATTATACTATACTCTATTACTATATTATTATCATATTATTGTTATTATAATATTATATTATTATAAAACCATATTAAATTGTTATAATATTACGTTATATATTATAATACATTATTATCATTTTATATGTAACTATTTATTATATTATATATCATAATTATTTATTATTATAAATTATTATTATTATTATTCTTACGAAATGAAAGTAATCAAATGGCAATAGCAGGTTAACAAAACTGTAAAAGGTGTAAATGAAAGGTGAACAACACCTCCCCGACCACCGCTAAACAGATACTGATCGTTACCTCCATGATTGTAGGTACAATTCTAGCCATTCTTGCCTTATTTTTTATTCTGTTTTCACATTCTTATAGAGAGAACATTATAGAGAACAGTTTTGGACAAAAAATTTTGATTTTATGAAGGTTTTTCGCTTAAACGGCCCCATAAGGTACCTTCAACACCGAAAGAGTTAAGGTGTCGTCAGTATAGCGAAAGAGTATAGCGTTTCTTCTCTCGTAAACAAAATTGAACAATACCGACAAAATACGACATTCAGGTTTTAGCGTCCTTCCTTTATATCGAATAAAACTGAGAAATAAACATAAAAAAATGAATTTCCTGTCCTCCAGCAGACATTGTTGCATTGTTAACGCGAGCAACCTTCGCTCGCTCATTTTTACGGTAGCGCGTAAGGGCGACGTGACAGCGCAAGTGTAACGGCCGCGCCAGGCTTCCATTTGTGGGATTACAATGCCCGCTCGTCGGATATTTCAAACCAGTGCCTGTAAATTTATAGCTGAGGGATGTTAATCTTGGAGAGGTTTTTAGCGGCGTGCCTGATTTATATACCACCGCAACTGTTGATTGTTGGCGCGGAGCAGAGTTTTGCTTAGCGTTGGTTCCGAGCGAACCATCGCCGTTCGTATAAAGCCAAGGTCATTGAAGCAGCGCTAGGGAATGCGAGATCTCTCGACTGCATGAGCTCTCGAATCGTACTCACGCATGCAAAGCAGCATAGACACCCGACGACAGTTTTAATATAGAGAATGAAACCGATGTTACGGTTAGAAGTAAGAGGAGCAAGCAATGGCTACCATAGACCAGTTATAGGAACGCTCTTATTATATATTAGTTACAGCGAATATAGACAGACAAAACGCAAATAGTCATAGAACCACAGCTCTATATACGTACACTAATTCTTTACAAGTTTCCATCGCACATAAAATATACGAATAAACGGGAAAGATTTATATGGGCGGCTCTTCAGTCGTGCCATCACAACAAATGACTCAATAATTTACCAATTACTTAAAAAGTTGTGTACATGGGTGGGCGTAGAGAAAATTACTTCACAAACTGCTGAATTTGACTCAACAAGGGAAATAATTTCAGTTATTAGTCTCAATTTGTATGATAAGCTTCCGTTTAACGTCAACGTCGCGTCTCATATCTGTGATTTAGTCCACAAAGAGCGTCATTATTGTGTCAAGATCGAGGCTTTGTTCTGAGGCAGAACGTCACCCTTCAACGGAGGACAATTTATTCTCTTCGACACGGAATGATTTAAGGGCCGAGCTGCGCCGGATGCTGTGACGGACAAATGAACCGCTCGAAGGTGACAGCAGGAAGTCTGGCAGCCGCACCCTCAGTCTGGCAGTCGGGCATTTGCCAATTATACAAACTGTCTAATGTAACCTAAGCCCAGCGGGCACTTGCTGCTGATTACGTGCATGTAAATGTATATGCTAGCCACAGTAAGCTAAAGCCAGCTGGCACTTGCCACTGATTACGTGCTTGTGCTGGCAACAGTAACCTAAGCCCAGCAGCTACTGGCAGTCACCCCATATGGTTCTTCGATATTACAAAGAGGCTAAACCAGTTTCACACATACAACTTTCGTCGGCGCTATCAATATAGAACCGACTCAGCTAATCGATTATTTCGTCGTGGCACGGTTTTAGTGTGCGGGAAATTAAACTGTCCAAAAACTGTTGAAAATTTCAGCCTCCGCTACAATTTTAACACTACTGCTAGTATCAGTGGTAAACGTTTGCCTATATCTCCTAATTTTGAGCGAGTTTAAATTCGTAAAAATTTGATGTTGAAGCTGTAGTCATGGTCATAGAAATATAAAGGGATGGGGTGAGTTGGCTCTATGCTGATAGCGATTAGTTGACTCCATTGTTCTTGTTCCGAACACCTTAGCTGCGGCAAAGTTTTCGAAGACGCTATTGCCACTCCCCAGTGGTAGCTTTTGTTTGACTTAAGGCAATCATTCAGGCTTCACAAGTCTTTGCTTCTAAAAATTTCTCTGGATGTATCTAGGGCGGTGTNGTTCTTGTTCCGAATACCTTAGCTGCGGCAAAGTTTTCGAAGACGCTATTGCCACTCCCCAGTGGTAGCTTTTGTTTGACTTAAGGCAATCATTCAGGCTTCACAAGTCTTTGCTTCTAAAAATTTCTCTGGATGTATCTAGGGCGGTATATTTTTATTTTTTTGCTCTCAATAATCCAATAAACGTACTAATGCGGTGATCGAGGGTAGTTACACTAACCTTGTTGTTTTGTGCCAAGCTTTACTTAATGCTTTGCGCTGCTTGGAACATCTGCTGCATCAGATTGGCAAAACACCGACAAAGTTGTTGAGGTTCAGATATAAGTATGGGTTAAAACTATTATTACTATTATTATACTTATTATTCAAATTCCTCATATTATTTAGAATTCTCCGGCTCCTCTCGCCTGATACATCTCACTTTCCATATGAATTTCGACTGAACAAATACAATATTGCCGGTTATCAAGTGTAACCAGCTGGATGACTGCCAGGATACAACATAACCTTGCATTGCAGCCATAGAGCGCAGCCACAACTGACCGGAGCGTGACAAGCGTTTCCGCGATCGATTGCGAGCACAGATAAATGTCCCCTTACTGAGATTTATACGTTGTTGACTCACCAATTACGTCCATGCTCTCTGACCGTCTCTGAGTAAAACACTGAGGTCACCATCTATGAAGAAAAGATTGCAGAGAAATTAATTTGCAAATTACTACCATATCTGCGGGCAACAGATGCATCCACGACAAAATGTGTCTACGGCAGCTAAAAATTCTGCTAGGGTACGTGTGAAAGTAATGTTTTCTAATTAAGCTAACTAAGTTCCGAAAGTAACAGTGACAAGTAATCCTAGAAATTAATACTATATCTTACAGCCTCAAGACGGTGTCCGATCTAATGCGATGAACAGCGAATCCATGAAATAGGGCTGTAATTGTGTTATTATTAAGCAGCATAATCAACACCGTCGTGTGTTAATAGGTTTTATATACGGTATATACTACTGGACCCGTGCGGGAAAAATTCACGCTATAATCGATATGTTTGCTTAATAAATGCCAGTGAGGAGTCTTCGCTTCTCTGAATTGCTACTTCATTTACTTCTGGGATCCTTTGAGGCAATCTCATCCTTAGGTTCTTTCTACTCTATTCTCCTTCTTTCACGTGCTTCTTCCATATTGACAGGCAGAAGTAAAATCGTGAGTAAAACACTGCTATAAACTTGAATACTACTCCAGTCAGCTTATATGCAATGTGAGTGCACCGTAGCCATGATACTGCCTTTTAAGCTCAAATATCTGCTCCAGAGAAGTTCTGAAATTTTGGCCTATCGGGAGATAATTGCTCCGTCAAAGAAAAACAGCAAGCTAGAAGAAATTATTGTCTACTTCCCGTGAAAAAACTGCGACAATGAACGAAATTGAATGCTCGAATAACAAGACAAAACAATCAGATTTACTTTGAACCTTGAAGGTGAAAAACATAAAAAATTCATGCCTAAGCCTGTGAATTGCTGTTTTAATGTTTACTGAGGTCTCAAATTTACAATTTTCACAAGAATTTGAAATCTAAGAAGTATAGCTTTTTGTCCTTTTCTTTTTCATGGGTTAACTCAATACAGTTAAGCTTGAGTAGTTGGAGGATTTGCTATCTGAGTAGTTGGAGGATTTGCTATCTGAGTAGTTAGATGATTTGCTGTCTGACTTGCAAGGTATTTCCGCTCTTCGCATGCATGGTAAGGGCCTGAGATGTCATCCAAGAGCAATGTTTTTGTTTTAATCATCGAAATTTCGCACCGCCGAAACTGTCATTAAAACGCTGGTATCATGTCTACGAACATATAAAGTAAACAAAACCGTACCGGCACAAATTTTCCTGAGTAAATACAAATAGAATGCCTGGCATTGTTCATTTGCTAGTTATGAGCTGCTCACTCATAAAGGAACGAGTGTACCTGGACGTCACTGAATATGAATCAGAATTCATGATGATAATTATCCAATGAAATATTTTTCTTAATACAATCAATAATTTAAATTGACAGTTGTATCAACAAAGGTTATTAACCAACGTGTGGCATTGTATAAATATCATCACGAATTTTGCTCCATTATCAGTGACGTCCAGGTACACTAGTTCCTTTATAAGTGAGCAGCTCATAATTAACGAATAAACAATGAAGAGCAAGAGCGTTCTCAGCTTCTCACCTGCTGAGCAGTGAAAAGTTTTTTCTTTCTCTGACGTACTGGAAAATTCTTACTCTTCGCAGGCAGTCGAGCATCACTCAAAGTCTTAATTTCAACTCTGTACCATGAATACGCCGTGGGAACATATCTACGTCGAAAATTTTTTGCTGAGTGAAAAGTTGTTCCGTCGACGAATGCAATAAAGGTGGAAGAATAAATGATGCAGCGATATTATCTCTGGGAAAAAACAAAGAATCACGACGGATGAGAGCGATGAGAGACGCTTCAAATATCTTCAGTGCTTCCTTTTCAACGCTGGCAATGTGAGAAGTGCAGTCAGATATCAAGTTTCCGCCTACTTTTGCCGTTATCTACAACTTGACCTAATTTTCACCTGCTTACTTCAAGCGCGACAAAATAGAATTGAAGCGTTAGCTTGGATAATATATATAATGCTAGATAAAGAGCGTTAGGTTAGATGAGAGTTAGCTTTGATAAAGAGAGTTTGGGTGGATGAAAAGCATTAGATTAGATGGAGAGCGTTAAGTTAGATGAAAAGTGTCAGGTTGGATGAGGAGCGTTAGGTTAGGTGAGGAGCATTATTTTGAACGAGGAGCGTTAGCTAGGCTGAACGAGAAGCGTTAGCTAGGCTGAACGATAAGCGTTATGTTGTATAAGGAGCTTTCGATTATATGAGGAGTGTTAGTTCGGATGAGGAGAGTTAGTTGGGTTAGATGAGGAGTATTAGGTTAGATAAAGAGCGTTAGGTTAGATGAAGAGCTCTATGTTGGACAAGGACAGTTAGGTAAGGTAGAGCAGTGCTACACGACAAGTGCTAGGTTGAATGAGGTGCTTTAGGTTAGATGAGGAGCGTTCGGTTAGCTTGACAGCAGTAAGTCATATGAGGAGCGTTGGGTTAGAAAGGAGCGTTGGGTTAGATAGAGCAGATTAGATGAGGTGCGTTGGGTAAAATGTGAAGCATTAGCTTCGATTAGGAACGTTATCTACGTTATATAGGGTGCATTAGGTTAGATTCGGAGGATCATGTTTGATAGAGTTGTTTGATAACGAGCGTTAGGTTAGATGAGGAGCGTTAGAACAGATGAGTTGCGTTAAGTCAGTTGAAGTGCCTAAGGTTAGGTGACGTGCTGTACAGGTGTATTAGTTTTGTTGAAAATAATTAGGTTAGAGGATGTGCGGCAGGTTAAATGAGAAGCGTTAGGTTAGATCAGAAGCATTAGATTATATAAGAAGCGTTAGGTTAGATGAAGTACTTTAGATTAAATGAAAAGTGTTCAGTTTGATGGAGTTTGTTAAGTTAGATGAGAAGCGTTAGATTCCTAAGGCGCGCTTGGTTAGATGAAATAAGTAAGTTCACATTTAAACGAAGTTCAAGTACATCACACGCCGAAATTGATGCCTATTAATTATTAGAATAAACTTCACGGCACGTAAATTGTGAATCTACATAGGTGCAACACCATCGCAAACCATCACCCTTCGCCCCTCCCTCTGTGGCCGGTGACCTGCCACGCCATTGGCTGCCGTGAGACTGTACTTGCTGAAAGGTTCAGGAAAAAAATTCGCCTACGGGAGCGTTTCAAGTAAACTTTCCCCTTCAACTGGCTGCGTGGCATATCCAATCGGACAGCGGCATTGCCTCACGCAGCCTATATAGGAATTAATCCTGAGCTCAAATTTTATAGCCATTAACCACCAACGAAATTCCGAGCGGATGGAAGTATGTAAAGGAAACTTGTATCCTGTGTACAATCTGATGATGAAAGTAACAGGGTGAGCACTGGGATATAAATCTTCAGATACGATTGTCTTGAAAAAATATTGAAGAACTACCTGTCTATATCTTCCTTAATTATATGTGCTGACAACTGCCACTTCAAGGACTTCAAACGCCAGCTTCGATCACGTGACAAAGCAATGTGTTTACTCGCCCAGAGAGTGCTTGGGCTTGCTTCTCCCATTAGAAGCTCCTTGGCATAGACCACCCGCTATTCAACCGTCCTCTTCTGCCCATCAAGGAGCGGCGCGTTCGGTTCACTATCAACAGATTCTTTGTTTCTCTAACGAATATTCAACACCCAGATTGTAAGCAAAGTCAAATTATTGTATTTTACGTATTTCAGTTGCATTGCCCATGGAACCGATGAATTGATCATGCCCGTTCTTGAGGCCCAGCTCAGTTTTACTTCCGTATCACAGATACAATCGAATTAAAGAGCTAATCCATGGAAAGAATGCGGCTGTGCCCTAGTTAAGGAGGTTCTAACAGAGGCCGCGAGCTTAGTCCATCGAATTTTTTCCCGTCTAAAAGCGAAGAAGCTGTGTCAAACAAAACACAAGCAAGCAAGGTTCACAGAGTTTTAGTATAATACTAGACGACCCGTGACCCTTGGGTCGTCATCACGATCGTCTTGTCTGTCTTTCGTGCATATTTTGCTTCCTTCTCATCTGTAACTCATACTGATCTTTCTTCCATCTGTTCTTCTTTCCCAACTTGCTGTTCCCATGCGCGTTGAACCTGTGTGGGAACTCCCTCGTGCATGGGTTCCACGTGTCTGTTATCACACTACGTGTCCCTTCATTCTTCCTCTGTGACATCGCCTTTGTTGTGGAAACGGAGACTTAAACTTCTGAATATCATAATAATTAATAGTCACGATCGTCTGTGCTTATTTATTTAGCTGGTCATAAACCACACGCTATTCGACCGTCCTCTCCTGCCCGTCAAGGAGCTGCCCATACGGCTCACTGTCAACAGATTCTAGGCTTGTCTAACGCAAGGAGCTTGTATAGAGAAGGAGGGAGCCAGTAGCCTAGCTTGTTGAAGCTCAAGAGTCTCTTATGGCTGTCAGCCAGTCATCGGATGCACCAATCGCATATGAGTTTCTCGGTTTATCTGCTGCTCCCTCGTGAAACTCACTGCTCCCCGTGACATCCACCAATGAGATTTCACAGCCATAAGAGATCTGGTTGACTCACTGGCGAATCTTTATTTGGGCCGCAGGGCTCCCTCCTTCTCTATAGAAGCTCCTTGGTCTAACGAAAGCAAATTCGATTTATATGTTACGTATTCCAGTTGTATTTTCCAGAGCAACTTTTAAATTATCGTGCCCGTTCTTGCAACCAAGGGGCAGGTTCCACGTGCGTATCACAGA
>LQNS02278125.1:27893979-27907611 GCA_001587735.2 Parhyale hawaiensis
ACTGCAGACAACAGTATCCAAACCACCAAAGCCTGCGCAATATTCCATTCAGGGCACGCTGTCGTTCCGCAAGTTTCTGATTTACGAGACTATGGGGAGGCCCCTATGAACAGTCGGAGCGGAGTATTTACCTCATTCTTCTCTACTTAATGAAGTGGATGATGCTATAGCAACCCGACCTGGGGTGCGTCGGCGACTCTCACTTTCGAGAGAGAGGGAAAAATATTTGATTTGTAGTGAATGGCTTGCTGGTAACAGGCACTTCATCTCCCATTGGAAATAAAAAATCAGGTATTGCCAAGCAAGTTGTCAGTATATAATTGTAAGTGTAAATGCTCAGGGGTCCTTGGGGATCCCAAGCGGGGACTGAAAGTATAACACGGTGTAACCGACGTAAATAAAACATGGAGACAATTTTGGTTGCAGTTGTGAATCAAAATTTTGGACATCTGCCGACAACGAAAACGGTAGGAAGCAAAAACCTTACTCGGATAAATTCACCTCTCGGGGAGGTAAAGATTAAATAGTTGACACAGAATGCATTCATTTCGAAAGTTTTTATAGTTTTAGTTATGAATTTTGTGATGGGGTTTTCAGCCTACACTCACCCAGTGCTTCATTACATGATTAATGTTTATTAATGAAGAGATTAATTAAAGCTGCTCTCGTGAACCAAGCTTTGTCTCCTCTTCTCCATGGTGAGGCATTAATTAAATTTCTTTTGCGCCGAAGCCATTGGAGATCCCGGCAAAAGAAACGCAATTTTTCCTATTAGATAGTTTGGCCTGGAAGAAATGGATGACAGAATGGCTTTGTAGCGAAGCATAATAGCGCTCGTGCGGAGTTAATGAAGACACGAGTCGGATGTGAAAGGCAGAGCAGGTACTGCGTAAAAAAGAAACTACATCCGCAACACAAGAGCTTGTTGCCAACAGGTCAGTCAGAAACGTGACAACCAGGGATCAATGGAAACATCACTTTTTATGAAATTATACTCGGATAGTGCGTATTGCAGTACAAAATTTTGAACTGAATAGCTACAACTCGCTCTGTAACTGCGAGAGAATATTGTCAACAGGTCAATTGCAAATGTGACCACCAGGCATGAATGGTAATACTAGTGCATCAGAAATAATCGTGTATAGTATTTGTGGATACAAACGTGACTTAAGGAAACTATCTCAGTAAACCGAAAGAGCGTTGTCATCAGGTTGAGACACAAATGTGATAACTAGTGAAGCAATGCGTACATTTGCTCTTGAAGTGATATATAGTACATTCCTATATTATTATACAAGGATGCATGCAGAATACAGAGCAATTCGCTGCGAAAATTATATACACAGCAGGGGGCAGACGATAATATTAAAATAAGGTACCTGCGAGCCAGTTTACTAGGCTATTCAGTGACATAACAGTTCAACTCGGGTAAAGAGCACTGACATTCTGGAGACTACTTCTTTTGTTTTCATAAAGGCTTCGAAACTAAGTTATATCGACTGGTGAACGGAGGAACGTAGTCGCAGGTCTGCGGGGTAGAGCCCCGCTTGGCTCGTTACGACATTGCAGAGACGAAGCATCGGCGTCTTGTTGCAAGGTAGATCCACGGGCGAATACGTGGGGCTCTCCGGGTTCCAATCGACAAACGAAGGATATGAAAGAGGTCGCAATGTAATTCCTGCGATAAAAGTTTCAGCTCTGTACTGCACCAAAACACAGCGCACTTCCAAAATAAGCAACTGCTCAGCATGATCACAACACTGGTCCACCCACTCAGTTAATTGCTCCCAATCCAAACAGCTGCAAATTTAGCCGCTGTTTCTTCCTCTTAACTACTGCACTACTACAAACCATAGCATAGTTCCGAGTTAGGCTACTGCTCTATGACTTTTCGCAGCCCCTACGACTGGTCTGCTCCAAGTCAGACAGTGCTACTCCAAATTATGCCAGTGCTCCCTATCTAAATGCCGCTAGTACTGCAGCTTTTCAGTAGACACGCCACAGTTGCAAACTAAAACACTACTCCAGGACACCCTACTGCTCCAAACGACATCGCTGCTCCACAGGTCACCTCGGGCAACACTTCACGACTAATTTGGAGTAACCACGCAACTTTGGAACTCCTCAGCAAAGTCTGTGCGTTGTTTTCCTGAAGTTTTTCCCCTGCTGAGATAACAAGAAGTCGCTTTCGGCTTAGCAGAGACACGGCCGATGTGGACGGCATACAAACGTCGCCGCAGAGCGTCCCAGTTCTTCTTCGTTCGTGGGACTCAGAAAAGCAGTGTTGCTGCCCACTGTTGATTTCTTATATGAGCATTTGCCGTGAGTTAAATACCATTAGAGGCTTGATGACGAGCCTAAGAAGAAGTGGCGAAATGAAGGGCTCGTCGTTTGCAGACACAAACGTTTCAAAGTTATTACAAATATATTTAGTTTAAGTTGTTATATACTGTAATGACAGACTTCAAATAATTCAGGAGGCGTTTTGGCCTTGACGTCTGAAAGGCAGATTTATATATTTGGTGCTTGGGTCAAGGTATTATAAGCGACAAAATTTCATATATGGGAAGAACTTCTTTGTGTTTCAAGAGATATAGTCTTTAAATTATCCCCGCATATACATGCTTCATCGCAGTTACTGCCATCATCGACTCTAAACATAGACAAATAAATGGTAAAATATTGCTTCGATATGTACTCTGAGCTGGTAAATCGATCAGGGACGGTGTACAATTTACAAAATCCATGAGCACGCAGAATAAATGAAGGCTTTCTATACTATGGCGTAATTGCAAGTATTCCAAACGATACTCTCACTGAATGTAGAACTATGGCATAGGTCTACGTTGCACTGCTTTACTTCCTGCGTATAATAACTTGCATTTTGGAAACAGAAAATTTGTTTATCTATACACTCGCCCCGAGTGGCAAGTAAAATATCTTGTTTTTACAAAAGGAAGTGCGAAATTGAACGTGATAATTTTTATCTAGGGGAAAAGATGTTCATAGCTTTATGCATACATGACTGCACCGACCTGCACATGCGTTTCTGGCATCCCAGACATAGTCGCTTAATCCAATACCGTCGACAGAGACTATTTGGGCACGTTCCAACAGTTGGTGTTCGTACAAAAAGTATATACACCTACTGTATATACAACAATGAAAATAACTGGAAATTTAAATAGTTGTTTTTTCGGTAAAATTTGTGTGGTTATTTCTCTAACCAAATTAGACCTCCAGTTGCCGCTATCGAAAGAATAATGTATACATTGTTATAAATATGATATTAGCAGTCATTAACTGTAGATGCCCTCTACTGTAGACGCTGTCTGCTGTAAATGCCATCTGCTTTAGATGCCAAATCTATAATTATTAGCACTTTGAACACACTAACTGCAATGGGTTCACTAGTGATGAGCGTGCGAGGCACAGAGAGCCTAGCACTGTATATCGACTCGGACGGCGTACCATCCAATCACTGAACTCGAGGTGATCAAACAGGGACTGGCGAGAGTGCTTCTAGGATTGCGGTCACTTCAGAGGAATACGAAAATACTGCAACAGCGGAGCCACCGTGGAGCCTTGCGATCAAGCCTGTGTTTTGTAGGAAGCATCCAAAGGAATGGCTGAGGTGTCAGGTGCGCCTCCTAACCCACCGCTGCTCCATCACTCCAATTCTTGTATTGGCCGCTGATGCTGAGCCCGGAGCTCCCGCAGAATACTGCAAGTCTCCATGCACTAGTAGCTGTTCCAGCATTCCAGAATTGCCAAGCAGGAGAACAAAGATCCGGATTTTTTCGCCTTGTGGATGCAAGGATTTCAGGGCGCAAACTTATTGGTTTCCCTGCAGAGTTGGAACCTGATATAGATTTGCGTCGGAATCGAAAATGTCAAGATAGGAATTTCGGAGATATGCTCAACTGTGTGCTCAATATGGGCTTGGTATGGATTGATACTGGAATTGTAAATACTAAGGCAAGATCATGTATACAGTATAAAGGGCATTGTGCCTATCCTGATAGCATTTAAATTACACTGACCCAACAGTTTCTTCAGGCTATGCCAAGCTGCGGTTTATTGTATATTACAATAAGAATTCCCTAAAATATAGTAAAGTAAACATTATGTACTTCATAATTCGTGCTTCCAATAACATCCCCCGTAAACAACTGCTTGTATTTTTTGGAGAAAATAACCAAGAATAAATCAGTCTAGTTGATAGTTCCAAGCCGAAAGTAGTTTTCATTTGGCGAAATTATTGCTTGCTTTCAAGGACTTGAGGTTGTTCCTTTGCACAAGAGAATCGAAGTGGGCTAAGTAAAATTATTTCATTCAGCTCACAGGTAGGGACACGGCCGGAGATATCCATCTATATGTAGATTTTGGCTACATCAAAGAAACACGTACGCCGTCTATAGAACGGTCGTCAGTCCTGCAGCTGCCGCGGCTCCCAACTCAAGATTGCGTAGGCAATGACAGATGATCCAAGCCATCGTACGGCAGAATACGGCCATGGAAGGCTTAAAGAAAATTGTAGGGCAGTTTTGCATTTTGGCTCTTTAGTATTTTTTTAGATTTTAGGCAACTCAGTCGTTGCTCTGTGCTCCGTTTTGCCTTGTTAGCAGCTTTATAGCACCTACTATACCTTTTTCAAAACTAATTGAACAGTTATTCAATTGCTTTAAACATCCTCAAAACATTTAGACAAAGTTTCATTCGAAATTGAAAGTCTTCCTTTAATTTCCACAATGTCAATAAACTTTTAAACATACTTTCTTAATTAAGAATGGCAATTTCATTTTCTTTCGATAATTTGACGTTGCTTATGACACCTGTCACAAACTTCCAAATCATTTCACCAATATACCGACAATCTTTAGAACTATACATACATACAATACAGAAAAATCAGTATTACTGATTTTTCGGCAGACTGAATCCTAGAAGAGCCATTACACTTAAAGTACACGTCATGAGTTCTCTAGTTTTTTCCTTTGTTGCTCACGGCCAGTGAGCAGTAGTGTTCAAAAAATTGTAGGTAATCGTAACAATATTACAGCAGTTGCCAGTTTCGTTAAATGTCAAATAAACTATTTAACATATTTAACTTTTATTCGCATTGTTTGCGATTTAGACGAATGTCGAAAGTAAATAACGATGTCGTTGGACCTCGAATAATTTTGAAGAATGCTACTGATGCTGTTAGGTTAAAGCATTTTAACATTGTTAGTAGCCAATACATGACGATTATCATTGTTTGTGAAGATGTTGAAAGAAAATGAAGCATTGTTCAATCACTTTTGAAGAGAGGTATAAGTAAAATAAATAGCAGATTTATGCCTTCATCGTCCATGGAATTTTTTTCTGTGGTATTTGGATGATTCAATTCAATACGTTTAATTGAAATCGGGGATATTCAAATTTTAGATATGTCGAACAAGTGTATCACGTGCAGCAGAGCACCCATAATATGCATGATGTCCCCTTTCGTTCGACTTCGTACGGCGACAATTTTTGAAAAATCAAACCTTCTAACCTGGCCTCCAAAAATTTAGTGATACTCGTAGTGCCCTATATCTGCGATGCTATGGAAAAAGTTAATTTACAGTTCAATAGACTACCTTTGCGCACTCGGTAGTATCGGTGTTCCAACCGTACAGCATTGTCAAAAGAGAATCGATATAAGATTCGCTTCGACCATGAATCAATAGTCAAAAACCCTAAAATATCTATAGTTCAAAGCGTTAGCGTAAGTCTTTAGATGTATCAAACACATTCATATCATTATTAAACTCGGGTACTTACCTCGGAAACTCTATTATACAGTATTAAGTTTGAATCGTTTCATTCTATTCTCCATGTAGGTACACTGCCTCGAATAATATATGAAACCCTGGTTGCATGACTGATGTGATGGATAGTGTTTCGATAACGAAGAGGTTTCACCTAACAATAATTTACCAGTAAAACCTATTAACTAGTGCATCCAACTGATGCGAATGATTGTTGCTTTGCCATGACCGCTTGTAGGCTGTCATGAGATCACATGTGAATCAGAGCGAAAATATTGCAGCTTTCATATGGGAAAATGCGAAAATGTCCCCTTAATCACTACAGACCTTTAAAAGGTGGTATTACGGTATATCTTTGTTATTAGTTTTGTGAGAAAATAGATACCCTAGAATGTTCATCTATAGCTATTGTATCAATTCATTTTTCCTAATTTCATAAAAAAAATGTTGTTGATAGTGTCTAGGGTCATGGGTAACTTTTATTAACCGGCAAAATTGTCACAACTCATCAACTAAAATTTGTAGGAATTATATAATAAATTTAAATGTAATAGTGAACGATAATGCACGCAAAAATATCAATGTATTGACCTTGCAAACTCACATATGTTGCAGTGAAAGTATGAAACCAGCAATTTTGTGAAATCCCTGTAAATTTCCATCATTTCATGTAAAGTGTGTTTCACTCGGGGATTTCACTAAATTACTAAAATATTTAGGAATTCCATGAAATATAGTCTGTCGCAAGCCCAGTCACTACAGTAATCATTGCGTTTACTACGTTAGGTCAGTCTCCACCTTTGTTCATTCGATGCGTGTCATCCTTTATCATCACTTTAAGGTTAAATATTCTTCTATATATAATCGGATTTTTTTAGCTCAAGACTATAATGACAAGATTGTCTTAATACTAGGAGTCATTTATGCGTTCCCGGGATACATTAATAGATAAAGTCACACCATACTTGGATCTTATCCGTCACCGCCACGTTCAATGTAGTCCCCTTCGCAGAGTATATACAACCCCAAATGGTATTTCCAGGCACTGAAAGCTCCATGAAATTTCTTTTTCTTAAGGTTGTTTAGAACCAAAAGCGATTTTTTCTTGAATCTCCTTCATTGTGTCTAATCATCGGCTTTTTAAGTTAATTTTCATTTCGTGAACATGCAAAAGTCACACTGTGCCAAAAATAGCGCAGGCACCCATGTACCACATCCAAAACTGATTGTAAATATCAACTTAGGCATACAAAGCCAAGTCGGTTGAATCGGCGCCTAGCAAAAACCCATTCAGGGCACTGACTCACAATGGATGCATGAGGTACCATCTGGCGACTTTTCGTCGTACTCGGTAGCCTTCAAGAGCTACGGACATTTCGACAATTTGAGATTACCCCTCGTACCTCTCTTGTCCACAGTTTTCGCTTTCATAATATTGTTTCTAAAAGCATTATAGTAAAGTTGACTGTTCACCGTAATTTCCCTTTTAAACCACTGCACAGCTAAAGCGCAATGGATCCTCTATATTCTGCTCTGCACCTAAGCTTGTTTGTGCTGCTTTTACATCAAGTCGCGGTACATGTACTAAAGGATTTATGCTCCTGAGTACATGGTACATATCTTCGTTGCTATATTAAAGGTAGCTACGAGCGCCGCACGGCTTCTCTGCGTCGGACAATCGTTGTTAAGTCATAAGATCGAATTTTAACCGGGAGCACTAAAGTGTGCAATGCAAAATCCCTTTAAATGGTTCAATTTCGCTTAATTCCTCCAATCCAGCGATGTTTCTTTGTACTGTAGAAGAGCCAAATATCCTCAGAAGTGTTTTTAACGCTTCAGTTTCTCTCAATGTTAGAATAAAAGCACTGTCTCCTCCGAGAGTTGTGCTTTCTGGAAAGAGGATTATTGTGCCTGCATTGAAAAATAAGCCTTTTCTTCGTTGGTACGGCTGCTGCTGCTACTACTATTGCCCTAAAACCCTGAAGTAAAACTCGAGATTTTGTATGAAAGCATTGAAATCAAAGTCACGTATAGCTAACACTCGACCAAATTGCGCTGTCATAAGACACAGTGCCGAACGAAAAAAATGGGTCTTGTAGGACTTATTTAATTTGAAACATCGAAAAAAAAGTCGACACTCGGCGCAAAAGTTGAAGCGCTAACGCAACGAACCTAAAAATACTGGTATTGTGGGAACTGCATCCTTTGAAATATCGAGAAAAGAAAACGCTCAGGTCTAGAGTGGCAACGCCTCGTGGTAACAACGCAGACAATACCTTGAGTACCTTGAGGGTCTTCGGAAGAAGTCCAGGTGAGGTTGTTCACGTCACCCCACGCGTGTAGAGTCTATCTGCTTGGTGTCTTCTGTAGCGCCGCAGTCAGCGACCAAAGAGAGAGCCAGCAGCGAATTATCTCCACAGTGCACGTAACCGCTGACCGCTGGTTTATCTGGTATTCTTTTTAAATGAGAATCCAGCAAATTTTTGAACTCTACAATTTTGATATCAGTGGCATTTCGAGTATGCCGAGGTATTTCGTTAAACAATCTTGCTCCCCGTACAGCGAAGCTATGAGAATATTATGTGGCTACGGCTTTTCCACCATCTCTGCTTGGGATGCGTATAATTTTCCCAGCATATATGATTGTAAATCGCTTAAATCTTCGTTGTATTGAATACAAGTGGAGACAGCTAACTCGTTTGTGGTAATCGTACTCCTGCATGCCTCGAATTCTGGCCGTGAACGATCGGTAGATGCCTTGAAGTTGTTCTAACTTTTTTCTTGTACTCGGCATCCAAAGTAGAGAACAGGATTCTATTCTCGGAAGAATTAATTGCTTCCATAGTTTGAGCTTTATATCTACTTCGCGTGACAAGAAAGTTTGTAAAGCCCATCCACTCCATCTTTTTCCCACAGAGATAACTCTAGTAATATATTCTTCAAACGTAGCATCGTCTTGCATTCTCACTTCGAGGTCTCTTAAAACTATTTTTCTCTCAATTTCATGCCCATCGCAGGTGGTATATTGCGTGGATTCAAAGAGTTGTTGATTTTTCCGTATCTTAGTAGTTCGAATTTTGTTTCATTAAAGGTCATTTTATTTTTCATCGACGATTGGTAGATACTTTCCAAATCTCGCTGCACAGACAGCACGCCTTCCACAGATTGCACAGCAGCTAGTATTCTTGTATCGTCAGCACATGACGAAGGGACCGCATAATTACACCCGTATCCCATGTTGGATCATGATGAGAAAGAGAACAGGCCCAAGCACGGTGCCTTGTGGCACTCCACTGAGTACTGACTGTCGAGATGACACTTTGTTGTTGACAATAACTTTTTTGGGTTCTATTTGACAGGAATGTTTCAAGCCACCGAAGACATTTTCCACGGAAACCCATGAGGTAAAGTTTCAACATTAGGATTCCATAGTCAACCTTGTCAGAAGCTTTAGCAAAATCTAAGTAGATTATGTCCACATTCTTTCCTTGGCACAATGTCTCTACGATGGAATCATAATGCACAAACAGTTGTGAAGTTGTGGAACGTTTATGTTGAAATCAGCGTCGTTTTAATGTGAGTAGGTCAATACACTCTAGATGGTGCACTATAGGTGCTTACGGAACACCCTCTCAAACGTTTACACTACGTCGCTCGTTAATGAGACAGGTATTTAGTTAGCTGGATCTGTACTATTTCCAGCTTTGGGGATTGGGATAATGATTGCGTGTTCATAGGTGCTTGGAATAAAACCATCGTCCAATAATTTGCGCCACATGAGGTAGAGCGGGTAAGATATGCTTAGCTTACACATTTTGAGGATTTTTACATTAACATCATCCGGCCCTGCAGCAGTGTTCCCGCTTATTTCATCGATGGCTAATTAGGCAGTTATCAGTTGTTTTTAATACTTGAATATCAGGGTTACTTGTCTTTTTGCTAAAAACTTTCTGGTATTGACGGCTCAGTATTTCACTCATCTCCTGATCGTTATCAGTCATTGATCCATTTTCGTCCGGTAATGGTCCTTTTTTTGTTCTCAGAGACGCGTAATTTGATGCAAAAAAGAAGAAGTACTTTCTGTTTACTTTTATTTTCTTGGTGGCTTGCAGTTGTTTTTCCTGTTTCTCTTCATCATGAGATTTTGCAAGTTTATGTTCAATCTCTCCCAGTTTTCGCCGGCATTCAATTTGTCGCTGTAATACACATTATGACTTTTGGTATTTGATCAATCTTGCTATTTTCTTTAGAAAGCTTTTGCGAAATTTATGATGGCGATTTTTAGGATATTTCCTCCTAGCGGGTGGTAGGTATTTCACGCACTTTTCCAACAGAACGTTTTCAAAAATTTCGTTCATTGTTTCACTTTGAGTTGAGTCATTTAGAAGACCGTGCCAGTTCACCGACCGCAGCTCATCGTTCAAAGCTTCCCAATTTATTTGATTATTGAAAGCATGTAGATCTCGAAGATTATTTATACTATTTTGCCCATTATTCTTTGAGTCATTCGCTTCATAGCTACTGAACTGGATTGTGATATCAATGAGTTTGTGATCAGAAAAAGTTGTATCTTGGGTGCTGATATTCTTTACAAATTCGGTATTCTGTACAAAGAGGAGGTCTGAGATGTTGTCTTTCCTTGTTGGCGAAGTAACTATATACCTGCACTAATATGGTGCAATGTTAACCTCAGTTCCAGCGTTTCGAGTGCTGCATGTGTAGTCTCTGCAGATCTCCCCTGCTGACTGCGGCGACTGCTGTTGCATCAGGTGCTCCAAAGTTGAAGACTTCTATGAAAAATATATCCCCCTAAGGAATGTGCGCCTTTGTGGTTCGGTGATAAGAATTTTCATTGAGAGCCATTGTTACGGATAAGCGTTTTCTTGAGGTCAAATAGTACACTTCGATGCGAGTTATATTGGACAACTGTGTGCGTAGAAATAAAGGTCAAAACAGATAGTCTTATTGAGTTCAATTGTTCCTTTCTCCCTTCACATATAATTGATAACTTGGCTTGCAATTAGGATAAATATTTTAGGACTTCTATGACTTTCTTTCCTTTCTCTGTCTAGTAAGCAGAGCTGGGCATAGATACTCTATCATGCATTATAGATACACCCTTAAAATGTATCTAGAAACAGATACTTGATACAGCTTTCCAAATGTATCCAGATACAGATACTAGATACAGCTTTCCAAATGTATCCAGATACTAGATATTTGAATGTATCTATAGATACAATGCTAGATACTTTTCTATTTACAACCGTATCTGTTAGTTCTGAAACTCCATATGTTTTAGGTTTTACAACAGGCCTCTGCACTCTGCCAGATATTTATTGACATGTTCAGATTTCTGACCGCTATACGAATTACGGGTCAACTAGTAGCTACAGTCATGAGCATGTTTACTGGCACGGTGCAATAAAACAAACACATTATTCTTAGAATCATGAGTAGGAGGTTGGAATGAAAGTCCATGCATACAATCATATGTATTTGATAGTATTTCCATCTTTTCTTTCCGATGCATGAATTGGATTTTCAAAACGTAAGTAATGAAGAAGTTATCAATTAAATTTCAAAATTCACCCTTTCAAAATTAGTTCCTCCCTGTTTCTAATGATCGATTGCATGACCTTTAGCCTCAAGTACTTGCTTCATTCTTTTGTTATAATTTTCCACCAAATTGAAGCGCTCGCCACCAGAAATGTTACTCCACTCTTCCATACACATATCCTCTTATTGAGGAAGGTTCCTCTCTTCTCCATTTCTCTCAACTTCAATATTCTGCATTGATTCTCTATTGGATTGAGATCTGGACTCTGGGAAGGCCACTCCGAAACATTAATATCACTAGCTGGTGTAGCTATCAAAGACTACGGCTATAAATTGTGACCAAGCTTTTTATTGTTCTGGTTCCCAGTTTAGGCTTTGCCGTAAGATAGGTCTGATACCGGCAGGCATGATCTTCCCTTAGTGAAACGCAAGTTGTACCGCCATGAATTTTGCGACAGCAAATATCCCCCAGTAAGAAAAGGCGAGGATATCAGTTTGGAGTTGGTCAAACGTTGAGCAGCAGTAAGAAAACATAGTGCAGTCAAAAGAATTCAACGGTAATTCTGAGGGCTTGCCGTTACCTGCATACCAGGCGATAGCTATAGCGGCGAAATTTGGCTGGAATGTAAATAGAATATGAAAAAGCGTCTGGTTAGCGTGAAATGTCAACGGATATGAAGAGATTCAGCTAAAGAAAGCATAAGCAAAGTAGATTATGCCCGATAGGAGCGAAAACTCCAACCAAGACACAGCCTTTCAAACTGCTACGAAAAAATTCAGTCGAAGAATATGCCATAGAGGCCCAGCTTATGCCCGACAAGATCAAAAACTCCATCAGAGGGACCGCTATTCATCTACCAGGCTCAGAAGAAGAAGAATCGTCATCGTCATATCAAAAGTATAGAGTTAGTTTTGAGAGCGAAGTGAGATTCAGAAAAAGCAATATTTGTACCGTTCACCATGTATTTCAGGAGCTATATTTCTCACGGTTACTGCAGGGGCTGAAGTTTTATGGTATCTCAACTTGTTTTTAAGTTAATGCATTTTCTCCAAACTAAATCCTTAACAACGGTACGGAGGAAAGTGTCAACCCAAAGAGCGAGCAAGCAAGCTCGGAGCTACCAACAATTGTGTGTATTACTTACTATACAGGGTGTTGTGTAATGCGGTGCACAAATTTTAACCATACGTAGAAAAACACAAAATAAAACGATTTTCATTAGAAATAAAAACCTCAAAACTTCTTCGTTTTCGAAAAAAATGACGACCTGAAATACTCAAAGGGTTTCCCTACGAGTAGGCTTACCATGGAGCCATCGTATAAAACCTAACTTCTGAGTCAGGCTGCTGGCATGCGTTTTAGCATACGAATACAAGAACCTAATACTTTTAGATTCTTCTAATAAGGCGAGCGTCAGTAGCCTGCCCAAAAATGTAGATTTGACTTGATGGCTAAGCCAATTTGTAATGGAAGCCTTCAAGTATTTCGGGTCATCGTTTTTAGAAAACGAAGGAGTTTTGAGGTTGTTATCACTCTTGAAAATCGTGTTATCTTGCATTTTTATTCATATGGTTAAATATGTGCTTCAAATTACACAACACACTCTATAGTAAATTGTTCTACAGCCACTCCCTAGGCAAATTAGCTTGAGCGAGTGACAGTTCATTTGCTGATTTTGTCAAGTTATCATTCAAAATTTCTCCATAATCTTTTTCATAATACTGTTAACCTTCAGATGGGGTCCTGGTCCTGTAGCAGCAAAACGTCCCCAAAACATCAAACCTCTGCCAACGTACTTCTTTGTTGGCACGGTGCTTGGGTAAAAGGCTTCACCAGATTTCCTCTAAACGTTCGAAACGCTATTATAACCAAAGAACTTGATTTTTACTTCGTTCGACCATAATACTTGCATCAAGAAGGCAGAACGTTTGTCAATGTGACGTTTTGCAAACTCCATCCTCTCTTCTAGATGTACAGCTTGACGAATGGGGTCTTTCTCAGACGACAAGCTTTCAATCTAGACTCCCAAAACGCTTTTGACAAAGTCCCCTATCAACGGCTAATGAAAAAATTGAAAACCTATGGCATCCAGGGAGACTACTGTACTACATACGTCGGATCCGAGCAGGTCTTACGGGTCGGCAGCAGTGTTATGGACTTAAGGGGTGCTTTACGCATTGATATATATATCTTATGAAAATGTTAAATAATGAATAATATACATAATAATGATGACAATAATAATAAGCAAATAATAATGCAAGTTGATGAGTAGTT
>LQNS02278125.1:27939046-27953882 GCA_001587735.2 Parhyale hawaiensis
CTTTTTTTCGCCATTTGAATGAAATCTGAATTTTCTCCTATCTTATTCCCATAGAGCGTGACAGGAAAGATATAAATAAATAAATAAATAAAAACACGACGTGAATTATTATATAGTAGATAAATAAAAACACGACGTGAATTATTACATAGTACTGATGTCATCCGCTACCGGCAGAGCGAACAGAATGTTGTGAAAAGAATGAAAAGAGGGGTAGATATGATACGGGTGAAATGATTCAAATTTGATGTCAAATCTCTAATTTTCTTCTACCTGTTATTGAAGAGCGTGACGCAATAGGTAGGTACGTACGTAGGTACTAGCGTATAATACATAGACTAGCTGGACCCGTGAAACTTTCACGGCTCTGCAAGGCCTTTCAGACAGACCCGTGAAACGGTCATATTTTTCCATTGTAACACCACACTTATTCTTCAACACAGGGACTCGGTGTGTGATATATAAAGTTCATCCTCTTGCTTGATAATAATATCCAGAGTTCGCTGCAGTGGAGTAGCCAGGGGAGGATCGTAAGGGATACACTCCCAAAAAGTTTCACGCACCCTTCACTGGAAATGAGGCCTTGAAAAAAATGTACTGCTTAGGGCCTAGCTCCTGTATCTCGCTGCCCCCCCCCCACATGCATTTTGGTTGCACACCTGGTGCCCACCCCCACATGGAACTTTTCCAGGTCCCAACCTGTTCATTCAGCAGAGCTAGGGGCATAAAAATTATTAAAAAGACCTTGCCCAACTGCACAGGACTGCTGACCTCCGCGTATCAGGTGGGCCGCTAATTGAAGTGGCCGACCTATACCACGAGGCCTCTACCTGCTCCCGTACGTACGGAGGACCATGGAAGAGACCGTTTACACGGGCGTAAAGTAATCGATAGAATGAATCGATAGAGATAGAATGAAAACGTTAATCAAACTCTGGTCAATCTTGTTGCATTTTACATTGTTTTCGTTTGTTTAGTTTTAGTATTACATTTTCCTCATTTTTATCACAGAATGAAGACGTTAAACAAAATCTGGCGTCTGACAATTTTTGCCCCGTGTAGCTTTAAGCATAAAGATAAAACACTCACGTTACGGTGTTAGCTTTAAGACTAAGATTTAAACACTCATGGTGCTGCGCCATCCTAAATGTTGAGCACCGCATCCACATGAGAAAATTATTTATTTTCACTCTGCTTCTTTGCTAAAATTCTTAAGGTAACCGTGACAGACACTCTCTCGAGCATAGCAAACATCTTAGTTAATTGATCTCTGCTTACTATTCTTTTCTAATGCCCCACAGGCTGTTTTACATATATAAATCCTTGTCTATCACAAATAGGGAAATCACGGTTATATAATTGAATTAAATTGGAAATGTGCCGCGTCTCTTTCACTGTAATATAATCTATCTATTCTATTTTGATTCAATTTTTTTCCATTATTATCATTACTAGCTATTTATTGTAATACATGTCTGTTTCTCACTCACTCCTGAATATGGATAGCTAGTCTATATATTTATATATTTTAAATTTCCCATCGCACCTTTCTTTTTTTTTTTAAATCCTTGTATACGTAACATTTTTAATCTGCAACTACTCGCCCTGGCTCACTTTAAGGCTGCTTACTGTATTTCACAATCTAAAAAAATTCACATCACTTCTGTGTAACCAACGTCCCTCTCAACGGAAAATAGTGTCAATATCATCTTATTTAGATGCGGGCCTTGCTCTAATAGATTCACTGCAAATTTAATGCCAATTGTCTCTTATATTACTTTTTAGTATTATTCTTATGTTAGTACTAAGCATGAAAACCTCAGGATACTGTGTCCTAACCTTGTTGGACACAGTCTCCAGATGAGAAACAAATGTTATTATTATTATTATTATCATTGGACCCGTGAAATATTTATATAAGCTAGCAGCACCCGTGAAACGTTCACGGTCTGGCTTAAGGCGCTTCAAATAGATCAGTGTAACCTTCGCATTGTAATATGGCAATTCCCCATTAACTTCACAAACAACACCGAGATTCGATGTATGACATCTTATGCAACCAGCCTTTTTGTAGATAATAATTGCTGAAGCTGCCCTTGTCTAAGTGGACCCGTGAAATATTTTTATATGTTGCTCTGTATAACTGGACCAGTGGAATTCCTTTGGCAGTAAACCACGATACAGGTTCCCAAAGATTTAATATTATAAATTTCCGGCGTATAGACTATTAAAAAGACCTGGCCTGTGGCCGAGAGTTTAGTTACCAGTCGTATCACAGATACGGCAGCTTCCCTTACTCAGTAAAGCTAGAATTTTCTTGTATCTATTTTTTGATGAAGAGCGTGACACAAAAGGTAAGTAGGTAGGTACAAGCGTATTAATATATAGAAGATATAGGTTTCTAATTAAATAAACACACATAGTGAAAAATTATATAGTAGATAAGTTTTCCTTTTCTGTTTCATTATTAAAAATTCCCTTCTATTGACAATTTTAGAGCACATAAATGTTGGCCTCTCAGCTGCCCGAACTGCTTCCATTGCAGCCTCCTCGTCGCTGTCTCTTCTGGCCTGGTTTTTCCTCTTTCTTTTATTTTCATTTGAGAAATGCCGAGAGTTGGGTGCCGGAATTTATGATCTTCTGGAGGAAAAACCAAAGCATATTTGCGGCAGAGTTGGAGAGCGCTCTTGACACACTCGCTAAGCTTTGGAACAGGAGACGAACAGGATATTTTATTGCCAGGGATTGCCAGGGGCTATAGCGTTAGTTCTCAGGAGGATTCAGCGGCATGATTCACTGCGCAGTTTTTGGTAGTAAAGCGCAATAATTATTATCTTCTCAGTGATGCACCTTTGCTTTACCTATGTACGTTATTTTAAAGATTTTTAAATATTAACTATGCTTTGTTCGTAAAAGTATTAACTCCAGATTTTGAATACGTTCATTATAGTGATTAGTGTTATAGACGACCCTAGCAAATGCATATTGCACGCTGACAAACTAAATTTTTGCAGGCTTGGACACTACAAGTTAGCAGCGACTCATGCCAGTAAACAGTATAGACTCATGCCAGTAAAGAAAGAAATATCCTTACGATCACTGTACAAAGGCAAATGTGCTACAGCGTTTACATCTTCACATCAGGATCCATAGGCGAGCAGTTCTAGACACTAATTAGTGCCGGGCTCACTTAAAACATACACAACAAAACCCAATTGAAAGAAGTAGTTATAAAATGGCAGCTTACGATTCGTCTAATATGACGACATGAAGTCAACTAAATGGAAAATTACAGAGGGGATGTCGGGCTGAACACTATATGTAGTATGATCTCTTTAGAGACTGTAATTCCGTCGTTACCCTTCCGTAGTCCGCTTGCACTACAGTATTACAATAATTAATCTGCCTCCCAACTACGAGTATGTCTAAATTAGCTCCTCTTCGTTTGCTAAGCCTCTCATCCTTCGATGAGTAACGGCTGATTGGGCAGGTTGCTACGAGCATACATGGAAGCTTATCTATATTAGGACTAAACTGCATTATGTGCTGCAGCTGCGGTTGTGTGTATTATCGACATTAACAGGAAACTTGCCACATTTATCAGTCCACAATACGGAAAAGCAAAGCATAAATTTTGTACTTTATTCCAAATAAAGCTCAAAACAGAATGATTTTTTTTAACTTGTAAGCTGTCGTTCATTTGCCTAATAAATATAGGCCTCCGGAAGTTACTACATACTCACTTGGAGCGCAGTTACTAAGAAACATATCAAGAGACCCAGAATGTTCTTGCCCTTTTCTGTTACATAATTCACTATAAAAACCACACGAACTCTCTTGGCTATCGGATAGTATAGGCAATACCATCAGCGGAGCTACAGGAACAATTTTCTGTACTGTCACTGTTAAAATATCTAGATAATGGTAATGAACATTGGAGTGAGATAACAGAGCTACAAGCTTTTAACAGTTGCGTTACGGTTGCGTCTGCCATGCACCGGATGAGAAGGGACAATAACTTCAATGACCATCGAGATCGTTATTATCGATGCAGATTATCTAACGCCACTGATGGTAAGGACTTAGACTACGTACTAACGAACATATAATTATTACCGTTAAGCATTATTAAGAGTATAAAAATGCCGTTGATAGAGGAGTTTGAAGTGTGGGATTATCAGAAGAATATTATAGGACGACAATAACATAATACACTTATATATATGAAATTTATTATATACTTTTAAGATGGAATATTTGATGGCTGTAAGGATCTGCGAGCCTGAACAATTTCTATAGTTCAAAAATAGGAAAATACGGAAGATACGCGCAGCATATCAACAGGCAGCAAGCGAATAAAATAAAGAGCGCACTCTCAAAGAAATGTGAAGGAATCGATCACATCAGCGCAAAAAAAGCAGTTTATGACAGCTGACAGAATGAATGTGAGCTAAATATGGCCGCTGTCACCTAAAAAAAACGAGCGTATCTCGGTGGGAAAAATAAAAAGTAGGACCAAAATAGCTGTCCGTAACATTTATTGAAAGTTTACTACCAACCATTGAATAAAAAACCGGTTTTTTATTCAATGATTGGTAGTAAACTTTCAATAAATGTTACGGACAGCTATTTTGGTCCTACTTTTTATTTTGAGGCTTCGCAGCGTCTATACTGATAAGATTTTAGATCAGTCGGAAAAGCTTAGGCAAATAGCTAATGCCTACAGAAGAGAGTATCGGATAGTATCAGCTGTTTTCCTTCAATATATCAGTTAGAAAACAAGTAAGTCTCTTTTAGCAAATACTGGGGTAGGCATTCGAATGTAACTATCTAAACTGCCGTAGCTCTCCGACTTCAATAATTTTCTGTAAATTCAACGTGAGAAACGCAAGACAACGCAGAATGAACCATGCTGGTCAGGTAAGTGCATCGTAACCGGCAGCTATAGAGCCACGGCAAATTAAACTTCAAGAAGAGGGCAAATGTAAATCACGAAAGTTACTCTTCCAAACAAACTTGAGGAAGTTGCACCGTAAAAGAGAACATCTCAGTTTACGGCGCACCGGTGTACGTACGTGGTCGCCTGTAGCTACGGTAGAAATACGGTGCGTGCGAGGAGTGAACCGACAACGAAAAGCCTGTTCAGGCAAGACAGTTGAATGAGTGTGGTGGAAATTTATTAGTAGCAGGTAAAGTGGGTAAATGTTGCGAAAATTTATGTAGAGGGCGAACCAGGAAAACGTTCCTGGAATTTAGCTCGTGAATAGGTACAAGTTTTATAAACTTAGTAGGTAGGCTAAATAGGTAAATATTATGAATTTCTGGAAAGTAAACGTGGCTATTTAGCAGGAAAAATATCTGAGCGAACATGCAAATAATAGATGCAACTGATAATGAAAAATAGATAACGATAAAATAAAAAGTAAGAAAATATAAATAAATTTCTAGCAGAAATTTAGCACACGACCATGACAATTTAAGAATGGACGAATACTTGCAAAATAAACATGGTGCAAATCATACAGGCATAAAAAATAGCCAAAATTTAGCACATAAAACATTTACATGAAGAGAATACAGTTTTTTCAAGATTTTGGATCTACTTGTTATGGATAACTGTTAAAATAAGTGCGAGAAATCAGCAGTTTATGTAACTGAAATCCTCTCTATTGTTACCTTATCTTTTAAAAACTGCCAAATCAATAACAAAAATTGACATTTTATGAAATTCAAAACCGGTTTGTCGATGTCACAAGTCATCGGCTTGATTTATTTATTATTTTTTTATTTATTTTTTTTTTTTCCTGAGTGTATTTGACTCGTTTAAAGCCTTCATTATGTATTCACTTGGAAATTATCGAAGAGTCCATTTAGAACTTAATTAATTATTGGCATGTGACAGGTGCAGAACTAGATTATAGATAGCTGGGAGCAGACGGGCCGACCCCGCCCATTCCCACAGAGCAGCCGATGCTCACCCTCCGACCGTCTATGAGCTATTGGTGTTTTGTCAGCGAGTCGAAGTTCGCGGTGTCCTAACTGTAACGTTTCAGTGATCCTCGCAGAGTTCAGAGTAAAGAGAATAAATTAGTTTGAAAAGATGCTTCATTGCTATTTTAGTAATTTGTTCTTCAGAAAACGTTTTTTGTACAGCGAAGCGAAGCTTGGCTCTAACTAAAATAAGAATTGACTTTCAAAGCATCTGCTATCCCATTACCTGTTCTTTACTATTTACTGCTAATGAAACATAGTAATTGTAGGAATGGCACTACTTGACAGTTAACCAAATAGTTCCGGAGGGCGCAAAAGGATTAAGATACATATTACACGGTGTCTTTCGGCTCAAACCGTATTTTTGCCTCATATACACAAGGATAAGCATATATCACAATTGAGCGACGTTTCAGATAATACTATCCCTGAGAGAAACCGATATTATTTTTGGTCCTCATATAATAAACAATGCCAGTTGAAGCAGACAAATCTGAAGTTGACAGAACAGTACGAGATAGCATTAAACTTTACCACTTCACGAGGGACAACACGTCGATGTTGAAAAGATAGCCTCCAATGGACTGATTATAGCAGCACGATGCACTTCACACTCGTTCAAAGTTTACGGTGCCAGGTGGTTGTAGCCCACGTCACGAGATTAGGGTTTTCCAGCCGGGTACTAAATGAAGATTCCGTAATCGCGAAATTGAGAAAAAAAAATCCCGGGAATATTAGAGATTTGATATTTGTGACTTTCCGAAGGAAACTATGGTCTGTTGACACATGTGCAGGCATGAATATCAGGCTCCCTGTGGCACTAATGCATTGGCGACATAATAACAGTTCATACTCAATCTCCTGTAAGATATGTGTGCTATTAACTTGGACACTCACAGCGTCCCAGGGGCAGCAAAATCTACGACCGACATGCACTGTCCACAATTCAAATTTAAATATAAGTACAGTATACTGTATACCCTTCAGCGCTTTATTAGTGTAATTCACTTGTTAGTTTATTACAGATTAACGACATTCGATATTCGATTGCAAGAGTCGCATGCTAGAATATGCATATCTTACTGCTTTCGTTCTCAATAAAGGTTCTAGTTGGTAACAATCCAGCCTTCTACAAGAGCTTTCTTAGAATCAAACAATTTAATTAGTAAGTGTTTGATAAACACGCTCGGATTTGTACAAAGGCATATTCTACTATACACAAAAGACTCATATCTCAAAGTCGAAAAATATTCTACAGGAAATTGAAAGAATAAGGATTTTTCTCCTACTCAACTAACTCTTTTATGCATGTGTTTCAAATTTGAACTTCCAACGGTTGCATACATTGAAGAGATAATGTAATTCACAGCCGGCCCTCACAGTGGTCATAAAGTTTAGCTCTTAGACCTCTATGAACACCGAGTGGCGTCCATAACGTCAACTGCACTGAATTTGAAGATCATCGAAGTGTCATTATAAGTATGCTAGATGAAAACCCTACACGACATACTGCACTGAGACACCTGGCTCATGTTTGCATGAAGGCCGGCCATGAAGTGGATAATTAATCGATATTGCTATGGAACATAAAGTAGAGAATCCCAGTTTACCAACACCGTGTTATGTGCCACGGCGGTAACTGATGAGCATATTAGATACAGGCACTCGAGAGCAGCTGTGGCATTAAACCACCAAATGTGAACAGAGAATACAGTGTTGTGCCTTGAAATGTAACGAGTCTGTAGGAATTCGATGATTTTTTTCCAAATTTATATGCCATTTGCTGAGCCAGAGGTATTCTATAATATTAATGCCTGGAAAAACGCATCATTTTCTAATTTTCTTCTGTCAAGTTTATATATGTAGATTAAGTTTTACTTACATTTATATTCGGTGCATTTCCTCGTCGCTGCGCAGCTAGATTAACATTCTACCCCAGCCTGCCTTACGGAAGAATTGTATTACAGTTGCAGTCATGTACATCTCAGTTCTCAAATGGCATCATGTCTAATATACAGTACAATCAAGTTTACCTATGAAACGTACCTTGAAACATCTAAGGGTTCCCGAACTCAATGTTTTAGGGAATTAACTCTGTTTTAACTGGGCTGTGCTGAACCGGTGCAAAGGCTTCTTTTACCATCAAGACTACAGTAGGATGGAAAAATCTTGTGGCAAGATAATACAATCTGGCTGCGATAGATTAATTCTCTGCATGCCGTAGCCATGTTAACTACAAAACAGAAAATGGCATAGATAATAGTACACTAAAAATAGCACAGTCTAGTCACAATGGGGTTAATCAACTGCATACAGTAGTTCTGTGAGTTACACAAAAGCAAAATACACAGCAGTAAATGGTATGATAGATCCAGCATAGTCTGGTTACGGTAGAGTGAGTTAAATAAATATGCAGTGTTGCTATGTAAAGTACACAACCAAACTAGCCCAGACCTATCACAACCGAAATAGCATAACCTCGCTATTGCAGAGTTAAACAAATGCATGTCATATTAATGTAAAGCACGCACCAGGATTGAGCCAAGAGCAGTATTACATACAGCTTCCTTCCGGTGCCGAACAAGTCAGGGAGGATTTAATTGAAATAGCAGGTGTGCAGGGCGATGCAATGATCAACTTCTGGAGTAATTTCAGGGCGTCGCTAAGTAGAAAGTTGGAGCAGACTTGAGGGAATGCAGCAACTTCTAAATATGGCAGCGATCTGGAGAAGTAATTACTTTGCCCCGGAGACAAAGTTAAGTACAGAACATGGTGACAAGTAATTACGGCACCTTGTGAGACGAGAATGAGACAGCGTTTAGTCACTAGAATTGACTATTGTACCTGGGACACGCAATTTCGGTACAAGTGACAAGTAACTGTGGTACTTGGGATATGGGATAAGTGGTGAACAGGGACTGCAAGTGTCCCGTGAAGAGTATTTATTGCAGGCAGCTGGTGACAAGCAGCTGTGGCGTTTCTGACAAATGGTAACAGTTACTTATGTGACAGTAATATTAGTGGCTCTTAAGAAGAAATGAAGGCACCCCGAGACTATAAGTGTGCCATCGAGTGGCACATGGTAATGAGAACAGGTGAGAGGGTAATAGGGTGTTTTTTAGCATGAAATGGAACTGCCTTGTGACAAGGGACTTAGCCACTTCTCTGGAGAAACGATAAAAATTCGCAGTTATGATAAGATTTCACGTCATATGTGCGCAGAGATGCTATGATAATGAACGATAAGTAAAGAAATAGGGTAACTCATAGCGATGCAACGTTTTTTGTCAAATTAATGGTGCTGCACACAAAGTTTAGAGTACCCAAGTAGGCAATGCGTAGGCAATGCCATCACTTCCATGGAGTGATAGCAGGGTTTGAGGGGAGGTAAAAAGCCACGGTATGACATATTAGGAGCAGTTAAAAAAATAGGACCCCCGCGGAACCTCATAGCCCACAGCATAGCACTACCTAAGATGGTAATACACTGACGGGTATTGAGGGCTACTCGAGCTAGGCAAGAACAGACACTGCCCTGGATTGCGGACATACATCATACTTTCGCCTATGCATCCACTTACTCGCCTCGCAACAGCGGGTCGCATAAAAAAATTAAAAAAGTAGGAGCACTAACAGCCGTTTTTGATAGAAGTGAGGAAGGGAAGGAAGGGGGGAAGAGTACTGCTAGGAATCCAAATTAATGGTAAGTAGCCATGCAGAAAAATGTGAAGAGTGAGGAAGGGAAGAAAGGAGGGGGTAATGCTAGGAATCCAAATTAATGGTAAGTAGCCATGCAGAAAAAAGTGAAGAGTGAGGAAGGGAAGAAAGGAGGGGGTAATGCTAGGAATCCAAATTAATGGTGAGGAGCCATGCAGAAAAAAGTGAAAAGTGAGGAAGGGAAGGAAGGAGGGGGTAATGCTAGGAATCCAAATTAATGGTGAGGAGCCATGCAGAAAAAAGTGAAAAGTGAGGAAGGGAAGGAAGGAGGGGGTAATGCTAGGAATCCGAATTAATGTTGAGGAGCCATGTAGAAATGGTTTGTGCCGCTTGTCAGTAACTTGTTACAGTGAAGTATACAGTCCACATGTCCAAACTCAGTCGTAGAGAAATAACCAGACCACATGCCATAAACGGGTTATAGTGAATTATGCAGTCTGTACGTCGAAAACAAGTAGTAAAGAACTAACCAGATCACATCTCAAGAACTGGATATAATAAAATATTCACTCACAATTTTGGAAACAAATTATATAGAAATTGACAGGCCGTACATATATACTGGATATAATGAAATATTCAGTCTGCATATCAAAACTATTGAAGGCCGCCTTCCAAAGCAGCCTGCGTTGCAGCGATGGCAATATATTCCTCTGCAGGATAGCAAAATTGCTCCAAATGTCTCGTTCCTTTCTCTTCCCTCACCACAGAATAGCCAGCGGTCTGCGCACCGCCGATATGCAATTCAGAAGCCGATGATTTACTGCGCATAAAAATATGAGAAGTGGTACGAATAAGCTGAAGCCTCTTTGTGCCGCTGCAGTTTCAGGGATATGCATCAATATATGTATGCATAGCAGTGCACCTGCATGCATAATGTTATGTGAGGCGCAGGATGACGGCCTAAAAACAACAAGCTATTAAATGGGTGCTCATATTTTGTGGCGAACACAAAACAGAAGCAGCAGTCGCAAATGGATTGTGTTATATGTCGATCTAAGGAGAGCTTGGAAAGAAATGACGATTTTAAAATGTGAGGATGGTTGGGAACTGATAGAGACTTGCGTAATAAAATAATGGGTAGATATAACATGACCTTCGTTTACTCAGCTTGCAGGAGCCGGCATATCAAAGATGAAAATGAAACGCCAGAATTTTTCTGCAGAGACTGGACTCATTCTGTTCCAGGATGATAGTTAGCGCACGGAATTAAGGGGTCCGAGCTATCTTACAGTCCAATGAAACCGCCGATGATGCGTAGTGGCCCTACGGCGTACGTAATATTAGTAGTGTTAGCTGTTCATTCGCTCTCAATTTCTCCCTCAAAATAGAATCAAATCGAAAATTTTATGTAATTTGAAGGCGAGCGGTAACGTAAAATATCCATTTTCTAACAATGGCACGAATTTGGAACTACAGCCTGCTTTTTAAAGAGTTCCTCGCCTATTATTAAAAGTCGTCCAGCGATTTGCTTCCGTAGAGCATTAGACTACAATCTTCATAATTTTTGGCCCCAATTTTCTTGTTCCTCCTAAAATTTCCATAAATATTTGACTAAGGATGTAGAATATTTATGCTTACGGTGATACGAATGTCTGATCATTAAAATATACTAAATCAAGCGTGTTCCCTACAAACAGACCATGGATAACGACAAGCAGACAATGTGACTGGTGCGTGAAAACTTAACTTTTTAGGCTTAGCTGCTGTGTTCACTTATAGAACTAGAGCACTCTGTGTACGCATACCTCCGCGAAGTAAGGCAACGGTAACGAAAAATTCAATTGCTCTGAAACCATGATTTCTTTTGTATCGACTCCTAAATCTAACAATTTGTGCCTTTAACAGTTTCTGCAATTTTTTTGAAGATCCTTTCATAACTGCTTGAGTTATGCTCCTAACAAACATTGTGACAAACATTAGTCAAACATAGAAAGGAGTCAGCCGAACTGCACCAAAATTTAACCATGTTTGTTTTCAACATCATTAACAACACCTGTAAATTTCATACAGATCTATTCAAAAGTTTTGGTTTTATTGCGTAACAAACATTATGACAAACACAACTCAAACATAGAAAGGAGTCAGCCGATCTGCACCAAAATTTAACCATTTTTTGCCTTTTAACGATACTAACAATTCCCGTAAGAGTATACAGATCCATGGAAAACTCTTGGAGTTATTGCGTAACAAACATTATAACAAACACAACTCAAACATAGTGACACATCAGCCAATCTGCACCAAAATTTAATAATTTATGTCTCTTAACATTACTAACAATTACTGAAAGTTTCATAAAGATTCACTCAAAACTTTTTGAATTATTGCGCCAACAAACATAAAATCAAACACAGCAACAAACATACGAACGAACAAGCAAACAGATCATCACAAAAATTTGGTCACTTACTCTTTATGAAATACCTAACAACTCATGTGAATTTCATAAAAATCCATCAATAACTTTTTGAGTTATGGCATTGAGAAAAATAAGGCAGAAAAACAAACAAATGGAAGAATCTTCACCAAAAGTTAATCATCTGTTTCCTAACATACCTAACAATCCCTGTAAATTTTGTCAATATACGTTCATAACTTTTTGAGTTACCTTGATGACAGACAGCCAGACAGACAGAAAGACACACAGACAGACAGACAGACAGACAGAGAGACAGACAAAGAGAGAGACAGACAAACCCGATGAAAACATAACCTCCTTGACGCAGGCAATTAAAACACCCAAACAGTTGTGAAATAATTGGCAGGTAGCTGTACGTGTGCTGAGAAGCTAAGCAGTGATTAGCTACAATTTGCTTCTAGTTTACTAGTAAGTTCTCAAAGCAGCTGATACTTGTATGAATAGGACATTTTGTTAGTATCGTAAAGTAGCTTTTTTTGCAAAGCGCAAATTTAATACTTGAAAAACATCGTTCCAGATCAATACACTTTATGCCTAAGTCTGATAGATATTGATGCGCTGAAGACGAATTTATCGGTTACAACTAGAAAGCAAAGTGTGCAGCGGAAGGACACACGAGAAACTAGCATTGAAAAGTGACGTCATCAATGACGTCAACATCGACAAGCGGTGCAGCTGACCAGGCTATGAATAGTTTAATCAATTTTACCAGAAAAATCGAAAAATCGTCGTCAATTATAATTTTATTCCTTAAGAACTTACATAAATGAAGAGAACATAGGCTAATTGAACTACAGACAATTATCAATAGAAAATTGCAGTGGAGGCTGGTGGAAACTTTCACAGCACCAGAGGCAAGATCTGGGCAGGTATAGCGCCTTAATTCAAATCTTCTTTGAAGTTAAGCCTTATTTAAACTTCATATTCAGTTCACTGCGCTCTTCACAAAATATATTGAAACATATCACCGTTTTTTTTATTTGATTCATTCCATCTCCAGCTCCTGACTGGCCAGCTACTTGAGCTGCACCCACACACAAAACGCTATAAAATGGTGGTCGTCAAGTACAGAAAGTTTGAGCAATAACTGTTGCTATGGTTTCTCTCGCACCAAGAATATAACACCGCTTATATTATTGGTTAGGATTAAGAGCCCAACCTACGAAGGCCTTATAGGTCTGACCCTCAAATATTTTGATTTGTCGGTGTGACATCATTCGGCTATATGCGGTCAGGGCTAAGTTTCATTTTAATCCCATTGAGTCTTCCCGTTCCACATTTTGTTTCCTGGTTACAACTGTATTAAATTATTAGTCTTCCTTTTTGAAAGACTGCAGTGTTAATTTCAAAGTTATGTCTTTTTTGTAGATGCATAATACTTTATAACAGTGATATTCAACTATTTTTGCATATTTTTATTCATTGACAAAACGTCTACTTGCTAATGCAATCCTACTTTAACAAAACAAATAGTGTAGCTTACTCTAACCTAGCGCAGCCTATGCTTCCACAAGTCCCAACATGACATGTTGTGTATTTTTTCCCAAGCAAACTTTGTTGCCGTAGCCCCTCATGCACTTTTAAATTCGTTGTTTTCGGAGAAAACTAAATTTTTGAGCCTTTTAAATCGTTGTTATTGTAAGAGCAATGGTTAAGCTTGCCTAACAATGAAGTTTTTTACTGATAAAATTTTATGCTATTTCTTCCAGGAAATGGCATCACCAATGTGATACAAGCGTGAACTACAATAGTTACTTCACCACATGTTCTGGAAAATGCAAGACATTCTGCCTATATATAATTATTAAATGGGGATTGGCACTTTCTCTTAATCATGTCCTTATTAAAACTCCTGACCGTGTAGTTTATATTGGTTTCCTGAACCGTTTTTGCCATTCAAAACTACCCAACTTAGCTATATGATCGGAGAGGACCACGTACGTCCGCCGCATTCGGTAGTGCGCTAACCTGTTACTTCTCATCATCCTTGCATTCTGGTGTAGTAAATTTTAGCGATACGCCTGTAATGTAGAGGAAATTATTGCTAAGAGTTTTTGTAAAGTCTCTTTAAAATTGGTCTTAGCCCTAAAAGAATATTGGCCTCAACAGTGAACTATGAACATAGAACAGATGCTGCTGCAGCTGCAAAGTTTTTCCGTCGAATTAGAGAGCAGTGCGCTGTAAAATTAAATATAATAGCGTTCAGGATTGGACTGATTGGTCCACTGCAGGAGATGATAGATCGTTCTTTCACATAGGAGCTCGTCTTCTAGTTTAAATATTTGAAATCTGGTAATTTATATGAAAAACTAGACGACCCGTGACCCGCTGGGTCGTCATCACGATAGTCTTGTCTGTCTTTCGTGCCCATTTTGCTTCATTCTCACCTGTAACTCATACTGATCTTTCTTCCATCAGTTCTTCTTCTTTCCCGACTTGCTGTTCCCATGCGCGTTGATCCTGTGTGGGAACACCCTCGTGCATGGGTTCCACGTGTCTATTATCACACTACGTGTCACTTCATTCTTCCTCAGTGACATCGCCTTTGTTGTGGAAACGGAGACTTATACTTCTGAATATAATAATAATAGTCGCGATCGTCTGTGCTTATTTATTTAGCTGGTCATAAACCACACGCTATTCGTCCGTCCTCTCCTGCCCGTCAAGGAGCGGCCCATACGGCTCACTGTCAACAGATTCTATGCT
>LQNS02278125.1:27960724-27973477 GCA_001587735.2 Parhyale hawaiensis
ACACGAGAGAGACTAGAGGTGCCCCGCGTACGAGATCAGTTATCTCGATCAATGGTTCACCTCACGGAACAGAAAGGGGGATAAATAGGTAGAGAACCTACGTAACTGAACAAAACTATCCATTTCAGCAGGAACTGCAGCCAGCTGCAACATCCCCGGCGGAGTAGGCACTCAGGACAGCCCTCGATCACCCGAGGAAACAGTTCTAAAACGCGCTGATGTACACAGTGCCGTTCAGATTATGGAGGGACAGGGGACCCTGAACAAACCTGTGCAGGTACACAGGGCATCCGTCTTCAAGCTTAAATACAACCTTCAGATAAACGGAGCACAAAATTCTAATCGTGAAGGCCCAGACTACGAAATAAAGAACATATTTAAAAAAACAAATAGGGATAGTTCAATTCAATAGAATATTCTTACACGTCTATTCGTATGGTTAAAGGGCCCTTAGAAAGTAATAAACATATGAGAAATGAGTAACCCAAATGAGCTAACATGAGATAATAAGAACAAAAATATCTCAAATAAGTCAACGCTGAAATCCAAACAATGAAGATAATACTGCTTCTCTTAGCACAGTCATGAAGTTTGATTGTTATTACTTTCTCCATATGTCGAAACCATGCTTGCTCTCTGTTCACGACGAACAAATTGAATAGATGGTTGACAAATAACGACAGACGTATTTTGCAAGAACAGTAGCGGAGCAAGTACTTTTTCCAGCTTGCTTTCTTCCTTTGCCAAAGCAGTTATCGCTAGAGCGCAAAAAATTTCGAGGCACTGAAGTTTTATCATGGCGTATACAAGATACGCGGTGAGAAATTAAATAAACTTCCCTGAAGCTTTACTGCTTGCTAATCTAAACTTTTTGTCCCTAAATGCACATCATCTAAAAGAAGGACTACGGTACTCAGACGGATTAAAACAGAGAACACTCATCTCATATGATAATTTGAGTTAACCATTGTGGCGTCTTCAGCAGCATATTTAGGAGTAGCAAATATATGAAGAGTCGTTTCAAATTCGTTGCTGTCACTTTTTATAGCGCACGCACTGTATATAGTTTTTTCATACTCAGTAGCTTACCATATAATATTTTTTAAAAATACAATTTGACTTTCAATTTTTGTCTTTTGATAATAATTTCCATATAGTATTACGGAATGAATATTAGGAAAACAGCATCGCTTCCGTATCTGCGAAAGCAAGGAAATACTTCCCCTCTCATCAATATCCCGAGACGGCCAAAACGTCTCGAAAATAGAGCTGCGTGTTTGTCTCGCCAACAAAACGGCCATTTCAAAGTTTCTTCGCTATTCTGCCGAGTCAGCAATTCTCTTGGATATCGCTGATTTTTCTGAAAGCAGCTATAGAAGAGGATGGTAATCTGAGATTTTCTGTGAGTTAGTGATAATTTCATTGACTAAATGATCTTCTTTTGCGATATTTCTACCAATAATATGAAGAAAAATAACTTTTACTGTTGTAATTTGAGCCAAAACATATAATTGCTACTTACGCAACAACACAGTAACATTCAAGTTCACAGACGCCTGCATTGATACTGCGAGAAGCAGGATTAAGAAGGCAATAAATCTCTAAATATAGCACAGCGAATTCTCTCTCCCGGTTTTTTCTTTAAATTATTGTAGTTTGATCTTCTGAAGCTACTGCATAGCAATGTCTAGAGAAGGAGAGCGAAGGAACCCATTCACGAACGTGCTGCCATGCAGGCTCAATAAGCATAGGAACAGTAAGGCAGGAGACTAGAGAGACAGAAAGCGTATGAAAATGGAAGACAGCAACAGCAAAGTGGGCGCGGAAGAATGATGTCCCGAAGACAGAGATTGGTCTCTTTTTCCAGAATTTTTGCAGCGAAACCAATACATATCGGCCACGACGCATGAATGTGTTTATGTCCCATTTGCTTAATTAAGTTAACTGACATGAAAAACTGTTCTCCTTCTTGTCATAAACTTCATCATTGCTTAACTAACGCAACTGGAACAATCAACTCGCATAGTGAAAAAATCTTGGTGTTGTAATTACTCTTCACCTCATTTAGGGTACCACTTTCATTATTTTTGATGATTTTTCCAGAGGACGTGGCACGGTGTTCGCATGCCAAGTAAAATGTCCATCTGCTACTAATGAGCATAGGCATAGGAGGTGAGGTTTCTTTGAGGGCAACGCCCAATTTGCCCGAATTTTACAAACTTTAAAAACTTCTATCGGAGTAAAAACTAACAAACAACTGCTATGTGGCCAATGCTGTGGTAATATTGGAAAGAAGTACAGCACTACACTTTCTTGAACATGATATTTTTGACAAAGTTATAGCTTTATTAAATAATTCATTCGGAAAACAAGTTCAAAGATATCATTGAATTAAATTTATATAAATTAGATAAGATACTTGGCCGTAGGCGGACCAACAGGCCCATTCCCAGACAGCACCTGATGCTCACGCTCTGGCCAGCTGTGAACTATTGCCATCAAGTTAGAAGCATGGAGATATCTGAGGAAGAAAGGAAGAAGACGAATAGAATGAACTCAGCCAGAGTTGTACGTGCAAGCACGATTAATTGCTGCGTTAAATTAGTTGGGGCATGAAATACAACAGATTACGGTGGCTTAGAATCTTAGGCCGTTACGAGTTTCAGACTCTTGAAGGAGGAGTCCGTAATCGTGGAGGATGTTGCTCCCAATATTTCTTGAAACGATTTTTAAGCTCATTGACCGACTCAGCACCAACAACTTCGGATGGGAGTCTATTCCAAATGTTCACTGTGAAGTATGGGAAGAACTGCTGACTGAGAGTAGTTCTTCAAGTATCATGCTCTGAGTTTCCAGCCGTTGTTTCGCAGGAGATCATTAACGTCTCTGTCAAACAGTCCCGTTATCTTGAAGCCCTTTGTGACCTCATTCCCATCACTTTCGATTTCCCCTAAATGTATATTTTTCATCTCTTAATGAAAGGCCCAAATATCCCATACTATTTGCCCAAACTTCACCAGTCATCCAAACCCAAGGGGGGGGGGGAGGTGGGCAGTTGTCCCCTGTCCTCTCCCGCCTGCTACGCCTATGCTAATGAGGGAGTAACGACATAGGCTATCGAAAAATCATGGGCATTCATCTTGTGTCTAGAGGGGCAGCATAGGATAATCGCCTAATAGTTTCCGCTTAGGGTGCACCATTTCTCATTAAGATGAATCGTAAGCCCTACACTTGTATACAAAAAGTATGTTTACATTACATGCATGTTCACGACATGTACAGCAACACAAAATTGAACGACACGTATAGGTAACTCTCAATCACATGTATACAAATGCCCAAAGCAACACAATCACATTAAGAGCCTCAAGGGCAATGTTCTGTTTTCCAAACGTAATCCGATTGAATTCACGCTGCCAAACTTATCCCATGAATATTAATTCGATTAGAATAAAGCCTGGTGGCGGGCCTACAGTGTGCACGGCAGTGCCGGGCGTGCGGCAGCCGACCCTGCCATGCACTTGGGCCGGTGCTGTAAAGTGAAGACGCTTATCTAAACGGCCGCTCAAATGAAGTTAACTCGCCCTGATTACCAAGAACGTAATTAACTCTCTAACGACCTATATGTTATTAGACTATAGGCTTTGATTATACTGGAATGGGCATAATTCGCGTGGCTCGGCAACTGCAGGAGATACAGCAGGCTGTTCAATCCAGTTATTACTAGTGAGTTCGTTGCATCTCTTATTATGAGTATAATGAGCTTCAAATGTGCTTTATAAATGAATGCTTAACAAACTAGAGCACTCTGGGAGCGCATACCTCCGCCAAGCAAGACAGCAGTAAAGAAAAATTCAAATCGGCTCTGAAACCATGATTTTCTTTGTATCAACACCAAACCCTGATCACTTGTGCCTTTTGATAATATTAACAGCGTCCTTAATTTCCTTGGAGATCCGTTCATAACTTTTTGAGTTATGCTGCTAACAAACATTTTAACAAACATAAGTCCAACAAACAAACGGACAAACCGATCATCACCAAAATTTAATCAATTATGTTGTTAAACATGGCTGACGAACAGTTCCTGAAAATTTCATAAAAATCCATCCATTATTTTAACATTTTAACAAACACTAGTCAAACACACACGGACCAACCGATCATCACCAAAATATGATCATTTATTTCTTTTAACATGACTAACAAATCCTGAAAATTTCATAAAGATCCACCAATAATTTTTGAGTTATTGTGCTAACAAATATGTTAACAAACATCAGTCAAACACACAAACGGAACTACCGATCAACACCAAAATTTAATCAATTATGTCTCTTAACATTTCTAACAATTCCTAACAATTTCATAAAGGTCCATCCATAATTTTTTAGTTATTGCGCTAACAAACAAAATCAAACACAATGACAAACAAACTAACGAACAAACAGATCATCACAAAAACTTGATCATTTACTCTCTGTAATAAACCCAACAACTCATGTAAATTTCATGAAAATCCGTCCATTACTTTTTAAGTTTGGCACCAACAAAAAATAGCCACACAAACAAACGACTGGACAGATCTTCACCAAAAGTTAGTCTTCTGGTCCTCCTAACATATCTAATAATCCCTGTAAATTTCGTCAAAATCGGTCCATAACTTTTTGAGTTATCTTAATGACAGACAGACAGACAAACCCGACGAAAACATAACCTCCTTGGCGGAGGTAATCAAGAACGGCAAGTAACTAGCTACTTGGATAGTTTACTAGCGATTAGACTTAATCTGAAAATTTTAAGCAGAAATCTGATACATGTGATGGTGTCTCCTGCAAGCGTTCTCTGTTCGCCTAACATTTTCAGATTAGGTTTGACCGTTAGGTAAATTTTCTGACTGGGGAGCGCTTCAATGCATTTCAGTTTTCAGCAGGATGATGCTGCCTGCCGCACGACAAAGTTAGCGATGAGTTTCCTGGACAAAATAAAAATAATTTTCATCTATTGGCCTGTTCAGAGTCCTGACTTCAACCTTGCTGAATGAGCAATCTACCCACAATCGGAGAATTTCTATGCCCAGTGAGTCAATATTTTGGGATTGTTTGGTAAACTCATCGACAGCGAATGAGTGCGGTGGTGGGGTTTTCGAATCTCTCCTCAGAAAAAACGCGGATTTTTCGTAGAGCATTTGGGCAGCGAGAGAACAGTAGAAGTTCAAGAGACTCACCAATTGGCTCTCAGTGCCGGCCGGCTCTTTTGTTATTGTCACAACTTCATCTACATCGTCAGAATCCTAGAATTAAGCTAGGCAATGAAGCCGATAAGCCTAGTTAGTGCAATCACTGTACGAGCGTATGTCAGCCAATAAGAGACTGTTATCATGCTGGGTGAGACACAAGCTTGTAAAATAATACTTTCCAATTGAATTACAGTGTGTCTGCATGATCTACACTTAAATACCTTATTTATTTACTCCTTAGTATCTTAACTTATCGTAGAAAATTGTTCACCCGGTGACATAATTTCTGAACTTTAAAACATCAAAAAAGAAGCAATAATACAACTTCACCGCGCAGGAAGATCTAGTATGGACATTGTAAAGAATTTTGCAGCATTAAACAGTACCTATCGAGATGAGCACTGGGACTCATTCGATCGTAAAAGAGGTCAAAAAGCTCGGTTAACACGTTCTGGTACCATTATTAAAATCAACATTGAAAGAATAATGCGTAGCGTTGTTCATGACGTCCTAGTGATATCATCTTTCACTCTGCAAACAGATCACTTTTGTGGTGTTACACAAACAAGATTGCAAAGAAGGAAGGTTTCTCTTCATTGAGTTGAAGCACATGTAGCACAGTGCACAACCTTTGAATTTGTTCGGTCAGGTGGGATTTTCACAGTGGTAATAGCCACTGACTTCACAATACTTGACTTTCCATTCAAAACTGGGACTGTCTCGAATGAGTTCTGAGGCTAATTTAGGAAAACTTCTGATTGTCATTGCATTTGCATAACTACATCACTCTGAAAGCGCATACCTCCGCCACGCAAGGCAACGGCAACGAAAAATTCAAAATTTGTTTTGAAACTGTGATTTTCTTTGTATTAACACCAAAATTTAATCATTTGTGCCTTTTGACAGTACTGTATTAACAATTCCAGTAAATTTCTGGAAGATCCGTTCATGCTGCTTACAAACATTCTGACAAACATTAGTCAGACAAACAAGCAAACAAACAGACAATCCCATCAGTACCAAAATTCAAACATTTATGTCTCTTAACTTTACTAAACACTCATGCAAATTTCATAAAGATCCCTATATAAATTTTTGAATTACTTTGATAACAAGTATTATTTAAAATACAGCCGCAAACAAACGAACGAACTAGCAGATCATCACAAAAATTTGGTCATTTACTCTTCGTAATATACCTCACAACTCAAGTAAATTTCATAAAAATCCGTCCATAACTTTTTGAATTATGGTATTGAGAAAAATGAGTTAGACTAACAAACAAACAAACAGAGGGACGGCTCTTCACCGAAAGTTAATCATCTGTTCCTCCTAACATACTTAACAATCTCTGTAAATTTTGTTAAAATCTGTCCATAACTTTTTGTGCTGGCTTCGTGACAAACAGACAGAATACCAAACAGACAGACAAACACGACGAACAAATAACCTCCTTGGCGGAGGTAATTAGCCTTATAGGGGTCAACGGAAAAAAAGCCCCGGCAGGAAAAAAGCCCCGCTTTCTCTTGAAGATAGATTTGAGAGCTTTATTCATTAATGTGAATACAGCATATTTAACTAAACTAAACTGTATTGTGCTAAGCTAAATCTGACGCAGTGTTTGCATGTGTGAACGTGGGTTGCAAGAACCCCTGAAGTAGGTACTGTGAGGTTAAGTTAGATTTAGCTATGTGAGCTTAGATCAGGTGATCACAGGGTAGGTAAGCTTATATAGGTTAGTTATGTAAGGTGAAGTAGGGCTAGGTAACATCAGGTCAAGTGAGACCAGGGCCGGGATGCACAAAACGCCCGTAACGCTAAATAGAAATTTCTTCTTTACACTGCTTAAATGGCTTTATCCTGAGGACATCTTAAATCCACTAAATCTGCAATGCACAAAACAGTTTCAAATGCATTTATTGTCTCTTTAGGCCCTTTTGCATGCAAATGCTTAAAATCGTCCTTAGCCCGATCTCGACCAATCACAGTCCCCGTTACATGCAGAGATGGAACGCGAAAATAAAACCCTAATGACCGGCTGATTTCTGCAGTGATTGGAGTACATGTCATATTTTCTAGTTTTAGATGCCCTACAACAAATTTTAGTTTAAAAACCAGTGAAATGTCGAATAGAAAATCATTGTAAATGTAAAGACACTTTCTTTGCTCGGTAATTTGATTCTTTAGCCTACCTATGCGCATGCTGCAAACTGAATGCTGAGTAGCCTAGCTGACAATTTTCGGACTAGAGCACCGCATATTCAACGCTGTGTTTGCATTGACGCAACAAAAAATTCAGACGATTAGATGAGAAAACTCATTGATAAGATGATTCGGACTCGTGAAGAGAAGTGTCCGAAGATTTTGTTTTTCCCTGATGTTGTACTGTATGTCGACCGAAACAGCAGTGAAAATCTCTGCTTACGTAAAAGTTCGGCTACTCGCAATGGAGTTGGGTGTTTCTTTTAAAGAGCTGTGCTTTTTCCCAATATTTTAAGAAAGTAACGGTAGTTAGAACGCGCCATACTATATAGGAATATTAAAAGATTAAGATGTAAAATCAGCTTCATTCGCACCCCAAATTGTTCGACAGTATCCGAAGCTTGCTCGTGCGAAGTTGCCAGATGTGCAAGAAATTTCTTCCGCCAGTTGAGCGCTTGGGTAAAAAAAAAACTAAAAGAATAATTTTAAGCTATACTTCTGTAGAAATACTTAGAGAATATAAATCTTATGTAAAATGGACCAAATTTTCACTTGTTATGTTTCCTCGTCGATGTTTAGTTTTTGCAGCGGTTCCTTTACTGCATTTAAGGATGATTCTAGCACCCGTAACTTAAGTACAAAAATAAAGGAAAATCTCTGTTGGCGGGAAAACGAAAATCGTTTGTGAATGTGCCCGGAGCGCACAAAGTGTACTTTTCTGAAGTTAAGGGAAAGTCTGTGAGCTAAATACACTTAGTGCAGTTTCGTGCATCCCGGCGAAGGTGAGATCAGCTTAGGTTAAGTTAGGTGATTAAGTTAAGTGAGTTTGGGTTAGTGAGGACTGCGATGTTGGGTTCGGCTATACCTATGTTTAAGAGCCCAATTTTTACTTTTTGAACTTGCTGTAGGTCACGGCTAAATTTATTTTAGTCCCATTGAGTCTTTCTGTTACACTCTTTGCTTTCTGGGACTATAACGTATAAATTGCTTATATACGAAAAAGTTTGGTAATTACATAAGGATTCAAACCAATAGGAAAATTTAGATGGGCGAGGCCTGCTTTTCTCTTAATTAATCGCTGTTGTGAAAAAACGTTAAGTATAGTTAGGTGAGGTTAGGTTAGGTGAAAAAGTTACGAACTCGTAAGTCAGGTTAGAAGAAGCTAGGTAATGTTATGTCAGAATAGGTTGTGTTTAGTTAGATATGGTTAGATTAGGCTACGTTAGAAAAAGCTAGACTAGGTTAGGTTAGGGTAGGTAAATGCAGTACAGTATAATTCAATTTATTTTAATATAACTTGCTTCAAAATAACTAAGTATGGGCAATAAATGTTCATTAGGAGATAGGCGGGGGCTTTTTTCCTACCGGTGCTTTTTTCCGGGTGGCTTTTTTTCTACTGGGGGCTTCTTTCGTACCGGGACTTTTTACCTCTCGGGGCTTTTTTCCTATACTTCCTTATAGGACTCATTTAGGAAGACTGGACTGGACAGTTTGTACAGTCTACTTTCAAGCTTACAATGTATAGGATTGAAAGATCGAGTAACAGGAAGAATTAGCGTGATATCGCTGATGACACATTGTGGGCATTTCCGCAAGAGATAGAGAGAGCGCTAGTGCTCACACGGCAAATATGATCCAAGACTGCTGCAGGGAGCATCTTACTCTAAAGTTCGTGCGAAAAAGATGAGGCCTCCAAGCTCACCGGACTCGAACCTTATCAAATTCTTGTTGTGTTCTGTACCTGAAGCTAATATTTGTTCAAAGTTCATCGTTAAAAGTATTACATCTGAAGATTTATTAGACCTGGCGTGACTTTATCCATTAGAGATACAACTCGACGCTAGTAGTGTATAAAGCACTGAATCCTTTGTTTTTGAGGGTAACCTACCCTCGCGGCTCCCCTCGCGCGTGAGCTTCCGGTTTATAACGGCCAATGCACTACCGGTTTAGCGGGGGTCAGGGTGGGGCCGCTAACCGGAAGTGAGCGGGGCCTGGGAAAGCGGAAGGGGCGGCGCGATGACCCGGCGGCGCGAGGGGAACCTACCCTCAAAAACAAATGATTCAGTGCTTTATACACTACTGACGCTTAGGTGGAAGGATTCGTAGGAGATTGGAGGTTGTCAGTAATTCAAATACAGGCATTTTGAAAGAAAATTATAGTAATTTATTTCTATAAATTTATAATGCATGCGTGCATTAATCTCTATTTGTTTTAGATTGAAATATATTAGTCGCTTCTTAACATATGCATCAATATTACAGTAATTCCTAATTCACACCTTACCTAAAGTTAATAAGCTTCACAGCACTCACATTTGTGAAAGTAAATAAAAGTAACTTACTTCCAAGGCTGTATCAGAAACGTAGCTAACGCTATGCTGATTTGCATCTATACGCTTCCAAAGAATTCATCATTAACTCTCAGGTTTAATAATACAAGTTGCGTGCACACCTGAGCGAGAATTTTCTCTGTAACAGGCGGCGTGCAGACTTACAGGGACAGACGTTTGATGTCAATCAAATCATCTATAGTTGCATCGTCTGACTATGCTTATACAGAGTCTCAGCTTACGAAGGCAATAATTATTGCACTTTAGCTGCAATATAACGAGCTTAAGAGAGCTCCTTGTGACAGACATGTCTTTGAATGCTGAATTAATGAGCCGATTATAATTGGGACCTCTAATGAAACCGAACTGATGGGCTATGGAAAAGCAATTAGACGCTGTAATCTCACGGTTTTATTGGATCATTAGAGGACTAATTAATATGCAGTGAGGGAAGTGAGATTCACTTTAATGACTAGGATTATGCAAGTTGCATTAAAGAGAGCTTTCTATAAAGAAGTATTTTTTTCATTTTCTATAAGATTCAAATACAGTTTCGAAATGAACAATGAACCGATTAGATAGCAAAACTAACTATTCCTACCGAATACGCTGTCAAGTTAGCGTCTCGCCGTACGGGTCCATATGTTTAATTTTGTGACTCATAATCCATTGATTACAGAAGATCTCTTTTTCCCAGGGGATATTCATTGAAAAAAGTAAAAACAAATTCAGTGACTAAGAACACAACACAAGGAGAGTAAATTGTTAGCTGCAAAGTTGAATAACAAATACTGCTGAGGACAGTTTCTTACTTGGAAATGTGATTCAATTGCTTTCAGGAGAAGAGATTACAACATGGCTCTATTGACATGCATCGTCGCCATCATCACAAGAGAGAAGTTTTATTATTTTTCTATTCGTAAAAGGTCAGCTGAGGCTTAGAGCTTCTACCGATAATGGCTACATTTACCACCAGCCGATTCCTTTTGAGAGCCGGAGGAAGAGATTATCTTTTCAATATAGAGATTCCCATTCTCGGCGCTGGCAGGAGCTGTTAGGAGGATTATAGGAGACTAGGATGTGGCGTCAGGGGTAACGAGATGACTTCCTAACAACACTTGAGGTCAAAGGATAGTGCTTGATTGGACATGTACATGTTTATATCTGCTCCGTGTAGAGCGCACCGTACATGCTTACATTATATCGATATCAGTATGTACTTTCTAGATGATACTAAACATTATACAGTGGAACCCCTCTATTCGTACTCCAATCGGTGATTTTTACGAATGGTCAACCATTTTTTCACATATGAATAGATAATGTAAACTGAATTAATCAGCTTCAGACCCAAAGATCATTATTTATATTAACCTTTGTAATAATAATGAATCCAGTAAGTTGTTTTCTTTGATCCACACTAACAAAAGTTTTTCCACTTGTTCAATTATAGGTGACCTGCTTACAGTAAGAACAGTCACTTCTTTTGCGGCATTAGCCTCTTGAGTATGTCTTTATTTTTCAGTATAGACGATATGGCACATTTCGCCATGCCATACTGAGTTGCTCGGTCAGAGACACGAGTTCCACTTTCAAATTTCGCTACAACACAATTCCTGTGGGTAATTTCCAGTCTTGATTCTAGAAGTTTCTTGTAATTTTAACAGCTGGCTTAAGTATGCAGAGTATAAATTATCAGGTAGTGCTGTAGATGCTGCTAATGAATAACTTTTTCGAAATCCCACAAAACACAAGGCTTGACTTTATGGTATGGATGGTCCGTTTTTGTTGCTATTCAAGTGAAGAAAGGGAGCCATTACGTAAACTGTCAGATCTTTTGCTTCCTCTGGAACCATCTTTTTTATCTCCAGTCACAATTTCTCTTAAATTGTGTTATTTCAAAAAAATAGCTCACACAAAGGGAATGCTTTGGTATGGCTGAAGCTCTTCATAGTCAATGCTTCAAGCACACTGAACAGAGTTCATGGCTACAAGCCGTCTAACTTGTATAGCCGATGGAAGCGCATACTATTACCAAACAAGGGTCAAACAATGGGCCGCAATGCATGAAATGCAGTTTGTAATAAGGGTATTACTTGATAGTTTGTATCTAATGCAACTTTAGTAATAAGCTGTTGCTTGTGTACCCTGTCCCTATGTGTACCTAATGAAGCATGTTATTATTATCATTATTATTGTCATTAGCTACTCCAAGCTGGGAAATTTTTGTGTTTCGGATGGAAGTCCCAACACCCTGTACGGTGTCCTCCTGTTACACAGTTCTGGATATTTTGTTCCATTACTATCTAAGAATTATCTTTTAAGCCTTTAGTTCTTATAAATAATGATGGTTTGCCAGCGAGAAATAGACAACGTTCACAATTTTTGCTATTGAATAGACTAGAGGCCTGCAGAGTCATTAAAATTAATGATGGCAAAAATTAAAACTTCGGCGAAGCCCCGTTATCTTAAGTGCTCTACGGAACTCTTCTCTGAAGAATATATATATTTTTAGCTGCAGTCAGCCAGGCCATTAGAGCAAATATGAAGTTCACTTTATCAGAATTGTCACTAACAATCCAGATACTATAGTACCTAGTATAATAATAAGCCGCCTCAATTCAGATAAAAATGTGGTAGCAACTCGTAGAATTTCACAGCATGAACTCTACTCAGCCTGCTTAATTTTCACAAAAAATCGGAGAAGAATGAAGAATTTCAGTTAGGAAATGCGTGAATGATAATATCTAAATAGCAGTGATATCCAAGAAACCAACTTGGCAGGGAGTTGGGGAAACCAATTAATAATAATAATTAATAATAATTAGCTTTTATTAAGAACACAATGGGTTCACAAAATATGCTTACAAGCTTACACGTACAAACAAGGTAGCCAAAATTCAACCTAGTAATTAGGCCCAGTCACCAATATTGGTGGCCACGTACAATGAGAATAAATAGATACACTTAGCCTACACCTGC
>LQNS02278125.1:27973938-27994363 GCA_001587735.2 Parhyale hawaiensis
GAGCCCAGACCCCAGTATACCAACAGGCTCACATATAGTCCTACCGTACCTCGAGCAATCAAAAGGAGTACTCCCAAAAAACCTTGGGATTTTCAAAATTCTTTTTTTTTACTAAGCAGTAGCTATACACCAGAAGGACGCGCAGGTAAAATTTTAGGCCGCTAGTGTAACCCTAAGTGAGTGAAATAGGGGCTGGGGGCGAGGGGTGAGTTCTTGTATTGCCCAATTTTCGACTTCAATGACTTTTTCATTATTCGTCTGATCTTCATGAAACTTGGCAGAAAGATGTAAAATCGAAAATAAATGGGGGTTTAACTCAGGTACTTTTTCCCATTTTCGGCATAGAAAATGAGTTTCTCAAAGAAAGCTGTTTTTCCCGAAAAAAAAAAACATTTTTTCGACTAACACGTTTTCTGTGGCGAAAATTAAAAAAAAACATGAGTCTAACCCACATTCTTTTTCGATGATACATACCTGGACCAAGTTTCATCCAAATCGGAGCATAAATAAAGAAACAGAATATGAACCTGTTGGCGGGTATTTTCATAGTGAAATTATAGAAAACTGCATTTGGAAAAAGAAAGTTATCATTTCTGTTCCGATTTGGTACATATACATAAAATCGGAAAAAATGTGGGTTAGACTCCAGTAGTTTTCCCAGTTTCACTATAGAAAGCGAGTTATTCAAAGAAAACGGGAATTTGGCTCCTCCCTCGAAAAGGTTTTTTTCCGACTTCAAAATGCATCTTTTCCTACAGTTTTTGAGCTACAGAGATGATTTTCGTATCAAAAGAAGGGTCCTTTCACTCTCCATCAAGGAATCTATTGGTGGTTTCGATTTTCGATTTAGTAAATTCTTTGAAGCGATTTTTTTTAAATAACTTACACAAAAGAAATTAACATTTTTCAAAAAATTCCAAAAAAAATCTTGAATATCAAAACCTCTAATAAATTCCTTTATAAGACAACAATTTTCACTACTTTCGGACCATAAACCAGCTCTCTAGCTCCAAAACCCTAGCAGGAGATGCATCTTCCCCTAACCCTAATTTTTATGTATATTTTTCACTAACTCATTTACTACGCAAAAAATCAAAACAGTGTATGAATAAGAACATTTTTTTTTCGATTTTACATATATTTGCTAAGTTTCAGACAAATCGGGCGGTAGATAAAAAAGTTTTAATTTTGGGAGTATTCTCCCCTTAAGTACCAACATAACAAACAAACAAACAAACCAAACAACCTACAAACTGTCTGAACGCACACCGTATCTCTGTTTTGTAATAATTCTGAGTGATTTCGGATGAAATCTTTTCCCCGCATCTCTAGAATAAAAAACCTGCTATACCAGTATTTCTCTATACGAAAAATGTGCTACAAGTACAATTGTCTTCGTTTTGCTTACACACTGGTTGTCCGCTATAGTAAATCTAGTAACAATATATTTCTCTTTGCATATGATGAAATGCAAAGAAATAAAATGATGATGATAGTGTTACATTTTAATGTCAGTATCCCTGCAGTTGAATGCTCAAGTAACAATAATCAAGTATGACTATGATGGTCACAAAGGACTATGATACCCATAAAATACAAAACAAAAACGATTGGCCATCACAAGTCGCGGAGTCGCACTTAAAGTGTTAAATTTAATTAGTACAGCGCACTGTAGTTCTAATTCTATAGTACCTCTTTTCTAATACCAAACGTCTTTGTTTTAGCATATCGAGAATAAAATATTAAACCAAAATGTCTATCAATGCATCTGTGCAAAATTATGTCACTTGTATTACAATATAATTAGAATTTGATGCAATGCAACCTCCACTGTGTTACAATACATGCTCCGACCCGGGTCGCATACATACGTACCAATGTATCACAATACAGTACAATCACTGTACTGTATTAGAATATTTATTCCGACCCCAGTTGCATATACGTATCACTGTAATACACTAATCGCTGGGAGCGGCAGATAACCTCTTGTTACCTCTGAACTCGAATGTTCTCTCGTTGCTGTCGTTGCCATTTTCTTCTCATGGGCAACCGATACAACTGTATGGCATTTGTATATAACTGTATGGTATATACTGTGCAACTGTATGTCATTATTGGTAGTCAATGCAGGGCAGATAACCTTTTGTTATCCTCTAAGTTGGAGAACACTCTTGTTGTCAACATGCCGTTGTTTTTTCTCATAGATAATTGATAGTAACCGTCCACCGATGCCTTTGTTCGCACAAGTAAACTACGGTACGTTAATAGTTAGAGGCACATTTGACAAGTGTGGTAATCCTGTAATTTCTCTGCAGACAATATAATTATTCCTACGGAATTTAACATACCTCCTTAAAGCTCCCTCCGTTTTCTATCTAAGGTACGCTTTCAGGTTTATGTCCTGTCCTCTCTGGTTTGTGGCGTGGCAAATGTTCCCTTACCTTGATGATACTTCGTACGAGGTCCAGGTAGCGTTATGCACGCTACCCATCTTGCGCAGAGGTGATGCTGCAGTCCGTGACCTGCGGGATGGCTAACAGCCAGTTATCCCCACAGGTCACGTAGCCGCTTACAACAGGTTTATCTGGCACTTTCAGTAAGTATGCGTCCAGTAAGTTTTTAAATTTTGCGGTCTCTGTACCGGTGACATTTCGGATGTGATGTGGTATTTTGTTGAATAATCTCGCCCCCGAACTGCAAAACTATTTGAATACTTTGTGGCCATTGCGACACTACCAGTTTTGATCGGAATTAAGTCGCTCGTCACAAGGGCGACCAATACAGCCTGAGTGTCTGGCCTGGATTCGTCCATTGACGTTGACAGTAATGCCTTCTAGAATTTTCCAGACATATATGATCGTAAAGCGCTTGAATCTCCTTTGAATGGAGTACATTTGAAGTTGAGCAAGTCTTTCGTGATAGTTTAAATCTTGCATGCTGGATAGCCTCAAGGCGCTCTAAGTCTTTCCGTTTGCTTGGCATCCAAAGATGTGAACAGTAGTCAATTCTCGGTAGTATTAGTTGTTTCCATAAGGTGAGCATTATGTCTGGCTCTCGTGAAGAGAGAGTTCGAAACACCCTTCCGCACCACTTCTTGCCTATAATAACAACTCGAGCCACGTGATCTTCAAAAGTGGCATTATCTTGTATTCTCACCCCAAGATCTCTTAAAATTTGCTTTCTCTCGATTTTGCTCTCATCACTCGTCTTGTAAGACGTAGATTGAGTGAGGGAGGAGTTTTTTTTCCGTACCGTAATAATTCAAATTTTGATTCGTTGAAGGTCATGTTGTTAACCGATGTCCAGGGAAAAATGTTGGTTAGATCTAGTTGCACAATGCGTACGTCTGCCATTGATTGTACCGCTGCTAATGTCCGTGTGTCATCAGCGAACGATGACGGAACTGCAAATGTTTGGTGCCCCATATCATTTATCATGATGAGGAAGAGTATTGGACCAAGCATGGTGCCTTGTGAGACTCCACTGAGTACCGGGTGTCGTTTAGATACTTTTTTATTTAAAATTACACTTTGGGTTTAGTTTTTAGGAAAGCTTCGATCCACGTAAGACATTTTCCACGAATGCCCATGTTGAAGAGTTTGAGTAATAATATTTCATGATCTACTTTTACGAAGGCTTTCGCAAAATCTAAGTATATCACGTCCACATTTTTGTCTTGGCATAGTAGGTTTAGAATAGAGTCGTAATGCTCAAGCAACTGCTGGTTGCTGGTTGAACGTTTATGGCGAAAGCCATGTTGATTTGGCGTGAGCAAGTTATTGCTCTCCAAATGATGTACAAGGTGTTTTCTAAAGACCCTTTCAAACGTCTTCACTACGTGGCTAGTTAGGGAGACAGGTCTATATATATATATATATATATATATATATTTCGATACAGGCTATTAGATGGCCATGAATCTTTAAAAACGGCCTGTTAGGTGGCTAATGTCTCGATAGAGGTACCAAGAATCTTGGCCATCTAACGGTTCTTCAACTTCAAATAGNCTGAGTGTCTGGCCTGGATTCGTCCATTGACGTTGACAGTAATGCCTTTTAGAATTTTCCAGACATATATGATCGTAAAGCGCTCGAATCTCCTTTGAATGGAGTACATTTGAAGTTGAGCAAGACTTTCGTGATAGTTTAAATCTTGCATTCTGGATAGCCTCAAGGCGCTCTAAGTCTTTCCGTTTGCTTGGCATCCAAAGATGTGAACAGTATTCAATTCTCGGTAGTATTAGTTGTTTCTAAAAGGTGAGCATTGTGTCTGCCTCTCGTGAAGAGAGAGTTCGAAACACCCATCCGCACCACTTCTTGCCTATAGTAACAACTCGAGCCACGTGATCTTCAAAAGGGGCATTATCTTGTATTCTCACCCAAAATCTCTTAAAATTTGCTTTCTCTCGATTTCGCTCTCATCACTCGTCTTGTAGGACGTAGATTGAGTGAGGCAGGAGTTTTTTTTCCGTACCGTAATAATTCAAATTTTGATTCGTTGAAGGTCATGTTGTTAACCGATGTCCAGTAAAAAATGTTTGTTAGATCTAGCTGCACATTGCGTACGTCTGCCATTGATTGTACCGCTACTAATGTCCGTGTGTCATCAGCGAACGATGACGGAACGGCAAATGTTTGGCGCCCCATATCATTTATCATGATGAGGAAGAGTATTGGACCAAGCATGGTGCCTTGTGAGACTCCACTGAGTACCGGGTGTCGTTTACACACTTTTTTATTTATAATCACATTTTGGGTTCAGTTTTTTAGGAAAGCTTCGATCCACCTAAGACATTTTCCACGAATGCCCATGTTGAAGAGTTTGAGTAATAATATTTCATGATCTACTTTCACGAAGGCTTTCGCAAAATCTAAATATATCACGTCCACATTTTGGTCTTGACATAGTAGGTCTAGAATAGAGTCGCAATGCTCAAGCAACTGCGAAGTGGTTGAATGTTTATGGCGAAAGCCACGTTGATTTGACGTAAGCAGGTTATTGCTCTCCAAATGATGTACAAGGTGTTTTCTAAAGACCCTTTCCAACGTCTTCACTACGTGGCTAGTTAGGGAGAAAGGTCTATAGTTCGCTGGATCCAAGCTATTTCCAGCTTTAGGAATAGGTGAAATAATTGCGGGCTTGTAGGTGAGTGGAACCACTCCATCATTCATTGATTTTCGCCACATAAGGTATAGGGGGTAAGAGATGCTTAGCTTGCACACCTTAAGAATTTTTGCAGGCCCATCATCCGTTCCTGCTGCATTGTTACCGCTAAGTTCAATGTCTAATTCAATGCTTAGTTTTGTGAACTTGCAGGCCGTTAGGTAGTTATCCTGACGAACATAAAACAAACATGCAAACGGTCTGAAAGATCACAAAAGTTGATCAGTACCTCTTCGAAACGTTTTCAACAACTCCTGTAAATTTCATGATCATGAAAATCCGTTCATAACTGGTTTGAGTTATATTACCGAAAAACAGGCTGACAAACAAACAAGTGTTTGAACGGATCTTTACCAAATACATATCATCTGTTCCTCCTAATCAGCATACCTAACTTTCCCTGTACAATTCATAAAGATCCGTCCGTAATTTGTTGAGTTATCTTGGTGACAGAGAAACGAAGAAACAATCGCTGATAAAGACATAACCCCCTTGGTGCAGATAAAAATGCACAGTGCTTTGCAAGCTGCTCTATGAATTGCCAAACTTTCTCCACAATGACGAAGATGCTTCATTTACTCAATTCCCTGCCGAAATCATATTGTCAACCAGCATCAGCTGAGAACCCATTATTGTTAACCGATAACGTCCAGCGTCCTTCATGAAAGTTGGTTAAAACAGTGCTTCAACCAAAACCAAGAGTTCTAGTTGCTCGTAATTGGGTCAAGATGCATCTTTAAATGACTCCTAAGTGTAAGTTTCCATGTATTGTTCTAAAAATAATGCGAGTCTCTTGAGCGCAATTTAAGGGCTTGAAAAAATTTATCTATCGACAAGACTATAACTTCAGATGTGAATACACAGGCACCAGCACAGTTCCTAACGGTTGGTTCCAACATGCGGATGCACAAACGCCATGTAAAGTTACAGTAACGCAAACTGTACAGCTCCTTGAAGAAGTACNAATTTAAGGGCTTGAAAAAATATATCTATCGACAAGACTATAACTTCAGATGTGAATACACAGGCACCAGCACAGTTCCTAACGGTTGGTTCCAACATGCGGATGCACAAACGCCATGTAAAGTTACAGTAACGCAAACTGTACAGTTCCTTGAAGAAGTACCGATACTGCGGCCCAGATTTTGTCCCTTTCTTATAGCCTATTGAATCTTCACAAACTTATGATCAAAGTGGTTTGAACCTCCGTATGATGCACTCCTAGATAACAGACTCAGTTGGTTAATCGAGGGGTAAAAATGTAAAACTTCGGCAGTTACATGGTTGCATTCGTGCCTGCGGCTGTATAGTTACGATGCTTGTAACTTTATAATGTGTTTGAGCATCCGGCCCCAGGCCTACAAGAAACCGTCGCTTTACTTGGTCTAACTGGGTTATGCTAAAGCTAAAGTTGAGAGTTGCTTTAAGTGGAGCCTCGGAATTTGGTATTGCGGCACTTTATTACAGGTTTCAACCCCAGCGTGCGACCTGGTACCCACAGTGCAGCCCTGCAACAACACTTTGGCACCTCAAATGACGCAACTTCTGAGTACGCACAAGTTACTTCGAGGTACCAAGAATAAGCAGGAAGATATACTGGGAAGTTAATGATAGGGACTTCCTGAGAAGCAAGTGATGGGAGGATTCTAATGATCCTGATTCTCAAACATCAGCTAACAGCCGTTGCGTAAGTGCGGATCGCCGTATTATAGTATAGTAGACGTAGCTTTCACTGAATATAATCTTTATAACTGGCCTTAGTGCGTTTCTTCTCAGAAATTAATCAATCACATGATAGTGTTTAACTGTCGTTATTGAATTTACCTCTGACATCTCTAGTCGGCTTCATCAAATCGCTCAAATGCCCTAATTTTCGGGCTTAAATATAGTGCATCGGGTATTCATTGAATTCCCGCGTACTTTACGCTAGTTGATAGCAAAACTTTGTAACTGAACTTCGTCAGCTTCTATCAGTACATAGTTTCACAGTACATACTAAGTAAAACTAATGATGCGATTCACGTCATTGTGTTGACAGTCGATTTCTGATGTGCGACTCGTTTAGTGCATTTCACTCGTGGTTGAAATTAATGTCTGCCTCAGAAAGCCATACTGACAATAATGATTATATCAGCTCTGTGCGTGAAGTTCTCTTTCCTACCCAGATATTCTTCAAAGCACTACTCTAAGCCGAAACCCCAACTACCGATTCACAATAACCCTAGGCCTATGCAGTGGATTTCTATGCACAGATATTTTCAAAGAGATCAAGTACATAGTCTCTCGCATCACGGTTCTTTCGACGGTGCAGCTGATTGAAAAACCGAGGTCTGTGATACGGGTTGTTGTTAACCCTATGCTACCGACTGAGGCTAGTTAATAAAGTCAGTTCCAAGGAGATGCGGTATTTTCATTTTAGTATCTTTAACTTGTCCGGAAATTGAGTCAAGAGCTTTAATTGGATTCGAGACTGGTACGAGTTTCATGTTTTCTGCAATTCATCCCAATGCGATAACCACGGAAAAGGTCTGAGCTTACTTAGCCCCTAAACTCTATCCGAAGTAGCGAAACCAAGACAGAAGTTCCAAACAAGTTAAAGCTACAGAGATTAAATCATCTTTACGGTATTCTCCCAACAGCTGACGCCAGTGATGTACATAATATATCATATTCATAGAGCTGTGATGCTGTTATCAATACGTTCAAGACAACGTAGTCAGTACAATCTCTCAGTATGTAATACTGTCGACAATATAGCAAACTAAAATTTAGTAACGCAAAAAAATTACCAATTCTTTTTAGTTTCTATCACGTGACTATACGGAAATTTCTCATACGCATTGGCATCCTAAACAGTGCACTACATGTATGAATGATTGTCAATCTAGGGAATTTATGATCTTCCTTGGGCATATAAACATATAGGAATAAAATGTGACGTTTAGTTTTGAAAAGGCTTACGTGGGACAGATAAGATAAGTAGTAGTAGTAGTAGTAGTAATAGCAAACAGTCAGCTAGCGCTTCAATGTCAGCTGACTGCCTATTTCTCCTAAATACCGTACTCCTCTTTTTTCCCATGTATCTCTTTAATAACCAAATGTCACATTGTATTCTTAAGTTTTTCTGCTGAAGAGGTACTTACATTCCTTATAATATGCAGTTGAGGAGTTGAAATACAAGAGTGTTTTGTGATTTCACTTCTTTCATCAGAACCTTGAAATTTTCACTTGGTACTGCTAAAAGTTATCGGTATGGAGCGTAGTTTGTACTTGGGGAGTTATTCATACCATGGATACTTTCGTCATTTGAACTGATAAACTCCAGGACGTGGTCTTGTTCTGTGAAATGAAACGAATGATTTTGATTATAAGTACATGCATTCGTTCGACGAAGCAGCGAAGTTCTGTAAAGAGCTGCTAATAAATGCAACCAGAATCAACAGTATTCGTAGAAGCTTTAACTATGCCAGATATGTAGCCAGTGAACTGCGGCGGAAGAGACACTTGTCAAAGAAACTAATGATCATCAATTTACTAGCATGCAACTGACTTCCTAGAAAGTCTAACTGCACGTAATATCAAGCCAGCGAATTACAAAGGAATGCCCAAAGGGAACACGCTAGGCAAAAGCTACGGATAGGGAGAACGGAAAAGGATCAGGAGGAAGTGCCACTTGACGTGGCCCGGCGATGGTGTCAGTGACAGTCAACACTGCCAGCCCCGCACCCTGACGTGTGCCAGAGCTGCAATGGTAATAATAATAGGGTATAATTATGTGGGTATCGACTAACATTATATCTGGCTTGGCTGCAGTGTATCATACACTGTTAGAAATTTTAACAAAAAAGAAAACGAGAAATTTTTGCCAATCTATTGACCAGACATTTATTTTTGTATCGAAATTTTTCCCGACAGAAGCAATTTGGTTAATTGGCTGATGAAATAAATACTTTCTGTGTTGAACGTTTGGCAATTGAAGAGACAACGTTTTGCGTGCTGTTCTACTGACAGGGGTTTCCGGGGGCCCCTCAGCTTAACTTTGCACCCCCCCCCCCATTAGCTAGACTTGCCCCGGGTCCCCCGTTTCGTAGATCCGGCCCTGCCTTGGGTGAATTAATAGGCTGCTGTCCTGTGGAATACAGAAATAATTGTGACGTTAGCTGTACATTCAACTAAAATTCCAGAATGTTTACCGTTTCTCTGTAAATTCAGAAATTACGTATTTTTTTACCACAACTATGAATTTTATCTGATAAAATAACACAATTTTTGAATTTATCTGTTTCTACTCCAGATTATTTATTTGCATTTACAATGTCAACCAATTCTCAAACTTTATGTTAACTTGGCAGAAAAATTTTCTACGAATTTTTAACAGACTATCTTGCAGACAGTTTTCACCTTTTCAGCAGCTATTTTAGCAATTTTTTCCAACAGTGTAATGTCATCTCAATGTGAAACGGATGCCTACAATGTACATTTATTTTCAAATGGAGAACCATGGTCGTGTTCATTAAGATGCAGAGCGGGACTGTTTATATGTTGCTTATTATCAATTGCAAATATCGATGGCTTTTATTTTCTTTAACTTTCAGTTAGAAAGAGATAGCTATGCATTATTGTTACTTCTCAGGTGGAAAGGGTTGGCAAATGTGTTTATTATTCTCTCATCGAAGAAGGATTGAATGGCTGATGTGTTCAATATGTTTCAGTTAGAAAGTGATGGCTGATACTTACATCCGCCAAGGAGGTTACGTTTTTATCGAGTTTGTATCTTGGTCTGTCTGTTTTTTGCTTGTTTGTTTGCCTGTCACCAAGATAGCTTACAAAGTTATGGACGGAGCAGTATGAAAATTATTGGGATTTTTAGGCATGTTAGGAGAAACAGACGATTAACTTTTCATGAAGATCCGCTCAACCGTTTGTTTACTTGCGTGTTTGCATCTTTTATCTCAAAAAGTTATGGACAAATCTATATGAACTTTTCATAAATGGTTAGGAATGTTTCAGAGAGCAGATGACCAAATTTTTAGTGATCTGTTTGTCCGTTTGTTTGTTTGTTAGTCTTTAGTTTTTACTTCAAGTTTGTGAGGTACATAATCCAAAACTTATCAACTGATCTTTATGAAATTTGTAGACATTGTTAAAAGTGTTAAAAGACACAAATGTCTATATTTTGAAGATGATCGGTTCTTTCGTTTGTTTATTTGACTAATATTTGTTAAAATGTTTGTCAATCCATAACTCAAAAAGTTCCTGATGGATTGTTAAGAAAATTACAGAAGCTGTTATTACTCTCAAAGGGTACGAATGGCCAAATTTTGGTGGCAATAAAAAGGAAAACTTAGCTTTAGAAGTAATTTGATCTCTTCGTTCACATTGCCTCTCTTGGAGGAGCTATGCTCTCTCAGAGGGCTCTATCTTATAGTGCAGAGGTTAGGACGTTGCGTATCACAGAGATCAAGGTGTAGACTCAAATGTCCTGTGTACCTAGTGAGTTTTCGGAGGAATTCCAGGTGAAGTTCCCGAAGTGTTTGGAATCGCGATGCTGGGTTTCTTCTGTTGGGTGACAGTAGGCCACCAAAGAGAGAAGAGAACCAGCAGTGAATTATCTCCACAGTGCAGGAAGTTCGGATATAGTGAAGGTTTTTTTTTAGTAAAGTTTGGAGGTTAGACTAGAGCCTTGGAAAGCGCTACCTCATCCTGTTATAGACTTATTACAGTTACAGTTAGAGACTCCAGTAAAATACGATCTAGGCCCGGCAATCACGCCGACGTTCCCCCTCCTAGAGAGACAGAAAACACATAAAATGTCTCAGGCGCCACGGAATCTCAACAAGTCTCCCATCAGCTTATAAGCACCATAATCGGGCCAAAAGGAAGCTGGTCCCTCAACACGATTTAAGTATTTGGATTACATTGCTATGTATTATTATTATTATTATTAGTAAATTATACCTGTTTCACATCCATTAATGCTCAGTAAAGCATTTCGATAGTGAAGAGCTTACAATAAGGAATAAAGAGAAGATTTCAGGAAAATCGTATACGTTGCTATGTCGCGTTAGATACTAGCTCTTCGGGTATAATTTCTTTCAGAAACCTTAATCTGGGCAAACGGGAAGGTATTAAAGACTTTAATATAATAATAGAGGTTTTTATGTTTACAACTGGTATCGATTATTAAACTATGACCATATGGAGCAACTGTACGCACACCCGTGTTGACACTCATGACAGCGTTGATTAAGTCTCAGCTTTGGAGCGTTTGCACAATGTGGATCATTACGCTTTAAGTGGAACTGAATCAACTGAATGACTGATGTGTTTGATAACCTTTCAGCAAAAATTGGATTGTTGATGTACTTATTAATTCCTTGTTGGAAAAGACTCGCTGCTATGTTTGTCAATTCTCAGTTAGAAAGGGATGGGTGATGCGTTTATTAAGTATTATTTGGAAAAAAGAGCGGCTCAGGTGTTCCTTAATTTTGTGGTAAAAATGGTTGGGTGATGCATTTATTTGGTAATTCTCACGTTGGGGTGTTATGAATTTATCTGATGAGTATATATTTGGGTAATGTGTGTCCACATTTGAGTGAGATACGAGATTTTACCAGTTAGCAATTTAGCTCTTAATATGGGAACGCCGACAGCTGACAAGTTTTACTTAATTCGTGTCTCACTCTTCTCTATAAACGTTCATCACTCAAGGATTTCTTTACTGACTGCTCCTGCTTTGTGTCCATACATTGCGTGAGCACTGATCTGCCGCAAGTCGGATAGATACATTATACGTAAATAATTATTTCACGTTCTGAAATAATAACAAATTAGTACCGGATTGTTATTAAAACATGCCTCAAATTTACTGAAGCCATGAAGAAGGCAACAGATTGTTGAATAGCACCTAAAACGGATCAGTAAATTTAACCATGAAATTTATTAATTACTGACGCTAGGTTAGATTTACACGTTGCAACACTAACTGTCCAAACAACTGAAATAAAACATCTATGAAAAAAACAACTAAAACTGCACAGTTCGCAATGAGCAATGCAGTATATTTTCTGAAGCAGATCCAACTTCATTGTTTTATCGAAAAAAGTTCGGTTGGAGAGATAATTAAGATTGATTACACAAGACCTAATCTGTTTGTTTTCAAGAAATAGATCGATGAGCTCCTTCTCCTCCCTGCAGCAGCTCGCCGCACAGTCCTGAGTATTCTCGACATTAACTCCCAATTTCATAGAATGCTTTCCTGAGAATTCTTTAAATGAAGGCGTCTAGTGTCTTCTAGAAAGGGTAAGGATAAGTAAAATGTTAAACATAAACATGTATGGATCCATCTTTTTATACTGTCATGTGATTCGATGGGTTAGAAATAGCTCCAGAACATTCATTTACATGATTCTGAATGGCTTTTTTTACATTAACACTATATATACTTTTTAGTTTACTACATCATGGATCAAGTCACTTTTTGGCCGGGTTTTACGAGAGACTTGTGTAAAGAATGACCCAAAACGTAGTTGTTTCGACTAGGAAGAACAAGAATTTATCCTCAGTAATCATATTTACAGGTACTTCCTTTGATTGGCCGGACATGTCATTTGAAGCTACTGTATGTGTATATACAGTAATATTGCAGTCCCCTGGCAGTATGTTTAATCAATGGCCTGAGAAATCTGCGAAAGTTCAGCATAACTAAAATGCTTGAAAAACGTCACCCAACTTACACGGGGTTGTCATTTGTGTGTTTCTGGACCCAGCTTGCAGCACTTAATTACTAGAGCCCGGATTTCTAGTCCTAAAAAAGTGGTCAAAATAGCGCTAAAAATCTAGTCAAAATAGCACTTAAAAAAAGTCTTTATTGCAGGTATTTCCAGCAAAATAGTTCTTACTAGTAGCAAAATAGCACGTAAAACTTTGCAAGTTTTGGCTAAAACTCAGAAATTTTCTTTCATTTGTAGCTATGAAAAGAACTGAAAGGAAGTTATTATTTTAATCGGAAACCATGGATGTTTTATTTCACTCAACCGATGCCCATATGGCATGAACAGGAGTATGTAGTAGTAGTATGTATATAAGAATGAAATAACACAACTTTACATATAACATCTAAAGTAACCTAACGTAACTCTAGGTTACCTCACGTAATGGTCAGGTGAGGGCTATGTCAGGTTAGGTCAGGTTATTCACTAAAAGCATTCTCCTGCCCCTGCATAAGCTCGGTGGAGCTCATATCCTGAATACAGCTCAAATAAAAATACTGACAAGACTGAAGGCTAGAATCCTATAGGACGCTCCAGAATATAGAACGCTGTATTATAATAGGAACCTGACTATATGCTCGCTTCTTATAGATAACTTCTGCGCTGGACTGTGCTAGGAGCTTACCAAATAATTTAGTGTTTTACAAGAAGTAGAATATAATTCATACTGCCATTATAACTCATAAATACCGTGCTTTTACAGATAACATGAACTGATTGCACAATGCATATTTGTTCTACCTTCACGACTGTAAAATGTCTAGCACACTATAATGCTGCTGCTATCCCTGCGCCCCATCTCGTTACAATAGGCTGTAGGTGAAGGGGCTCGTCAGGAGCCTTCTCTCTGATGAGTTCGCATCTACTTGGGGCCTTCAGAAATACTTTTTTTATTGTTTGGTAATAGTTTGTCAACGTCCTGAAAGCGCGTCTGTACCTTTTCTGCAACTCTGTGCTAGTCGTGTGCGAGGCAAGTAAGGAGCAGCATATTGGGGTACAGAATTGGTAGAGAAGCAGCTATTTTCTGAATTTGTGCTGCAGCGTCTGTCACCAGCAACAATATGTTGTTATGCTTAATGGATTCTGGCCAAGGAGCGATAAAGATGACGCAATGAACTGCGTTATTGTTTTACAATTATTGCGTTCTAATTGGGTGAAATTTAACAGAAACATGTCAAATTCTTTGTTTACTTCAAGTGTGCCCATTATTACTGTCGAAATCTGCCCTCCCTCCGTATCAGTACAATCGTCCACTGCCAGCACTTGTGTAACTGGTAATGTCGTGACCAGAATGACAGTGACTAGCACAATTCCTAACGTTTTCTTTCATAGCAAATTTAAATAAAGTTTAAACATGACAAACCTAATTTATAATACTTAGTTATTTAGCGTATCATAATAATTAAATAATTTAATGTTTAATTGTACAAATACGTACTACTTTGTGCATGTTTTATCGTCATTTATTGCATAATGACTACTTTTTGGCTCTGTGTCTGGTCAAAATACCGTTTATGGTAGAATTGCATATTCTGCAATAAATGCAAATTTTTATTTGTATTTATAGCCGTAGTAGCAATAACCGAATAAATGCTAGAGATCCGGGCTCTACTGAGAACTATGTAGATGCTTAGGGAGCAAGACCATGTCTAACAATGACTTGCAAAGAGCTTTCGGAATACAAACATATCTACGCACATGTCTATAATGCATTATGTAAAATATATGGAAATCAAGGTTTTGCATAACCGACATTTTTTTTTATTTTGTATCGTTTGTTACCTATAATTTGAAGGAAGAGCATGCGCATTCTTCAGTTTTATGCTAAATTTCACCAAAGGGACTAGTTTGCTACGTTTGTTTTCAGGTCAAATTCAAATAAAGGTTGAAGAACGGCATACTTAGGTATATTAATTATTTGGTCATAGCAAAACAAATAATATATTTATATTTTCAAATATTATTGCAATAGAGTTAGTGCGTAGCATAGATTTCATGGTCATTTATACAATAATGACTAGCTTTTTTCAGTCAAAATAGCGCTTATAGCAAAATGCTATTTTGCTATAAATGCAATTTTTTTGCAGTCGTTATAGCAATAATAGAATAAATGCTAGAAATCCGGGCTCTATTAATTACCACCCGAACAAAGTGAGAGAGGTGATAATGTTTTCGTTGCAGATATCAGTATATATATGTATATATATTTGTCTGTCCACCCAATAAGTGGTCGAAGGAGTTGAGCAGTGTTCATAATTTTGTAGGGAGTTTGGTGGTTTGACCTAGATTTGACCCATGCCAAAAACTAGACCTAAGTGGCCATAAAAAATGACGGCGTTGAATTTTCCTCCACCGCGGCAGATCGCCTCGCGCCTCGAGGCTTCCCATTTTTCCAATGTTATTATTAAGAGTGCATGTGAGCCCAGCGCCAGCGTGATTTTCTTACGTTATTAATGAAGAGCTAATCTCTGGAAAGGAATGGGGCTGTGCCCTAGCCTTGTTCATCAAAAATGACTTCGTTGAATTTGCCCCCATACCCTTGTGATGGTCTTACGCCACTGAGGCGTTCTAGTTATCGTATACAATTACATAGATGAAGAAGTTCATGTATAAGTAAACAACCGTGTTCCAGCAGGTCACTCATCATTGACTCATGTTGTAGAGGCAGTTACCATGGCCGGGATGTGGATCCAGCATCAAGAATAGAGGACAGTAAAGATTAGGCAGATGGTAGTTGATGAACCAACAAACCCTTTCCTAAAAAGCCACCGGTATTTACGCTCCGGCCCTCTATGAGCTATTGCCAGTATGACAGTATCATTCAGATGTCTGAGGATAGAGAAAACAAAACCTCATGCTAATAGACGATCTTTCAAGCACCATTTATTGCTGCAGATCCGAGGAGTTTCCAGACGTAAAGTTAGCTAAGGTGGAAGAGAAAAGATTGTGGCCGTCTTCGAAACCTTGAAAGTTAAGAGTTTGTGACTCCTGGAGGTGTTCGTAGTTGTGGATCGTGTCTCACCCAATGTTTGTCAAGAAAAGTTTTAAACGCATTGACTGTTTCCTCACCGACAACTTCGGAAGTGTGTCTGTACCAAATGTTCACTNGAAGCCTTGAAAGTTAAGAGTTTGTGACTCCTGGAGGTGTTCGTAGTTGTGGATCGTGTCTCACCCAATGTTTGTCAAGAAAAGTTTTAAACGCATTGACTGTTTCCTCACCGACAACTTCGGAAGTGTGTCTATACCAAATGTTCACTATGAAATAGGGTATGAACTGCTGGCTTAAGGTAGTTCTTCGAGACATATGCTTGAGTTTTTTACGGTGGTTTCGCACAGCTTAATCACAATCTTTTATTATTTCTCATGCAATGAATACACTTAAGAAATTCCCCTAGATAATCTGGTAGAGTACAGGTAGATAGCGTACGGTACAAGAAAGGTCAAGCTAAACCAAGTTGAGAACACGTCGTCGCCGTCCTCCATTTCGATACTTCTACCAAGATAATATTTGTATTTACCGTACATGGGATGAGATGAATCCGCCATTTGGGAAAAGGCTTTCCTCGATTAAAACAGATTAATCATGGTGAAACTGCAAGAGGGCATGTACCCTCTTTCAGCATTGAGAGCATACTGTATGTGCTTGTGCCTTTTCATATCGCCGGATATCAAACGGGAGAGAACGAAGAAACTTGATTCTTTTATTTGAGAAGAACTCACTTTAATTATATTCTGCCAGACAAATAGTCACTGACGAAATAACGGCAAGTTTGTTTACAACCTTCTCGTATCTTTCATTAACAACTCACGACAAATCTTGGGGAATATTGAATCTGCTTGGTGGATGTAATTAAATTTGCTTCATGCACGAAACTTTCCAGAAGTGGTTGTTATGTTCACAAGCCCCTCTCGCTCTCTCCATGGTAACAAAAAGAAGGCATTTTATGCTTCCTTTTGCCAGTTTGTAAGTCTAGGCAAAATTCAACAGCATATTACGAGGGCAGGCTAGACTGGGCAGCGCTCCGCAACGCCAGCTACAGTAGTGACTTCCGAGACCGTAAACGTGAGTCGGGCTTCCTGACGCTACCCGCCACGAAGGGTATCGATATTATAGAGAATTTTTAGTGTATTAGAAAGAACTAAAGTCAGTATTATAATGTTACCAATCTCTGAGCTTTGGCATGTTGTGAATCTAGGAAATATCAGTGGTGCAATTCTTTGATAGAATTGGTAGACGCCACAGTCAATTGTCTAGTGTAAATTAAATGAGTATACGTGCGGTAAATCCCTGCAAGGGTGTGGGCATCCATACAACACGTGTTTTTGTCAAGTTTGGAACCCAGGAAAGAACTAAGAATAGCGTTACATTATATGCTATATTTTAGCATCAGCACGTTTCACAGCTAATAAAATGCTAAAGCAGAAGTTGTTACTCTAATTATCAAAATTAGTTCAGTCTACTGTTTCTTTCTCTAAAGACGCTAATTGTATCCCAAAGGGGATGTTCAAAAGTTCAGTTCACTCTCACACACATTTATTTTTAGTTTGTTATATCACTACGTTATTATAACCAAACATAGTGTTTGCCACGGAAATATAAAAAATAAACTCATTTTGGAGTAAATTCTCCGTAAGCGATATTAACCTCGAGTCGAAACAACTGTACTCTAGTCAGTGTACGATGACAGAAACCTCTGTAATTGTAAGTTTATATTGAGCGTTTAAAAGGCAAATCCAATACGACACCTGTTTAGATTTACTTCTGCAAAAGCAAATATAATCAGACTCCTGTTTAGATTTAACTCCTTAAAGGTGAATATAAACATATCGGTTTCGGCTGCTTTCGCACGACCCAGCCGACGCGAGGAAAGCAATCTTCAGCCAATGATCAGCGATGCAATTAACACATTTTTGCTAATGACAGACACGGCGAACTCGTCCTCTTGACTTAAAATATCAAGTGCGCATGAATATAACACGGATATTCTAAGCTCAATTTGGCGAAGGAAGGCAATACTTGATTATCAATGCGAAAATTTACTAAAATTTTATGCTAGTATGAAATTGAGACTTGCAGCAGAACTCGATCGCCTAGGAAAAAAAATTGGCAATAGTCCATGATCAGTGCGATTGACAGACTTAGATGCAGCAAGGATAGCGAACTTGATATTGGATGTGAGAAATCTGCGAAAAAATGATGGTTAGGACCACATTCAGGCCTACTGTATAGTGGAACAGTAATTTACTCCATAGTAGTAAGTTATATAGGTTATGCAAGGTTATTATTTCCAAGTTCACCGCAGAAAGTCAGGGTAGCAAAGCCTGCTCCTATACTTATGATAAAAATTGACAACGTATACATGGAATACGAATATTTATTTGCGAGAGTAAACCCACCATATGGCTTGTGATGAAAAACCAAGTCATAAGGCAATGTTGTGAAGAGCTTTTAGCTTTGCGCGTTAAGGAATGATAAGTCTTGTGTTATGCCTAGAAACAATGTTCATAAATTTCTCGGTGATTATGAATATCACAGGTACATAGAAGGTTTATGCCAGTACTTGTCCCAGCATTTCTCTCAGAATTACAAGAAGCCATTGCTGCCTACAGCCGAGAAATTGCACAGGGAATTTGCTCGGGGTCTAAGCTCAATTCGCTTCATTTGTGGAAGACTTTCTTTTTCTTAAAACATTGATGTACCGCAATGATGTGGCGTGTTGATGGGCGCGTTAATTAGAGTTTGTTTGCTTATCTGTGCAGCGACGACTCACTAACTTCTGATTTGCACACAAGTACTGCATTGCAATCACCTCATTAGTATGTGGGCCGATTATTCTTGTGATGGTGACTTGAGAAGTGTGCCATGAGCATCGGCCAGCCAGGAGAGGCACGGCAGCAAGCCTGCAGGGCCAGGACCTCTCTACTCTCAGTACACGGCGTGGTGCCCGTAATATTTGCTCATGAAGGCCGAGCGTCTCACTGAGGCTCAATGGAAGTATGAGGCGAGAAATTTTAAAGAAGCTTTCGCTGTAATACGAACGAGTAGCACAAACATGAACTGCGTCTTCCTCAGAAGGCCTGTCGTGCCTTACATAGTTATGTGAAAATGTCTTCAGAGGGTATTATGAATACAGGTACTGTAGTCCTCGCTAAATAAAAGAAGGACTGGGTTGATGCAGTCCCTCATTTACGTTGGAAACGTTTATTTCTGATAACACTAATGTTTACTTTTTGATTCCAGCAAAACCGCTGATAAATTTTGTCTGTACATGCTATGCATGAAGGTCAAGGTAAAGTTAACTTTGACTGTACCCTCCCCTGGGAAGCCCGCACACACTGGTTCACTCTACAGCTATATGCAAACTGGCCCAAGAGGAGTATATGCAACTGCAGTCGACTACGGGTCGCTAAGAATTATGGCGCAATAGCGGAAGGTGCAAACGCCAGCGCCCCTACACTAAGGTAAGTGCCCTCACGGCAGTTGTGCATACCACGCAAGTTTCCTGATTCAACACACTAGGCGCCACATAGATCGTTCACGAATCTCGGGGCTCGTTCCCGCGCAATTGCAGCGCAGTTGTGTAGCACGCAAGGTCTGCTACTACCGTTTATTTATTCGACAAAATTATTTTTTCTTAAAGTTTAGTTACCATAACATAAAAGCTTGTAATATTTCCTTATATCAGTGATGAACTGCTCAAGACTAATTTCAATATTGTCTTTTAACCATCGAATTACTGAATGTGACAGTATTTACTTGAAGCCTTCCGGCTTCCTTCTCTAGTATTACAGAAAATGATTCGGACATAATTAACTCTGTACACTTGATCCAGACTCTGCCCTCGATACAGGTCCTCATTTTAAGGAACCAATCCAAGACTAATATCGAGGATTATCTGTATTTTGACTCAATCTACAAGAACATGATAATGTACAGAGAGTTCAGTCTATCGCCACGCTGTGTTAGAGTAGTTGCCTTAACCTAAATTGCGTTTTCTCGTTTCTCCTCCTCCTCTTCCCCACCGGGTTCAATATGTATGTAATAGTATACTAAACTGCCATACATGAACGAGTATCTTATGTCTGAAAACCTAAACAAATTCTTACACCAGTCAGATAAGAGAATTTATTCAAACAACATCTTGCCTCGGACTGCCTATTAACATGAGTGAAAAAATAATTATCACAATCGCAGCATGAAGGTCAATTAATACGGTGCTGTTACAGTTTTGTGTTCCAGGAATCAAACGGAACTTAAAGTTTTCGATTACGTTACAAAGATTACAACGGCTGCCACGACAGCTGGAATAAATCCAAAACTTGCTTGCTCTTCGAATTTTTAAGTTTACCTGCTGCAAACATGACCTTGTTCAACCTTCCCCAGATTGATTGGAGTACTTTGCGCAGCCCAGCCCCAGGCAGTAAACTACTCGAACTCCTCAACCACCACCATCTGACGCAGCACGTTAATGAACCCACGAGATACG
>LQNS02278125.1:27995846-28006757 GCA_001587735.2 Parhyale hawaiensis
TATCACTGTATAGGTTCCGGCGGGACGTCATTTAGAAATACCATTCACTCAGGCAGTCTTGGGATGCCGGCACATTTTGCATGGTCATAAACGAGCCGCCAGGCATGACATAAAGACTGCGTCTACACATTTGAATGTTACTGGCTAACACATTGGAATGTTGTATGTGCGAATCGCGTATATAACACATATTGGAATGTTGCATGTGCGAATTGCGTATATAACAACAACTTCAGTCGACTACGGATCGCTAAGAACTATGGCCCAATAGCGGAAGGTGCAACTGCCCGCGCACCTACACTAAGGTAGGTGCCCTCACAGCAGTTGCGCATACCACGCAAGTTTCCTGACACCAGGCACCACATAGATCGTTCACTAATCTCGGGGCTCGTTCCCGCGCAATTGCAGCGCAGTTGTGTAGCACGCAAAGTCTGCTACTACCGTTTATATATTCGGCAAAATTATTTTTCCTTAAAGTTTAGTTACCATAACACAAAAGCTTGTAATATTTCCTTATAACAGTGATGAACTGCTCAAGACTAATTTCAATATTGTCTTTTAACCATCGAATTACTGAATGTGACAGTATTTACTTGAAGCCTTGCGGTTTCATTCTGTAGTATTACAGAAAATGATTCGGACATAACTAACTCTGTACACTTTATCTAGACTCTGCCCTCGATACAGGTCCTCATTTTAAAGAACCAATCCAAGACTAATATCGAGGATTATCTGTACTTTGACTCAATCTACAAGAACATGATAATGTACAGAGAGTTCAGTCTATCGCCAGGCTGTGTTAGAGTAGTTGCCTTAATCTAAATTGTGTTTTCTCATTTCTCCTCCTCCTCTTCCCACCGGGTTCAATATGTATGTAATAGTATGCTAAACTGCCATACACGAACGAGTATCTTATGTCTGAAAACCTAAACAAATTCTTACACCAGTCATATAAGAGAATTTATTCAAACAACATCTTGCCTCGGGCTGCCTATTAACATGAGTTAAAAAATAATTATCACACTCGCAGCATGAAGGTCAATTAATACGGCGCAGTTACAGTTTTGTGTCCCAGGAATCAGACGGAATTTAAAGTTCTCGATTACGTTAGAAAGATTACAACAGCTGCCACGACAGCTGGAGTAAAATCCAAAACTTGCTTGCTCTTCGAATTTTTAAGTTTACCTGCTGCAAACATGACCTTGTTTACGATGCGCCCTCATTAGCACCCTCACCAGGGCCCATCAAAGCTGCAGGTACACACACACGTCGGTGCCCTGATGCGGTTATGTTTAGACAGGCTTGGAGAGTTACAGGATCACATTAAGGGTGGGTTCACATGACTGACAAATGAAAGTGTTCTTTCGGTTGCGAGTCTGAAAGCATCGATTTGTCCTACGGAAAACGACATCAGAGTGCACAGCATTTTCAAACGGTCTAAAATATCACAGAAAAAGCCCAAAAGTTGGGATTTTTCTCCGAGTAGAGCTGTGAACATTGCCTAAGTCAGTTTCACATCATTGTGTAACAAAATGTTGTTTCGCTTCTGTAGGGTAAGTTTTTGAGGTACACTCTTAATAGAATATAACATTCAGCACTGCCCGTCAAACATAAGTAAATTTGATACATTAAAAACAAAGGGACAGAGTCAGCTTACAGCATTTCAGACGCAACATTGTTAGTTGAGTTTATACTTTTGCTTTTTAATTAATATATAAATATACAGTGATATAATAATATACTCTTAAATATTTAAAAAACATATATTTTAATACATTTGTCCTTAAGGACATAAAAGATAAATTCAGCTTGTTATATAGATAAATTATTAATTCAATCGTGTCACGTGTACGTATAATCTATATATTATCAATCAGGAAAAATATGCAGAATTATTGGATAGTTTTTGATGCGTCTGCTATAGACATTGGATAATTGGCTATGAATATCCGATAAAGAAAAACGCAGCATGTCCTTTACATTATGGCATAATAAATTAGGCCTAAAACTGCAGTAACGACCGCTTCCCAACTTGTGCGATTTAAGGAGATACTTCATGGTATATGAGAACATTTCTCTACATGGACAGCACATTTTAGATTATTAAGGATATCATTTGGCCCAAATTAGCAACATATTCGACATCAATTCTAATCACATCCCATTTTAAATACAGGATAATACAGAAAATTCCCTCATAGTAACTGAATGAATGATATTTGAGCGTAAATTAGTCGAGGTACTAATTTATTTTTTTTTTAATAATTGTCAGTAATCCGTAATTAGCCCATTAATATTTTTTGCTAAAGCGAGACAAGTTCCACATTACTAACGTAAGTTTACACAGCAAGTTCTTTTTAAATTGGAGTACGTGTGCACATTAATAAAGGTGTTAATTAGGGCGTAACACAGCAAAGTAAGATCAGTAAGTATCACAGACCACATGGTGCAAGCTGAGTCAGGAAGACAGCAAAATCTCTCGCCGTTCGCAAACCTACCATAAAATTGCTGAAGCTGCGGCCACGCATTGCTCCACGTAGAGCTTAAAGTCCGGTCTATTCTCGCTTCTGCTTTTCAGTGGCAGCGTTTAACTTCGCGTCGTTACCCTTGCAATGGGCAGGAGAAGATAGAATATCGTGATGGGGTAGCAGCTGTATAGAAATTGCTGCTGCTGCTAAAAGCTGCCGTTCTCTATGTGGAATAAAGGAACAACAGTGCAAGGAGTAGTACATGGTACTGCTATGATATTATCGGGGATGTGGAATATGAGAACAACTATGCAGGGAGTGGTAGTGGGTGCCTGAAGGGCTGGAAAACCCCTCAGCCCCGCGTTAAGAAATGAACCTTGGATGCAATTGGTAGATATAACAACGTAACCTGGATATTTATCACAAACAAACAAGAGTCAGCAAGTTATCAAGAGTGTCAAAATGACAAGCAGAGTACTGAGATCATTACCAGAAATTGTGAGAAAAAATCCAAAGATATAATCATTCCTTGATACAAAGCGCTAGTCCGCCTGCATCTAGAATTTTCTGTTCAATTCTAGTCCCCACGTCAATGCGGCGATATCGATAAAATAGAAAGAATCTAACGCGGAGTAACCAAATTGATACCTGAGCTGCAAAACAAACAATATGAATGTCATGGATGTCGTCTACAAGAAGTGGGACTCATCTCTCTCGAGCGAAGACGACTCAGAGAGCAACTGATAGATATGTTCAAAAACTGGAATGGCTTCAACGACGTGCAAAAAAGGGGACTTTTTGAGAGGTACGTTACTGATCGCCAGCAAAACAACGGCCAGAAACTCACACTTAAAGCCCGAATATCCACTCTAAGCCAGCAGTTCTTCTCGTATTTCATAGTGAATATCTAGAATAGATTCTCCTCCAAAGTTGTCGGTGAAGAGACTTTCAATGCATTTAAAAATCGTATCTACAAACATCGGGAGTAATACCCTCCACACCTACAAACTCCTGCTCTTGGACTCAAACTTATAACGGCGTAAGATTCAGAGACCCCCCTAATCCATTATGATTCATGTTTCAGCAAACTTAACGTCTCTGACATCAGCGGATCTGCAGCAAATACTCATGCTTAGACGATCACTTCTTTGACTGAGTTTATTATATTCTACTTTTCTTCTTGAGATCACCAAATGATTATAACCCGCGAGCAGAGCAAAGAGCGGTGATTATGTGTTCGTTGAAGATTTAAGAACATATATTTGTATATTTGTCTGTCCACCCAAAAACAGGTAGAAGGAGTTGAGCAATCTTCATAATTTTTTTGTAGGAATTTGGTGGGTTGACGTAGATATGACCCATCTCAAAAAAACTAGGTTTAGCTGGCCATCAAATACGACAGCGTTGAATTTTCTCCACCCCGGTGAATTTGGCTCCACCTCTTCAGATCGTCGAGGCGTTCTGTTTTTCCTATTATTATTATAGAGAATGTTTAAGCGCCTACTTCCACAACAACGACGATCTAACAGAGGGAGAAGCAAAGGACATAATTATGACGAAAGAAACGGCAAACGGGGAACCCATGCCCGAAAGTGTTCCCACACTGGACATGACCCATGCAAAAAAANAACGAGGTGCATCTCGAATTTCAGGCCAGATAAGAGCGAAGACGAAAAGTCACCGTCGCAAATTGAAGCGCAGCAATGGGAACGTTAGGGCAGGAGAAGATAGAATATCGTGATGGGGTAGCAGCTGTATAGAAATTGCTGCTGCTAAAAGCTGCCGTTTTCTATGTGGAATAAAGGAACAACTGTGCAAGGAGTAGCACATGGCACTGCTATGATATTGTCGGGGATGTGGAATATGAGAACAACTATGCAGGGAGTGGCAGTGGGGGCCCGAAGGGCTGAAAACCCCTCAGTCCCGCGTTAAGAAATGAACCTTGGATATAATTGGTAGATATAACAACGTAACCTGGAAATTTATCACAAACAAACAACAAGAGTCAACAAGTTGTCAAGAGTGTCAAAATGACAAGCAGAGTACTAGGATCATTAGCAGAAATTGTGAGAAAAAATCCAAGGATATAATCATTCCTTCATACAAAGCGCTGGTCCGCCTGCATCTAGAATTTTCTGTTCAATTCTAGTCCCCACATCAATGCGGCGATGTCGATAAAATAGAAAGAATCTAACGCAGAGTAACCAAATTGATACCTGAGCTGTAAAACAAACAATATGAATGTCATGGATGTCGTCTACAAGAAGTGGGACTCATCTCTCTCGAGCGAAGACGACTCAGAGAGCAACTGATGGAAACATTCAAAAACTGGAATGGCTTCAACGACGTGCCTAAAAGGGGACTTTTTGAGAGGTACGTTACTTATCGCCAGCGAAACAACGGCCAGAAACTCACACTTAAAGCCCGAATATCTACTCTAAGCCAGCAGTTATTTTCGAATTTCATAGTGAATATCTAGAATAGATTCTCCTCCAAAGTTGTCGGTGCAGAGACACTCAATGCATTTAAAAATCGTATCTACAAACATCGGGAGCAATACCCTCCACACCTACAAACTCCTGCTCTTGGACTCAAACTTATAACGGCGTAAGATTCAGAGACCCCCCTAATCCATTATGATTCATGTTCCAGCAAACTTAACGTCTCTGACATCAGCTGATCTGCAGCAAATACTCATGCTTAGACGATCACTTCTTTGGCTGAGTTTCTTATATTCTACTTTTCTTCTTGAGATCTCCAAATGATTATCACCCGCGAGCGGAGCGACCCAGGCAAGATAAATCGTCAAGTGACAGTCGTAAGACTGCTGATAAGTGCTGCAGCACGTGTCGAGGAATCGTCGAAGAATTACTGTGTAGGAGTCGCTATGTCCCTCTTTTGGGACGAAATTTTCAGCTCATTTCGACAATCGGCCGTCACGGTAAATCCTGAGCGCACGACTCATTACAGCGATTCCTCGGACACATTTCGACTATTGTCAGCAGATGCACAGTTCATTTCAATGATGCGCGGCTATGGTCACGAGTTATACTGACGTTAAAAATATAGGCACGTACTGCAATTTACAGCTCGTATCGACAGGTTTGCTACTCAATGGTAATGTTTCATTTGTTTAACTAAATACTGCATTAGTCTGGCAAGTACCAAAAAATATAGTTATTTTTAGTGCTCGACAGACTATTCTACGTTTATTTAAACTAACTAAACACTCTATGAGCAGTAAGCCTGTCAATACGAGTTGTAAATTGCAGTACGTGCATTTATTTTAAATGGTAATGTAACACGTGATCACATAATAGGGTGAGCAATGAGGTTGTGAGAGCCCGAACGGGCGAAGCTTATCGAACTGAGCAGTGAACAGAACTTGTAAGCGCTCTTGACTATTTATAACATGGGTGAAAAGATAGTTGCTGCTGGAGTAGCCCTTTAGTAACGAATGGTTGAACCACTGCCTCCAAGATCTCCATTCCAACTCTTCGTGACGTCATAGTCACGAGAACTGTATAACTAGTAACAACTAGTAACATATCAAAGCCGCAAAGATTATTGGTTAAAGATTGGAAGGAAATACCATTCTTTTTTTATATTTTATAGAATATCTCTTCAACCATTTAGTTTTACTAAATGAAATTTGTATGCAGCTTCCCACTCTCGTCCGAAGAAAAAAATAAATAAATAAATAACTGGCAGCCCAATAGGAACGAAAACTAATCTAAAAAAACCTTACCTAACCAAACCTTATCTGACCTTATCCTTCTTATAGGAAAACGGTGGAAACTTCAAAGTCAAATATCTAAAAAACTAAGGATTTGCTATGGACACGTCGTTCATAAAAAAACATTTTTGAATGCTTCATTCTACTTTCTGCCTAAATATGTAACACTCATTGGTAAAGATTAAATATTCGTCCTATCCCCTACTCGAGTAATAGGACAAGAAAGTGATTTCTAGCATAATAATGGAGTGCTTGAACAAAAATGTCATCCATTTTTTAAGTAAATTAGGCAAACAAAGCATACCCTCACCTAACCTGCCTTATATCAGGTAGGGATTTATGCCTAATTACCCGATATTACGGCCTAAAGAGGGGTGAATCGAAGGGGGTTCACGCCTAACTACCCGACAGTACGGCCTAAAGATGGGTGAATTTGGGCTTTCAGGCATGGAACCTAAGTTCCTTACGTAACCTAACTTAGAGCAGCTGTGCGTGCCGACGGGGTAATTCAGAAGCTGAAAATACAAGTATTTGATCAAGCAAAGCAGAATTTCAATTTCCAGTGGGGCGAAATAAGATTTTTATGGTATTTTATAAAATATCTCTTAAACTATGAGTTTTGGGAAATGAAATTTTTATCAGTTGTGGCGCAGGGATTGATGAATCTGGTGATTGGACAAAATGTTAGTGCCATAGTTTTGAACACCGAATCGACGTCTAAATCCCTGCACACCCCGTCAAATGCTTCTAAAAGGCGACTAATGAGCTAGATACCAGAGAAGAAGAAAAAAAAACAACAACACAGGGCTACGTACCAACGATGCCGCGGAAATCTCGGCGTATCTGCCAGTGCTTTTAATCATGCTTCTACAAAACACACAGTACGTTGAAGCTCCACTTGAATGACTAATTTCGAACTCACAACTGTACTGGCTTTGCACTCAAAATTTGCGTCTTCATCGTGAAAAATCCAAGCACAGTACACAACCATTCACACCCACAATTACATTCGTACTGACCCACCCCCCGCCCGGGGCCGTTGGGCTGCTTGAGCACCGAGCGTGTAGCGTGTATCAACTTGTTCAACCGATCGCCGCTGCGCCTACAAATTGCTGCTGGTACAGCGATTTTTCGACACCTTCTTCCAATGTGTTGAAAACCGCAGTAAAACTGCCTAATTGGCCAATTGTGTATTTTGCGTCAATTCTACAGTTCATGCCAGCAATCAACAACTCGTTTCGACTAGCATGACTCATTTCAGCAGTCATATGACAATCTTACAGCGAATATTTTTGCCTGGGGAAGAGCGGTGATTATGTGTTCGTGGAAGATTTAAGTACATATATTTGTATATTTGTCTGTCCACCCAAAAACAGGTAGAAGGAGTTGAGCAATCTTCATAATTTTTTTGTTGGAGTTTGGTGGGTTGACCTAGATATGACCCATGTCAAAAAACTAGGTTTAGCTGGCCATCAAATACGACAGCGTTGAATTTTCTCCACAGCGGTGAATTTGGCTCCACCTCTTCAGATCGTCGAGGCGTTCTGTTTTTCCTATTATTATTATTATAGTGAATGTTTAAGCGCCTACTTCCACAACAACGACGATCTAACAGAGGGAGAAGCAAAGGACATAATTATGACGAAAGAAACGGCAAACGGGGAACCCATGCCCGAAAGTGTTCCCACACTGGACGTGACCCATGCAAAAAAAAAAAAACTAGGATAAGCTGGCCATCAAAGATGACGGCGATGAAATTTGCTCCCTCAGCGGGTGATGGTCTTACGCCACGAGTCGTTCTAATTTTATATACATTTATGTCCGTCCACCCAAAAACAGGTAGAAGGAGTTGAGCAATGTTCATAATTTTTTGCAGGGAGTTCGGGTGGTTAACCTAGATGTAACCCTTGCCAAAAAAAACTAGGCCTAACTGGCCATAAATAATGACGGCGTTGAATTTGCTTCCACCGCAGCAGATTGTCTTACGCCACGAGGCGTTCTATTGTTTCTATCTTATTATTAAGAGATCTTGACGGGGAGCTGTGCCCTAACCTTGTTGGACACAGCATCCATATGAGAAACTAGGAGTAGCTGTCCATCACAAATGACTTCGTTGAATTTGCCCCCACCGCGGTTGATGGTCTTACGCCACGAGGCATTCAAGTTTTCACATAATAGCAATAGGTCATAGAGGGCCGGAGCTTGAATCTCGGCTGCTCACTGAGACTGGGCCAGTGGGTCCGTCTACTGCCAGTTATCTAACGAATCTATTAGTTAAGTGAGGGCTAAATGTTTAATGGACAGCAGATAACAGCGAACGTTTACCCTAAATAATGTTTTACTATTAAAATGGGTTATAAGGTGGGACTGGTTCCACACACTAAAGAGTGATTACGGATACTGCCCTTATCGTACAGTCCAACTAGGAAAGCCTCAGGCACTGGTTCAAGCTGTAGATAAATCCCTATTAATGCCTAAAGGAATGTATGGCTGCAATAGACCACAGCTTGTCTAAGTATGACTTCAGTGACGGATGGCTCATAGAGCAACTGTACCCCCTACTGTCATGGCAGTATCCCAGAGGATTATGAGTGGTACAACTGAAAACGCTTCATTGCCGATACCGAACCTTTCCTCTCTGGTTTGGCACCTAGTGACACCACGTGGAATATTACGTTTGAGTTGTATGCATATAGCCTAAGTCACAATCACAAAGTGAATTTTACTTTTGGCATATCGAGTATCATGTGGTTAATGACACACTCTATTTCATCTGAAATAAACTGACCTGGAGCTAGTACTGTTATACCTATAGTTGGTTACCGTCTACCCGGTGCTGTAACTAGGACTCGGCAGTCAGTACTTAAGGCTGAAGAACAATAGCTGCAAATGCTTCGAATATCCATATTATTTCTCAACTATTTCAGCTGAAGGCTCAAGAAAAATATATACTGGAGCGGTATTATAAGAGCGGTTAACGGGTGTACAAGTGGTCATTGTGAGCTTCTAGAAGACAATCAAACAATAACGTCTGAAGTGTACTGATAGCAGCTAACCCGATTAAAGACATTTATGCAAGAGAAACGGTTATTGTTGCTAAACAGAAAAAGTGTGTTCCTCCACCATGACATTGCCAGACCCCACACTTCAAGAGCGACTAAGAATCTCATAGATGAATTTTGTTGGCATATTTTAATTCATCCACCATATTCTTCCGATCGTGCTCCAATAGATTGTCATCTCTTTAGGACCTTGCAGAACCACTTAACAAGACAAAGGTTGCCTTCAAGAATAGAGCTTGATATGAAGCTAGCCTCCTTTTTTTTCGAGTCAAAAGCAAAAAAAAAAAAATCTATGAAGATAATATTAAAAAACTTATGGAGAGATGGGAAAAGGTCATTTATGAGAATAGTGATTATGCTGATGTTTAAAAAGTTGTATTTTGCTTTATCTTTATTTTCATTTAAAAACAATGAAAGGGACAGTACTTTTGGTCTAACCTAATAGAAGCATAAAAAGAAGGGTATAAAGTGGGTATCTTGAAGAAATATATAAAGAAAGTTCATTAGTGAGGGAGGCAGATCGTTTATAACTCAACTACCTTGTGCTTCATAGCTCTGCTTTACAGCGTAGTAATTGGTATTAACGGAAATGCATTCGGATCTTTTCCTCTCTTCCCGTGCACTGGAGGTCAAACTGCCAAAATCCAGAGGAACAAATTGAGTGAATCGCTCGTTGTGTTTAACAACAGACCTGCAGTAGCTCATGTTTGAAACGTTGTGCAATATTCTCAGTGTAAAAGAACGCATCTGCTGCCGTTCAAACACGCTTCATTGAATTCCGGATGGCTGAAGAGTTAATTGAAATTAGCGTATCGAAGGGAAGGGAGTCGTTGTTTTTTGCCTTTAAAGTTGCAAGAGAAGGATGGCTGGTGCTTAAGTCCCGCGCACTTCAGTCGTTTGTGCAGCAGGTGTCCGGACTAATGAACCGCATTTTACTCGTCCTAATGAAGACGGCGAATGCCAAACAGACTTGGCAATCGTGTAGTTGCCGAAACCAAAGAAGAAGGAGAAGAAGCTAGGCGGCGTTAGGAGTTTCAGAGACTTGACTAATGACCAGAAACTGAACAGTCTCCCTAGTCATTTGGCTGAAGGATGATCGAGCGAGAGGAAGACTCAATTGAGAAGCCCGTCATTGAGGGAATGATGGATCTTTCGCCGAATTTTTTTTACATCATTTCAACATGGCTGTGGGTAGAGATATATTGAAAATAGAGCATACATGATGAAAAAATGATATGTCTCAGGGTTTTGTAGTAGCGCCGGCGATATTTTTATCGAACAGAGTGCAGCTGCTCGTTGATTCACTTTCGATATCCAGACAATAAAAACAGGATGATCTATACCTTACTATGAATTTCTTTGTGACGTTGCCTCCATCTCCATATTTTCAGATGACATACATTCCGGTTGATTTTGGAATAGTTTTAAATCCTGGGAATTGAAGATGATTCCCGAGATTTTTTTAATACAATACTTCAATTGATGGCAATGTAGCTGTTCTAGCACAATTAACTAGTCATAGGGAGAAGAGTTGAGGTTAAAAGCTTACCTTTTAGTGAACAAACTGTTCTTATGTCAATAATACATAAGTACCAAGGGGGGCACGCTATTCATGCCTGCACATGTGTCATTAGACCATAGTTTC
>LQNS02278125.1:28007497-28020144 GCA_001587735.2 Parhyale hawaiensis
CCGGTTTGTAACGGCCAATACACTTCCGGTTTAGCGGGGGTCAGGGGGGGCGCTAACCGGAAGTGGGCGGGGCCTGGGAAACCGGAAGGGGCGGCGCGATGACCCGGCGGCGCGAGGGGAACCTACCCTCAAAAACAACTATCTCGGTACATTATATACTACTCCCATAGGCTGTGTGTGGGCTTGGCAATCTTTCTGCCCACGTAGGGGTCGCTGTCGAACCAGTCCTTTATGAGGTGCCCCACTTCGAGAAGGAACTGGAGGTTTTTTCAGAATACTTTTCCTTAGGCTTGATGACACAGCTGTATGGGTCGTTCCAGCGCTCGTCCTGATACAGACCACGAACGTTCGGAATGTTTATCCGTCTTATCATCTTCAGGATATCTGATGTTTCATTGTATCAACTTTGTTGTGCACTTTCGCATACTTACGAAGAGAAGCAATGGTGTGAGGGTCAGTCACTGTCATAGCGAGATAAACATTCTGCCTCTCCATGGCTGTGGGTTCCAAACACTTCTTAGTCATTTTGAATTCGCACTTCAGACCTCTGTACTTCTCCCACTCGTTAAGAGTTCTAAGGTGATCCATCTCGACCAGCCTCTCTCTGTTTGGCTTTTCTGATACAGGGCATTTCGGCAGCATTATGCACTTCTTATTAAGCAGATAGTAGTATGTGTTCATAAAGAGATGGATGCTGCCGAACATAAGGAACATCCTCTCTTCTGGTTTGTCAGTGTTTGGGATGGAGGATTCGTCTGAAGACATATTCAGGGAGGCGTAGTAGGACTGATTGATCTTGTGTCCGTCGAACGTTTGGTGAAAATGCGAAAACCCGCGTTGGTTAGCGGTATCATAGCTAAGTTAAGCGCGGTCTTGAACTCTTCATGTTGAGAGGACACTCACGGGGTCATGCTCACCATCTCGTCAAAATTATCACATGCTGGGAAGTGTGGACAGTCGGCATCACTTTAGCAATCTCTCCCTCGTCTGTAAGCTCACGGAAATTGCCCCCGCGCAACTCCAACGTTTCAGTTATGTAAACCTCGTCTATACCAAGGTGAAGGATGCAGTCCTTCGGGCGAAGCTGCGTGCAGATGGCTCCGAAGGCTGCCTGGGTTTCTGGGTCGATGTCCCGTTTATAGGGTTCCACTCGTGTAACCATCTCGCACTTGCTTACAATGGGCAGGATGAGGCCTGAGGTGCTGATCAGGTTCCTGTATAGCTTCGGACTCATTCTTTGCCAGACGACGCGCTGGAGCATAAACTTGCTGTTGATCCTCCTACCGAACATATTAACTTATTGGCCTGAGATAGCTGCAGCTGTGTCCTGCAGAGGATTGCGGTATGTCACTGCTCTAGCCTTACACTTCGTTGTCGGTTACTGCCTCTTATACCACTTGAAACTCCCGTCCTCATAAATAGAGATGGACATTAGAACATTGGGAATGTGTCTGTTGCCTAAGAGCTCCAACCTATAAGCCAAGAGTATTCGCTGCTCTAGATTGTTGGGGGCTGCACGCCAAGTGAGGCGGAAGTCAGCGGGTAATGACTCTTTCATAAGCTTGTTGTGTAGCTCATCAAGGTTGGAAAACTTGTCGGAGGCCATAAGCTCCTCCTCCAGTCGGGAAACGCTGGGTGTCAGCCTTGAACCTGGCGAGGGTCCCAGTTTTTGTCTGCGACCTCTCTTGCGGTTGGTGGACGGACGCGTAGTAGGAGGGTAGTCAGGGAAGAATGTGGATACGGCGTTTTTCTTGAGACTGATCTTGCATCTTCCTCTCCCTCTAGCGTTGGTGACATCGTTGTGGAAGCGGTCACCTGTGAGGTGCCTGGCACAGGCGACCGCATTTTGTGTGGGTTCTGCCTTATCCCTCTTTATGTTTCGAAGCCAGATGGCTTTTAGGTCCGGATTATTTGGAAACCGGAACATACTATATTTTTCCTTCTCGTTGAGCTCACTTGTATTATCCTTCTCCTCCTGATCGATCTTGGTCAGTGCGCTGTTAGTCATTTGGGAACCCAGCATTTGTTGGGCATGTTGCCTTCAAAACATTTTCAGTTGTTTCCAGTTTGTAGTATTTAGTAATTTAAAATAGTATTATAATGAAGTTTGTGAACTAAATTTAACTTCACACATATAGACTCCTGTGTAGAGGTCTATATGCGTTTAGTAGATACAACAGATATAGAACAATTTCTTACTGTCGCTCAACTCTGGCCGCCAGTGTCAAATGCTCTGTGCAAAAATTTCCTGACCTAGGAGTCAAGTACTGTTGCGGTCTATGCCTTAGCTTTAAGTTAGCAATACCAAGCTAGTTTGTCGAATGTAATCATTGAAGTTATCAATTTTGTAACTTTACATTTAGCATTTCAGAACTACTTAGGCACGTATTGCAGACGTTATGCAAAGAAAGCATCTATATATTATAATTCAGCTTGAGGCTCCATCCGTCCTTATGTCCATCTGTCCGTCCATGTGTCTGTACATTATGCTTTTCACTATTAGCTAAGGGAAAATTTAACTTACCAGAAGTTCTGCTTTTCCTTGGGTGGAAGCTCAATAATATCTGTCTTCTGTTCACTTGCTTCTAAAGAAAGTTAGGAGTTTGGAAGCAAAGAAATGAAGTTCCATTGACACGTATCACACATGCAGTACCTATTTTCATATCTTGAAATATTCACGTTGCTGAGGTCGCATAACTATCCAAATATGGGAAATTCGTATCCAGAATACTGTGCTGCATTTTTGAAGCGAAAGCGGGATGTTTAAAGAAACCACGTAAGCTTACAGAAAAAAGCGCTTTCGGCGACATGAATCAATAATTGGAAAAAGGGGCTGAGCCCGTTGTATCTTAATCTCGTGGGAAAGCTATCGCACATATAGAGTATTAAGTAGCCACGGGTCCCGCTATTGAATTTGAAATCATCAAATACATACACCGGTGATAATGTTAAAAATGTGAAAGCCTAAATAATAGTATCTTCAGACGATGAGAAACAAAGGTTAGCGAAGGCGTGTAAATATACAAGAAAGCAATGAGAAAAGTACCTCCAAAGAGTGAGATTGCTATACTGTATATGTTTCTATGTTGTCTTTGTCTATATCATGAAATGTAAATTACATAAGGGCGAAGTTTTTGCTGGTAAAGCATCTGCGAGGTCCACCAGTGATAGTTATAGTGTCTGGCATACACAGGCTACGTTAGGCCTTCTGCGTACGAGTCGAAATACGGAAGCGCTTCACGTTCTTGGAACAGATGCTTCTGTGAGGGTGACAACGGCTGAATGTATTAAGACACATCGATTCGAAATATATACAATTGTGAATTGAAACTCAATCTAAATTCACAGAGAGATTCGAAACTGAGCAAGTGGCTCTCGCTGTAGTAGGGTAGCTGCTGCGGCTCGGAGTTTCAGCAGTTTTTTAATGCAATAATATTAGACTTAGACGAGCCAAAACTACATACACAGCAGCGTAGTGGGAAGGATAGGGAGAAACGTTTCCATGTTTCGACTCCCGTATACAGTAAACGTGAGGTTAAACGCAGTTCGTAAGTATTAAGAGACAGGTGCTTTATGTGGGGTAGGTTAGGTTGAGGATCTGTATGAGGACGAATTAAAATTGAGTGATAATAGCGTAGGTTAAGATTGCTTCCTTTAAGAAACTAAGGACATTAACTAATCGTGGAATTTCCACGGGTCCCAATAGCAATTTAATAATCCTGTACTACAATATGTGTGTGCTAAATTATAGTTCGCTCCCAGGGCTCATCGAACAAATATGTAAATAAATGTAATTTTGCGACACGATACATCGTTTCGTTTTTTATGTATGAAAATCCTCTAAGCTGTTTTCCCTTTGTCATGATGTGCATTACCAGTCAACGAGGAAACGTATATTTTGCATCTGACAAGCTACTCATCTAGAAATTCCGGAATCATAGAGTTCAAGTTTTTCGAGCTCAGTGAATGCTTTGTCATTGAATTAAAGCAAATTCTGCGATATAACAGTATAAAGCCAATGCCCGAGCGTACAACTCGAAAATAACGTTTAAAAAATGAGTCCAATTGTAACTATACATAAACCAGACATAAGTAATAACTTAGTGAAGATTCTATAAAACAATACCATGAAGAAGTATAGTTTCCTATACCGAAAGTAGTAACCTAGCTATAATAAAGATATAACAAAATTCCTTCCATGTTTCAGCAAATCATCCAGTTGAGACCGTAAAAATACCCTGCAATCCCTTATATTATTATAACTAATCAAATAGCTTGTTTGAATGAGGCAACCAGACTTGAATCCAATGCATCTATTTTTCAGCGACTCGCCAGAGGTGCCGTGGAGTGAACGTTGTACAGGTTTAACATCAATAGGAAACTCGTGAATGCCAACGATTATCATTCGATGTATCTTAGCTTCAGCGGCTCATCGGTGCTGGTGGAGAAGTGAATGTTGTACACTTTTTTAGCTGCATAGAAGAACATTCCTACAGTTATCAGTCGATGTGCTAATCAACTTAATTGTGCTCACTATTAAAACAGCCGACCTTCTGTAACATGCGTTCTCTTATTGGGTGTATGAATACCAGGAAGAGCATAAATCCATCCAAAATGAGTTATTGAAACTTTTTTAAGTCTAGAAGATGGGTAAACTTTCTTGAAAGTAAATCTGATCCGTTATTATTAATATTATTTAACCATGATCCTAATCATATCGCTACATAAATAGACAAGTATATCACTTGTCAAGGCTTAGGCCGTGTTTGGAAATGATGAGGGTTGATGGAGATCTCTGCCATCTACTGTACAGCGAGTAGTATTATCGTAGTGTCTAGGTTATTATTATGTCCGCAGCGAGTTAATATTGTATATTAGTGTTGTATCGTAGTTCTTACTATGTCCGCAGGGAGTTAATACTTTATGCATATTATTATTGCAGCCTACTATCATGTAAGTAGAAGCATGATTGCAATGGGAATACTGGCACAGGTCCCGGGGGGCAGTCAGCGTCCGGAGATAATGAAGTTATGTCCATAGCCTATCTACCCACTGCATTCCCTATACGATAAAAAAGAGCAGATATTTCTGTAGTAAATACAACAAGAAAAATGTGAAATCCATGCACGGAGGTGTTCCCACACTCGTTCAAAAAGCTTGTGTACAATAAATCATGGGGGAACAAGAAGAAAAGAAATTAGCATTATTAGGAGCAGTATGAAACAAAACAGGAACAAAATATCATCTATTAAAGTTCTTACTACGGCTTGAAAATATCCTTGGAGTCCTCGTGGGTGCACACTCGCCTTAATCTACGACAAGCAAACGTAATTAACTTTCACAGGGGGTCATAGGGGCATAATTTGCCTTAATAAATTAGGGCAGCACTGTTCTCCAGGGTAATGATGATGCACTGCAATGTGTCGCACTGCATTATACGCGTTATTTACCACGTACAATGCCGTGCCGAGCTATATCTTTGTCATGATACAGCTGCAATTAACATGCTTTAGGCACACCAATCAAAAGTATTTCATATGCATAATTTTAAAAATTATTTAGAGCTGGTCATCTACAGTGCAATTCACCTGCATGGGCATCTGTAAGCTCGCGGTCATGGTGCATCAATTCAAGAGGAAGACAGCTTCATCTATTTTACTTGAAAACGCCTTCGTACTTCCATTTTTCGACTAAGAAATTGTACTAAGCTAGAGCACACTGTACCCATTACCCTAGTATAGTACGTTGTGAGTAGAAGATCAGCCGAATACTGTGAACAGCTGTTAGCATGAGTACAATACGCTAATACACTAGATTGCTACAACCAAAAGCAAACAGTGGTTATCATCCTGGTAAGCACGTAGTCGCGACAGTAAATAAATGGGTCGTACTTGAGGCTCAGAGACTCAAGCCCGACCGACACCTGACGAGGCTTTCTTTATACACCTCGATGGCGAGATCGAGCCTCACTTTTCTTGCGCAACACAAAGGCTCGAGCGAGAGTGTCGTCTGATCGAAGTGTTGCTTTGTTGTCCTAAATTAACGGAGTCTTACAATGAATTGGGCCCACGAGAGAAGGAGAAAAAGAAGTGATGGTCTATGGAAGAAAAGGTTGATCCTTGGGTGGCTCCTGAAATGACCTGGAGTTTCTGCAGCTCGAGATAATGAAATGGAGCCCGAATTGTGAGTGTCCTTGCTACAGACCGCAGGATAAAAGACATAAGAGTCAATAGTGGGAGATAGAGAAGTGGAACCCAAATGGTAATACCCTGCCAGTAGACCATAATGAGATATAAAATTAGGCCAATACAGAGATATAAGGAATAGTCATCAACGTTGGAAGTTCAGTAAAAATTTCTGGATGTATCAAACAGAATGAAATAAGTTCCAATACAAAAAAAAAAAAATGAAGCAGGCACCTTGCTCATAACCTGAGAAGATGGGGATCAAAAAACTTATGACGGGCCGGGTTTCGTTAACTAGCTACTGAAATGAATCACCGCTGCAGTGCCGGCAGTTAGAGAAGTGCTGACTATGCCTTTCGGTGTAGATCAACACCACATTCAAACTATTATTAACTATGCCTTTCTCAGCTCTCATTTAACTATATTTTCTTAATACGTACGTATTACTATGTTAGCACTGCTATTATGTGTTACATTAGCGAAATGTAGTTTTGAGTAAGCCCTGATTCTTGCTACTGCTCGAAGCGCAACAGACACCTCAGAACCCGCTTCTGAAGGTTTGTAAATTGTGTGATACAGTTTCCATGGAAAATGCCAGTACATACATAGACTATTGATTATTAAACGAAAATACTTTACAATTGAGAAGGCCAAAAAGAATTGAATCGGTCCGAAACAGAAGCAGTGCAAACTAAAATGAATGGCTACACGCACGCACTCACACAGATTGGTGCATCATGTGAAAAAGAGGCATGATTTGATGGATTGTTTTCGTTATTCCTACTGTTGTGCGCTCGCATCTAAAAACTTTTCATCATTACCGGCCGTTTACCGTTCTTAGAGGCTGAAAATACAGCGGCATAAAGGCAGGAATTTCAATAAAAGATGAAAAACGTCAGGAAAGGTGGATGAACGATAAAAGAGAGTAAAACTAAGTGTTAACAATTGACATATTCGTTTATTGTTAATCATTATGAAGTTAAACTGTTGGGCAACTTTTCGGCAAGTATTCAGTTTTATTGCTTGTTATCAGTAGAGCCCAGACATTGAGCAACAGCGGTTTATGAGCTTTAAGCAGTAAAAATAAGCAAGTATAGCATCCAAAATAAGCGCTTATGTTGACGAATTTAGGCATTGTACTTTAGGCGAAAAAAAAAACAAAGCAAAATAAGCACCAATATTTTCTTATTATTAGCGTTTAAAACAAAAAATTATATCATTTCAAACATTTCTGGAGCTATGTCAACCCAAAAAAAAACTCTAAAAGGGCATTATTCCGGGTATAGACCTTCGGCGTTCCGCTCTAGGTAACAAAGAGCAACACCCATCATGCAATTTGCCTTTTTCCGGCTGTAAGCCTACAAATTTGCCTCAATTAGTAATTGATAGTTTTGGTGACGGAATAGAAAGAACATTTAGAATTATTGTCAAGATAAGCAACATTTGCATTACCCAGTTAGAAATTGTAAGTGAATTTCAGTCCTTAAACAAACTCAGTTCACATAGGCTAGCTTGAAAAAGGTTTGTAGGTTTGTTAGGAAAATGGGGCTCACTCTTCAAGTGAAAAGCTACAGAAGCTACACTATCTTTTTTTGTTTTTGTAGAGTTGTGGCACAGAGCAATGTACTGTATGGTGCATGGAGTGTTTATAGGCGTCGTTTTGTGACCACCTTGCGGATCATTTCGCCTGATTCCGCATGATCCGTGCGTTTTGTGACCACTTTTTGACGTGATTCGGATAGCAATCAACCGTGATCATTGGTGAAAATTGATCGCACCGTGATTTCACTCTCGGGCTGATGAATGATGATGCATGATCAAAAAGTAATTTCAGTCGTAAGCCGAGCAAAAAATCAACATTTGAAATACAAAGTTCGTGATGTTTCTTATAATATTTAAGGAAAAATTGGATAATATTGCTATGATTGTTTGCATCACTGACTTCCGGAATTATGGTTCCGTTATAGCGTGGGCACACTATCGCAAAAATCGCTCAGTCACGCAACTTTTCCCTGCGGCCGTCTCGTTGCCGTGACTACTACTCCTGGTGCATTAATGTCAGGCTAAAACTATGCGTCATTGCAACTTTAAACTAACACAGAGGTAGGAGGTATTCTAAAAGCTTCACCATTTCGGCTTGTTATAACGTGCAAACTGTAAAAACGACTTATACCTTATAATATTATCTGCATATTCTTTTCAGTCCATGCCGAAGCCTAGGGCGCTGCAGCGTCTCGAATACTAATTTGCATTGCAATGCAACTTTGGCGTACGTGTGCCCACGCTCTTAGTTTTATTCTTGTGCATGTTCAAAATACATAAATACTGCTAGTTCATTTTTTCATCGACTTCAAATCATTGACCGTTCTTGTGCTTTTCGGTGGCCATGATGATGATGACGGTGATTCTGATCAAGAATGTAGGCACAAAATGACACCATATGTACGCCCTATGCTCGTATGTCGTTGGCTTGTTGCACACAATAAATAGGTGAGTACACGATAATTCCCTAAATTGGAAAAGGTCTCCGAACAGTTTAAACGTAGACTAATTGCCGGAATAACATAAGCGCTAGCAAATATTTTTAAGTACTAACAAAAGTTTTTAAGCGCTCACAAAATTTTTAAGCACTAACAAAATTTTTTAAACGCTAACAAAAATTTGGATGGTGCTTACAAGCATTTTAAGCGCACCAAAATCTTACCATTTATTAAGCAGCCAGCTTAAGTAAAATAGGCTTTAAGCATTTATTTCAAGCAATGTCCGGGCTGTAGTTATCAGTGTCTATGGACTAAAAAAAAAAAAAAAAAAAAAATTCTATAATTGGATTAAAAATACGTCATATCTGTGCTGCGTATAGTGCTGCTAACTGTGCAGATGGTAACTCAGTATACCTTGCTTCTCGAAGTGAAGTCATCCAACTGATGTAAATATTTGTTATGAAATGCGTCAGTGGAGAAGAAAAGGCACTTGATATAATTTGGAGCTACTTCACCAAAATGATGATGACCGTGAATAAAATAAATATTCTTTACTAGGTACACATAGGGACATGGTACACAAGACAACTTACCGTATTACTAGAGTTACAATAGATACAAAAATCAAGCTATATCTTCATTAAAAACTACACTGCATTGCGGCCTATTGTTTGGTCCGTGCTTGGTAATAGCAGGTATGCGCTGCCATCGGTTGTACATGTTCGATAGTTTGTAGCCTGGACCGTTGTGGACCCCCTTGAGTAAGACGCAGCCTTAGCATCGAAAGAGCACAATTCCATGGGAGATTCACCGTCATTGATACAATTTATGGCCTGTCTGAGTTTGAATCTATCCATTTCTGTTCCATGTTGGGCTTTAAGGCCTAAGTACGTGCCCAAAAGTCTCTACCAAGAGATTCAAGCCCTCATAGATGAATAATTGTTAGTACAACCCGCACAGCAGTGGTCTTAAGCCTGCAACAGACGATACGCTTCAGTCATATTTCTCCAATTCACTGTGTTCCAATGTTCCTTTGTCTTCAAGTAGACACAACTGTGAGTCTACGTAACAATCGGTCAAATGTTAGCCGTCGTATCAGTTTGTGGAGTCGGTGTCACTTGTAAAGTTTCTGATAATTCGTCAAAGTTTGAGTGAATAACAGTTGAAAAGTATCACACTGTTCTTCAAACAGACAGAGCAAACATTCGAATACTGTGAAAAAAACGCAAGACAAAACACTAACGTCTGCAGCGGATTTTACCGAGATCACTCCTTGTCCCAGTCAATTGTGAGTGATCAAGTGTCCGTACTTCATAGGCTATTCTATTGACAAATTGTACCTTTCCCAAGAGCCTAAAATTGACAAATCGCATTTTTAAGCCCAAAAAAATCGGGTATTCCACATACGTTTGGCAAATCGGACAAAGCTTTCTTAAATCTAAAAAGTTAGGTCATTGCACAGGAATTCCAGATATTAGGTGAGGTTAGATTGGCAAGTACTGGTTTTCCTATAATCGAAAAAATAAAAAACTTGAAACGTCAATTTTGTGTAAAGTGAGTGTCAGTATCAGGAGTGAGCGAAATAGAAGCCTAATTGTGAGCGCCTGCATGTCAAGCACAACATAGAGAATCAAATGAGCGGCTACGCCGAGATACACAGAAAACAGACCCCAAATGGTTTGGATCCATGTCCGCAGTGTTCGTCAAACACTTAGTAAAGTTAAGGGGCACAGCTGCGGTCACATTACCGTAATAGCTAAAGCTTGGTAGTTATACTCTTAACTATGACAATGAATAGTAATGAACTCTTAATCGCTTCAGGCCTGAAAACTTTTTGTTTATCGCAATAAAGTTAAAATTATAACAATAGGAAGAAGAAGAGGAAGTAAAATTAACCTGGTAGTGACAGTCAAAGAAGTGACACTGGAACTGTACGTTTTAACTTACGACGTATTTTGGGCAAGCGAATCCAGAGGTGCTCTGGTGGTGAGAATGGCTTAACCCTTTACCGGGCCGCTGAAAAAACAGAACTAGGTATCTCGTAAGAATAATGTCACTTGCTAGGTAAATGAATAACATTTGTCAAGATTTGAACTAATGAGGTCGTACTGTACAAGTACTGTACAGTTTACTCACTTCCGACCAATATTTGGCTACATCCTTCAGAAGCACTGTATCGTACGGATCAATGAAATTATCTGACGTTCAGAAAATATTCTACCATTGCTCAGCAAAGAAGCAAATATAATCAGCTTAGTCTGCTTATAGGTTTCGTGTGGCCTTTTCGCTAAAGATATGCACCGATTGAACGAGATAAACTTACAGCCGGTTCAGACGACAGTTTCTAGTGGAGTCCTAACAGCCCGTCCGACAACGAACGTGGCTGTGTTCGTCTCAACAGCAGACTAGTGTACAGCTTCTGGAGTTCAATTGATTCCAAATTTTTGACGAGGTATCCGAAACTTTAGCAATGTTACTTACGAAGCCAATTACCTTCACTGCTATTATTTGCAGTAATTCATTTGGTAGACCAACAGCTGTACTCTCGGGAAAAGCCTAACTGAGAGAACGTATTAGTCAAATCAACGAATGTACTTACTGTAGCTAGTCGCCCGGCTGCACTATCGTTGTTCAGGACGATTTTGCGTTCAAGTAAGCTTTCCTACGCGCGCCACCACTGAAAGAAATACTACCTAGGCTAACCTATCCTAACCTACCTTTACCTAACCTAACCTCCTTACCTCACCTTCTAACCTAACCTTAACTAACCTAACCCACCCTAACCTTTCTAACTTTACCTAACCTTACCAAACGTTTCCTAACGTTACCTAATCTAATTTAATCAGCGCTACAGCGAGCAGCGCGGCGCACCAACTTGAACCCCGCTCACACGCACGTACACAATCTGCGTACACAAATCGTCGCGAACGACGATAGCGCCGCCCGGCTGTGTACGATGTTGAATCCGCTTAAACTGTGAATAGACCTTGGGCTTTCTACGTTCTAACTCACTCAGAATCTGAAGAGACATCCGGAACTTCTCTGGTGACACGTGCTCAACAAGCTAACATTTTCAGCAGTTTTTGCACAAGTAGGCCTAATGTTGTCTTTAGGAGGCGTCTCGAAAACTTTCAGAAGATTAGCTGAGAGAACTTGTTCACTTGATTATAGCGTGAACCTGGCAAAATTCTGAACACGTATTCCAAAACACAACAGTTAAATTCAATCGAATAATACTCACCGATAAGAGGCCGTTCATTTCATCTCGGTTGCCCGTACGCCTTCCGTCACCGTCGGCATGCTGCCATCTTGGATCGTATGGGAATTCCCTACCCAACTGCCGAACTAACTCTATTTCCGAACAAACAGTTATATTTTATAGGTGAAAATAATAATCCCATCAAATAATAACTGTTTGTTCGGAAATAGAGTTAGTTCGTAAGTATAACTCTTGAATTTTTTCTACGATCTCTGAACACAACACTTTTAATAGAGGCGTAATCTTTCCATAAATTTTTAACTTTATCAGCAATCACAATGAAAAACAATGACACAATCTAGTTACACACTAGAAGTAACACTGCAGCTTAATTCGGTTTCAATGGTATATTTGCAAAGCGCAACACATCACACGACCGGCCGACATCACTCAATCACTGAAACAACGACTAACACTGAACGCATATGTTTGTTTTCTTCAAACGTGCATAGATATCGGCTTTTTTTTATCTCTACTCAACTGAATGGTCGTACAAATTACAGTTTCCGTGCACTTTTTAACAAAATGTCACTACTGTAACTTGCTAATTGGTTTATAAACACACTGGAGTTCCTTATTCAAAGAGGACGCCTACACTTAGGCTAATATTTTATGCATATTATTATATTTTTCAAACCCGCTACCAGGTAGGTTACTTTCCTAATAAATTAGCCCTACTTTGTTAATCATAGTAACCTTAAACTTGGCTAGAGCATATAACAA
>LQNS02278125.1:28083868-28096497 GCA_001587735.2 Parhyale hawaiensis
TTGCAGTTTTGAAGTTCCCACCTTGACAACGACATTCGCTGAGAATGTCGAAAGCTTGGTTAAAATAAAATTCGTCGTCCAGAAGAAGTATTATTTTACGTTATTAAATAGGTGTATGTTTATATATTGGTCTTTGGGTGCCTGATAGTTAGATATCCGGACGTGGAGGCGAACCCCGGTCCTCGTAGTTCTGGGTCTCACTCCTGCCACATCCTATGCACTAATGTTCGAGGTCTACATATATGGTAATTTGGCTGAGCTCGCCGTAGCCTCTTCCAATTATGACCTGATGCTATGTTCGGAGACGCTCGTCTCAAACCATCGCCAGGTTTCTCAACTGATGATCCCGAACTTTGAAAAGCCAGTGCTGCGGTTGCGAGACTCTTGCCCTCGATTTAGTGGTTTGGCTGCTTACGTTCGAAAGTGAGTTATTGTGTCTAGGCAGAGTGAATATGAGTGCTTGTGTCGTGAGCTGATGGTGCTTCGAGTCTCTTGCTCGTTCAGAAACTTCTATTTGTTTTTAGTGTATCGCAGCCCGGCTGCTGATGACAGGGTCTTTGATTGTCTCTTGGATGTAATGGCTAGAATTCTGCTTTTGTTTTATGAGTGATTGTAATCGTCACCATTTGGAATGCTTAGGCTCTGGGAGGACCGATTGCCATGGCCATGCAGCCTTCAAGTTTGCGAGTGCCTTTGGTTGTGAGCAGTTAGTTGAGGGTCCCACCCATTTGATGGGAGGTGTTCTTGACCTACTGATGACTGATGCTCCTGATCTGGTTGGAGTGTCGGTGGTGTCTCCCATTGGTTCCTCGAACCATGGTGCTCTCTCTGCGACGCTGCAGGTTCGTCAGCGGGCCCCCAGAGTCACTATTAGGCTTGAAATATTTTTAACATCAAGAGTGAATTGGGACTCCGCTGCCAAGGCGGACCTTTTATTGCACTACTTTGATGGGAAGCAGAGCCTGGACCGAGTGCGCATTCCTTTAGCGTGTGATCCTGAGCCGAGGTTCCCCGGTTTTGCTTCCAGATCTTCTGAAGTGCACCGCCTTCTTTTTGTCCTGCACCCATGTGGGGGCACAGATCCATCTGGTATTCTTCCTCTCTTTCTTCGGAGGGTGGCTGGGGTGCTCGCAGTACCGCTTGCTTTTGCTTCCGTGTTCACTCGGATGTTACGGATATGCTCTTTTCCGGACTTCTCGCATCTCGCCCATGTGACGCCTTTTCCAAAGGGCTCTGTTTCATTCCGAACCTCTGACTATACACCCATCTACATCACACCTGTTTTGTCGAAAGTTTATGAAAGGTTGGTTGCGTCGAGGTTTCATGTTTTCTTGAGAAGCAGGCTGTCCTTCCCCCAATACAGTATGGTTTTCGTAAGGTCTTGGGAAATTGTGATGCTCTGCTTCATATTTTTCAGGTGTTGCAGCTAGCTCTTGATGGGGGTCATGAGGCAAGGTTGGTGCAGCTTGACTTCAGTGCTGCTTTTGATTGCGTGAATCACCTTGGGCTGCTCCATAAGCTGAGATTGGTGGTTTAGTTTTTGCGGTAAGTAGTCAGTTTTTATCTGACAGGCCTCAATGTGTAGCTGTTGATGGGAAGAGAAGTGAGTTTTTGGATGTGATGTCTGGTGTCCCACAGGGTAGTGTTCTGGCCCTTTGTTATTCATTGTATAACAGTGGACCTGTTTAATCTTTTTAATAATTTACTTGTTGGTTACGCTGGTGATGTTACTTTGCCGGCTGTTTGAAATAAGCCTAGTGATAGGTTGGAGGCTTCAGAATCTATTCGGCATGATTTGGAAGAGATTGATTCCTGGTGTTCTAGGTGGGGGTTAAGGCTAAATGCGGGCAAGACTAAGACTATGTTCGTGTCCAGGTCGCGTACAGTGAGACCTCTTGTTCCTGCACTCATACTGGATGGTGTGTCACTTCCTGTGGTTGATGACTTGGTAATATTCGTTGTCAATTTTGATCCAAAGTTGACGTTTGAGCCCCACATTCGTTCGGTTGCCTCACGTGCATCGCAGAAAATTGGTCTTTTGAGGCGTACTTAGAAGGGTGTTTGGCTCGGTAGAATTGACACGTCGCTGCTTTAATTGCTATGTCCTCCCTCTTCTGGAATACTGCTCCGTAGTCTGGGGTTCTGCTGCCAATTGTCATCTGTCATTGCTTGACAAAGTGGTTCGTCAATGTGCGTTCATGCTGGTTGATGTTGTGCCTTGTGATCTGGCGCATCGTCGCAGAGTTGGTGGGGTCTGCTTTTTTGTATAAAATTTACATCTGCCCAATTCATCCACTGTCTGATTTTCTTCCGGAGACAGTTGTTTGGGTGAGGTATACTCGGCGTACTGGTGCTCTTCATGAGCTTGCCTTGGAACCGTTACGATGCCGAACGGGCCAGTATTCTCGTTCATTTTTTCCATCGCTTATGGATTTTTGGAATTGTCTTGATGGCTCTGTCTTTGTTGGTGCGGGTATTGGCAGTTTTAAACGATCTGTACGCAGAGCTATTCTGTGATCTCGGATTTTCTCATTCCTTTTTTCTTATTTTCTTCACTCGCTGGGCGGGTTGCATGGGGGTTTGTTAACATCATGGAGTTTCTCCGTTTCCACGTCGCCAGTCTAGTGTGATTTAATAATAATAATAACTGTATATATATATCGCAAGAAAAATTCTATATCTCTTACGATTTTAAGCGACGTAGAACTTGGAGAAGTTATGCTGGTGCCACACGCTAGCCCAAAAAAAAACGAATCTCCGATTTTTTTTACCACCAAATCGATTTCTAAGCACCTGCGCAGTCACACTTCTACGTGAGATTTCAGGATGGAGCATGAAGTGTTTTGTGCGCGATTCCCTCGTCAAATGCGCAAAATTTTATTAATAAACCGCCAGTGGCGCCACTTACCGTATGTCGCTTTGTTCGCTCGCGTCATCATGACAGCTCATTATTTTTAAAGATATTTTGTCATAAATTTCGTCTTAATAATAATTGTGAAAGCAATGGGTAACATGTATAATATTATTGTGCTTGTTGGGCTTGTATTTGTTACGCCGTTCAGCCTATGGGCCGTGACAAGGTCGTTTATTTGAACGGAGCTCGAAGTCTGTTCACTATCGGACCATTTTAATGTGAGATAGGGGCGACATATTGCGAAAAATATTTCGCCCATCCGCGAGAGTTCTTCAGTTTTTGGCAAGCGTGTGTACAATAGCCTTTAGTGTTTTTTTGCAGTTTTTTTTTTTTTTTTTTTTTGCAGTAAGTTCGTTCATTTGACTATCGCGGTCTCTCAGTTACACTTTTGAATGTCTTGTTTTTTTTTTCAAAAACATGACTGTTTGTTTACCAGAGCTGGACAGGTTTTTTATACCGCGTATTGGAAATGCAGTCACTATTGTAAGAAAGACTTCGATTTTCAACACCACTACCAACGAAACATAAAATACTTGCAAGCTTGTGAGTACACAAATAAAGAGTCTGTACTTCGTAGGTATAGCTCTGTTTGAAACGTTATTGCTAAGGCACGTTGGTACTCGAAGGGCTAATGCTTGCGAAAGGATATGGCCCGTTGCCCCCATAATCAGCACTGTTTCTGGTGCTCTTAGATCAGCATTACTCCACCGGTAGCTTGCAGCCCCTTTTGGTGGTTACGCGGAGTCTTGCTGGAAGTGGTTAATATTCTTGAGTAATACTTTCTTCTCTTTTGTAGCATATATCTATAGACAGTATAATAGGCTGCTGATAGCAGAAGTTCGCATGAACCTCTTGTTATTACTTCTTGCTATTGGCTTTGTGGTCGCGTAGTTACAAACATCGTAACCGTACAGCTGCAGGCACGAATGCCACCATTTAATTGCTGAAATTTTACATTTTTACTCTTCGATTTAACATCTGAGTCTGTCTGTTATTTAGGAATGCATCGGTTGGAGGTGCAAACCCCTTTGATCATGACTTTTGAAGGTTAGTATAATAAAGTGACAAAATTTGAGCCCCGATATCGGTACTTCTTCAAGCAACTGTACAGTTTACGTTACCGTAACTTTACAAGGCATTTGTGCTGAGTTCATTCGTAATCTACTCTGAGAGAGGAATATCAAATTTATAAGGCAATTCCAAATGGTGAGAGGAACACTGCGTGACAGGAGTAAGCACGTTTATGCCGGGAAGAGGTAACACAATCTTGGCCGTCCCTAAAGCTAAAATCGTAAACCAGCTACTGGTGCTGCCAAAAATCCTGTTAGGAGCACATATGCGAGAAATCCTAATTGCCGCTGACAGAGTTGTAGCCAAACAAAGGCGATGCTGCATAAGCAAGAATGTGGGCTTTACTCGCGTGTTCATGCCCCGGGAAGGAAGTCAGTTCAGCGTTCAGTGCCTCTCAGACTTGTGTCATGGAGCTGGCAACGTTTTCCACCATAATGGCACGTGCCAATTGTAACGTTTCAATTGTCTCTCTTCATTACAGCCTCCTGTAGAGTAGGGAAAGGCACCCCAAGAGAATTGTCTGTTCGAGGCTCAGTGCCTATCAGAGTGTTGTGGCATGAGGTTGTACTATGGCGCAGGCTGTGAGTTGCCGAGAGGGCTCTAGTTTTCAGTGAGATTAAATTCACAAAGACGTGTCTATATTTTAACTAGGTATTCAGTTACATTATTAGTTGCTGCTACGGTTATGAAAACTTGCCTTAGAGAACCTCGGATGTTTCGCCTTTGTTTGCTGTTCTGTGTAACGACCTTTCGATTCCCAAACTCATGCAGCTAGAGAAGCCTTTAGTATCAAAAAGGCTATATGTTGTTATTGATATTTTGTCAGCTGAGATGAAATCTTATGTTCAGTTGAGTCTTTTTCGATAAAAAAAATGAAAAATCGACATTTGTAAGTAAATTATATCCGAAGTTAATCTTTAAATTACTACATATGTATTAAGAATTTGAAAAGTTGTCTAGCGTAAATAATTTTTTCAACAAACTTGTTTTATGCCATAATTTTCTATTTCTTCTAAAATAGTCCGTCCATACTCCAGATTTGTTATAATTTAGAACAAAAATGAAGATCGCCTCCATATTTGTATTAGTTTATGGAGACACTTTCAGTACTGAAGTTCAAGACCTAATTTACGCAGTTCTTTGACAGTCCATATGAATCTAGGTAAATGATCTGGGATGGAGCAATTCGTAACTGGAATTACAGCACAAGTTGGTGGTCGACGAGCGGTGTAATTCACTCATGGTTTATTTAAGTTTCTCTATTCTATCTCGACAAGTAAAAAAATAAAACAAAAAGTTGGAATTGCATTGCGCAATAATCATATAACTATGAGTTTGGCATGTGCATTGGTAAAGGCATCGCTGACTTAAATTATTCCATGGAGATAAACTGATATTGATAATTGAAGTTGTCCGAAACGTCAGCCATGAGTACTGGTATCACTATTATGGATAGAGTTTCAGGCGTTAATCTCAAACTGATTAGTACTCTCAAAGGTAATTGGTGTGAGTTTAACTCTTGAAACTCGATCCAAAGAGGTGAAACCAGTGCTTATGTGCCTCAGTAGACAATGAATTCACCCCATTTGTGACCTTCTCTCATACTTTGCTGCAGGGAATCTTGGTCTTATTGTATTCTAATGGGAAAAGCCTTTGCAGAGAGATGGCATAGTCTCGTTAAGATTGGGTTAAGCTTAGCATGAAGTAGATTGGTGCATACCAGTCGAATACGAGTATGTATAATGAAAACAAATTTATGCCTACGGCACTTCAACAATCATTGTACTTGAAAAGTGCAACTTCTGCGGGGCGTGTCGAATTAATATATGTGAGGGAGTTATGCCGTCACCGTTGTCCATTTTCATGGTACGCAGTTTACCGCACACTTTCTGTGTCTGCAAAGTGACGCGCAGTCTCGTTCTTGCGCAAGGGCTTCTCTTCTTCTTCTTCTTCCGAAAAAGTCAGATCGTGCAAGAGCTCGTGCGTGACCTCCAGAGATTTCGTCTCACACTCTTCATGTTCTTTCAGTTTCGAACGAACAATAGAAAAAAAAAACGAAAGCTTCACTGAAATCAAGTGAAGCATCGCGCTAAAAATAACAATGGTTGGAAAAATAGTCGCTGTATTGTTTCAATTTCCGACCGATGCACTAGAAACCGACTCGTAAACAAACGCACAAACGACCACACGTCCTATAATGTCGGGAAGAGAAGAATGCCTAACAATTTAGGAATAATGTCACTTTAAATATAAGAGTGTGTGCAATTAACTTATATGAAAACAGTCAAAAAATGTGTTTATATCTGAATTTTGGGGAGGGGCGTTAGCAGAGATAAACAGACCCTGACTGAGCAGTGTGTGCTTCCGTCAGGTCAGTTCAGTAGTTCGTAATCTCTGCTATTTATTATGCGGTTCTATCATTTTCGGGCAAAACATTATCGTATTTTAGTCGTGCTGTTAATTTTTTTATCTTGCCTACACGTTTTGCTTATTTGCTTACTTCCTCCCTGCAAAGAAAATTTTTCCTAGAGGAAGAAAGTAGAACAAAGAACCCTTTCAGAAAAGAACTATACAGCCTCTGTAAAATTGGGCCAGTCGTATGAATTATAGCCGTGATTGCAGTGCTCAACAGCGAAGTGAGGCTGTATTGCATTGGTAACGGTATTATCTCTATGGTGTCAGAACTCCACGCCACAGGGGGGGGGGGGAATTATTGCTCGGTAGGGAGTCAGTGCATCTCAGACTGTTGTCGCGTGATGCTGGGCTACACTGCGGGCTGTGAGTACCACGAGGGCTTTTTTTCATTGTGTTTTTACCGCGTCCGTTTAAAATACCTGTGCCCTGTACTTCGCAACTGCAGGAGATATGAGGAACAAAGTGTATTCAGTGCATATACTTAAGTATATATTTTGTAAATAATTGCGGTTTGCAAATGTACAATATTTGAGAAATAAAGATGGAATTTAGTCGATCGGCAAAATTACGCATTTTGGTGTTTTATGTACAGCTAGTAGCAGTTTTCAGAGTGGTAGTAATGCATCGGAACCTTAAGCTTTCACTAATTAGCTCTAGCTTTTTTCGCTCAATTGTTTCCTGTTGAATAACCGAGTAGAAAATCATTTGCCTAATTGCCGATTTTCGTTAGCGTAACTTCTGCCCCTATTCATTTTACGTTGGGTAGCTAACTGATAAAAATTTCGTTTGTCGAAACATGAATTTTTAATGTTTAGCAATAGCAGGACACGCGTTGTGGCACAATGCCTCTGCTGTTGGAATTGCAATCTCGGCTGTAAAAAATTCATGGGGTTTTTGTCAGCGGGACTCAAATGCTGTCGAAAAGTGGCAGCAGCCGATAATTATTTCATCCATGGACTCGGCACTGAAAATGTGTCACATAGAATTCCATAATTAACGATCAGAGGACATAGAAGCAGTGCATATTATAGAGTCGAAATCACATTGCTATATACATATAAATGAAATGAACCTACAATAAAATTAATACTGAGCTAAATTTATACATTGGATTACTTCATGCGATCTCTTTGTTTAATGAGACTTCATGTATTTGCTACCTGCTCTTCTCTTATTTTTTTCACAATTGATCATATTTAGCATCAAAACTAATACTTCTTAAAATGTACTTCTTGACTTATGTCTTGCGATACCTTAGTTTCATAAGCCTCTGCATTTGCTACTTTCCCGGGTATCGTTTTCGAACAGTGGTGGGCACTTGCAGCCCAGTCGCAAAAGTACAAAAAAAAAAGCGGCAGGCTGCAGATCGTCAGCTGAATTACTTTAGTAGCAGGGCCGCAAATGGCCGCCGGTGCCCACCTTCGGTTTTCACCGCTAGCTAAGCAGCTTTCACGGTGGAAAACCACACTAGGTGCGAAGAGCGGACACTATATACTTGTGCAACAGAATTAAATTTGCTAAGAAAGTAGCGTAACTATAGCTATCATTATTACAAAGTCGCATGCAGTCAGTTGACTTATGGCTCGTTCATTTGACTCGTCAGAGTCAATCTAAACCAAACCCACTCGTTTGAAGCGTCAGGCGGGTGCCTTGGCCTGGCCCCTTGAAGGTGTTAATCTCGAATCAATTACCCTTGAAACAGCCCGAAACTCAACCATGCTCCGTAAAGGGGAATTTCCCGTCTTTAACACTTGCGACGCGATTCAGAGTGTCGCGACCAACGCTGCGGTGTGAAGCATCGTACAAGTAGGATTGCCTGCAATCGACTTTAACCAGTCAATGGAACGTCATGCCTTCCACATGTACTAAATAGTCGTATGGTTCTGCACCCATAGTTGGGTATGATAATAAATACCGTTATCACGATAACCGATATCTTATGAAGTAACTAATGGCCGAAAAGTGATAACCGATAAGTTGAATTTGGTATTTTAAGAATATAAATCTATAAATCCAAGAGTTTATCTTGGCCATCATCTGTTAGGCCAGTTCACACTGATCGCTTGTACGTGTGTTCCCAGCTAATGCATCCAGGTAAGCACACTTGCATAATTACCAAAAAAATAGTTGCTGCACTGTTAGGCAGCAAAATTTGGCTTAGCTAGTGTAACTAGTTAAGTTTGGAATACGTCTTCAGATTTGACGTGAATTTGATAGAACTGAGAAAGTCGCGTGCCAATCTGCTCTTTAAACGAACGCAGCTACATTTTCGGGCGATTAGCTGAACACCTTCAAAAGAATATGGTGTGACCGGCCTCTAGATTATTCCTTAGAAGACAACTGGCTCACAATGCTAGCGTTGGTTTCCATAAACTTGATCACATGTGTGTTTTCGCCAGACAGAGAGCTCCTCCTTGCCCTGATAAACGGCGGCCCCAAGCGACTGCCTGGTATTTAGGAAGATGTTAATGAGAACCTTCTCGCTGCTGAATGCTATGTCCGCCAAGCTTTCTGTCACGTGAGCCCGCAGCCACGTGGTACTTCAAAGACCTGTGAAAGCCTACCATCATTTGTAGAAATCTCTCAGGGCTAGCTAACAAAGTATGATTGCACGTATATTATAGTTGAGTTTAATTGCGTTTGTGAACGGTGAGCTGCGTCGTCGTAGAACATTTTTCGCAGATTGTTTAGGCAACAACCTGGGATTTATGTCTATTATGTAGGTGCTTTCAGTAGCTACGCTTGTTTTAAAGAACACTATTGTTGGTGAAGATGTAACTCCATTTATCCAGTTACTACTCTACTACGAACTTTACTTGACTCCCGTTGTTCCCGAAACTGAATCATGGATACTCTATTATTTTCCACCATAATAACGAAAACATAACGGGCAGACAAACAAACGGAACGGCAAAGGTGGAGGTAAAACCGCTGTTATCGTAAAATCTATATATAAAATTTTCACGCACTGGCTCATACTGCACATAAATATCTGTACGACAGCAGTCAGTAAGAGATAGTTAGTGGTGTGGTATCAAAGACAGAAGACTCAAATGACGAGTGTGACCCTCCGACTGTCGCGTTGCTGAGTAAAGCCGCGGTAAAGCCGAGATCACATTAGCAACGTTTGCGCCGCTCAAGTCTGTCAGTCGTTCAGAGAAAATGTTGTTGACAGGCTCATTGATCTTCACACTTGACTGGGCGTGTGAACGGTGCGGTGCTACTGTGTAGAACGTTCTCCGCAACATATTTGCAAAATAACTATAGATTAGTAGCGCAAATTGGTTGCAATGACGAGTCTAGTTGTATCAACTACCTACATTTTCAATCGTGATTAATAGAGAGCTTCATAAAAAGCGGCTTAGATACAACTAGGTACCAGCCGTCGACAGGCGGCAGAACAGCAGTGAGCGCCCCTGCTAATTACTGTCAACTGTTGTCAACTACCGTCAACTGCCGTCAACTACCGTCAACTGCAGTCAACTACCGTCAACTGCAGTCAACTACCGTCAACTGCAGTCAACTGCCGTCAGCTACCTACCATCAACTGCCGTCAACTATTTACCGTACTGCCGTCAACTACGTATGGTTAACTACCGTCAACTGCCGTCAACTACTTACCGTCAACTACCATATACTGCCGTTAACTACAGTATTAAAAGAATAGAGCATTAATAGATTATGAGAGCCATTTACAATCTTAGAAACAGTACAAAATGGGACACCTGTATAAATTGATAGTACGAGACAAAAAATGCACCTCTTCTGCCCTGTAAAACCTTCGAAAACTTTTTCTTCAGATACGAAGTGTTTTTACTATCGTCCGAGACATAGATCAAAGGTTACTGTACGGCGATGAGGAGTATGGTAAGGGATTATCTTCAATAGAATACCGCAATAGTGGAAAATAGATCTCAAGGACGATGGGATATAGCTGTAATCGGATATTATAAATAATCTTTAATCGGCTATAATTATAAATTAAGCATCTTAGAAAAACCCAATCGTAAATATACTTGGTATCGATACGACGAAAAATATTTCAAAAGTTTTACAGTGCACCAGAAGTGTATGTTTTCGTTTCTCTAAGTTTATGCAGTTGTTTCATGTTGATTTTTTTTCTAAGATTGTCCTTCTCAAATGGCTCAGAATCTGTTAAAGCTCCATCTTCTTGAAACTGTTGTTGACCGCAATAGATGGTAGTTGACGGCAGTTGACGATAGTTGACGGTAGTTGATGGCAGTTGACGCTAAGTAGTTGACGACAGTTGACGGTAGTTGACGGCAATTAGCAGTGTCCACAGTGAGCAATAATTCATTACGTCAGTACAAGAGGTTTGGTCTAAACTGTCTATGCTCTGCATGTACAGAAATGAAAGCGTAGAAACAGAATAATCAGCTTTAAATCATCAATAAATTTCCTCTTACCAGTAAAATGTCATTAGGTGTCTTGCAGCTTTCGTTTACAACACACAGAACTTTGAGGTTATGTTCGCTTTACAATTAAAACGCCTGAACGGAGTGGTTTTAATATAAAATTTAGACATAAAACAGCAAAAATTTGCACATGTAAACACTTTTTTGCTTCTAAAAACCTAGGTCAGCCAACCTGTGTTAATATGCCATAATTATTTACGTTTTAGCACGCAACAGATTCATACTTGTACATGATAAAATGTTTACCCAAGTTATAGGCAATGGCGTCATGGCTGTGGCGTGATTCGTGCATTACTGTAAAATTGTAAAGTATTTGCAATATTTTTACTGCTCTGTCCTATTTAATATATGTAAACAACATTGTTTTATGTGCAATTTATATTTCAAAAGCAATTGAATCGGGCGTTTCATAAAATGAAGCTCACCCGAAGTTCGCGTCGACGGCGTCAAAAATGCAACCTCAGTATTCTGGCGTCGCTTCTTCTAGCCCTGCTAGCGGCGCCGTTTCGTTGGCCATTCGGCTGTGACGGCAACGAAAGTTCCTACTGTGAACTCTGCTTTCGTCAGTGGCCCTGCTGGAGACTATGCAGAAGCTATCGCAAGACTCCAGCCGCAACTAGAAAACGAACATTTTCCGCCGAAACAACAGCTCTATCACCGATGTCACAAAATTAATCGCTGAATTTACACATTTACTATGCGCCGTTCAGCTCACATGATGAATTGGCGTAAGTACTGTAGTCGAAATGAATCTAGTTATTTATAAAATTTAAATTTCATTTGCAGAAACACAGTTTTACCAAAATACCGGTACACCATCTTTGCCCAAACTTTATTCTGACCGAAAAGTAATTTTTATCAAATCTCTTTTCAGCAAAGAGTCATTATGCCATAACATTCTTTATGACGAAAAATCAAAATATCATTCATGCCAAAACATCATGTACTGTACATCGAAATAAGAGGGCTAAGGGCAATAAGAAGACATGCCATTGCATTATTTTACCCCGCCCAGATGAATCTCAGGGTCCAGTTTCAAATTCTAATGGCGGATCTTCAGTATTCTCTCTAGAGAGTGAATTCCAGTTGGGATGGCTGTACAGCAGTCACTAATGTATATTCAAAAGCAAGTACGTCCACTTCTCTAAGTTCCAAGGGAAAATATGGTCCGGAAGCCCGGAGATATTTGTTTCACATCTCGCGTACGAAAGGTTTGACCACTGGTATGGATAGGGCCCTTGGACGGGACCTTGGAATGGCCTTTCTTAAGTTCCGCAAATGTGGACTAACAGTAGAGGGCGCCACCCATAGTGCTGACAAAATCTGGTTTATGTCACATCTCTGAGTACATCTACCACACCTGTGCCAAAATGTTCAGTCTTAGGATCTAATAAAAGATTGATAATTCTCAAAAAAAAATTCACGTTTAATTCACATCTTGAGTACATCCGTCAAACTTTGCTTGATTATAGTCCATGACCAGCTGTTTTAGGATTCGCGATTCTTAAGTTCATCAGTTGTGGAATAAGGGGCTTAAGAAAGGGTTTAAGTAGCTAAAATGCCAAATCACCTTAACACTGGACTTCATTCACATTATGAGTACATCCACCAAACTTGTGCCAAAATGTTCAGTCTTCGGGTCTAATATCGATATCGATATCGATAAAATGGAAAGCCTCCAACGCAGAGCAACGAAATTGATACCTCAGCTGCGAAATAAGTCGTATGAATGTCGCCTAAAAGAACTTGGTCTGATCTCTCTCGAGCAAAGACGTCTCAGGGGGCAACTAATA
>LQNS02278125.1:28121085-28179982 GCA_001587735.2 Parhyale hawaiensis
TTTGGTTTTGCCCCTTTGGATGGAGTTCCAAGCTTTAATTTTCTATCGAGTACACTTGAGACTTTCAAAAGCTTAATCCTGCATCCTAATATGGCATCTCGGCCGTCTCAAGCGTAGTTGAGTTGCTATGTTCCGTCAAAACAAGTTAGCTATTATTTTGCTTATGTTATTGAGGGTGGCAGCTCAAACCTCTGTTCTACTCACGAGCCGATGAATTCGTCATGGGATGCGTAAATCACCGACGGAATATTCATCGAATGGCAAGTCCATTAAGTGGTACATTCATCGAATGAAAAGTTCATCGAATGGTACATTCATCAAATTGTAATTCATCGTGTGATAAATTCATTGAATGGTAATTTTATCGAATGGTACATTCATCGACTGTAAATTCATCAAACGGTACATTTGTTGAATGACATATTCAGCGAATGGTGAATGTTCATTTGCATTTACCATTCGATTAAATTACCATTCAATGAATTTACCATCCGCTAAATTTACTATTTGATGAATTTACCTCAATCAATTTACAGTGAACCACTCTCCTCAGCATATGTCACATGCTGCACAAAGTAAATACGACAGAAATATGACAAAGTTTGTCAGTTATCGAATCGTTTTATTTTATTTTCACTGCGCATATGAAAGTCATATTATCTTCGTGATAACGGTACGTAGCAACATTCACCAGGAATTACAATATCACTGCATGGAAGTTTACTTGACATTATTCTCGTGAAAAAATAAATAATAATTATATAATGATTAGCTGAGATGAAATTTCTGAAAGTATTGCATATAAACTTGAGTCACTGTTTACAGGTCAATAGGTGAAATGTCCAGTAGGCCAAATATCTAGTAGACGAAATGTCCAATAGGTGAGCTGTCCTTAAGCGAAATGTCGTCAAGGCCAACTGTCAGCAGGTGAATTGACCGAAGGCAATTTGTCCTTAAGCAAACTGTCCGGCCACAACGAATGCATGATTAATTAGTTGCGACCACCGTTTACTAGAAGGGTAAAATTCAAAATACTAGTCAGTGACTTCTCGTGCATGGTACTGCGGAGCTGTAGCGGCCCCTATACTGCCACTAGATATCATGATAGCTTGCTATGTAATAAATCTTTTGTTCTTCAATGTTTTGTTGATGCTTGTGCATTGTATAGTCATCGGATTTACTACTAACAGCAACGATCCCCCCTACTTTACTACTAACAGCAACGACCCCCCTACTTTATAAAAAAAACTACAAAAAGCCTGAGCATGGAGCTGTTCACTTCAGAGCCACAGAAACGCCGCCTCTCGCTATTGTGTGCATGCCATGAACACACGTCTGATCTCACCATTTATTTATACCAGGCTGTAATTTTTGTTGAATGGTTTCTACACCATAGCAGATTATTCATCTTATTATCTTGAACTCCCAGATATTCCTCCAAGATGTACTGAAGACCTCCTACAAATTATACCTTAGATGAATTACGGAGAATTATAAAAAAAATCATAATTTTCACATTTTCACCAACAAAATAACTTTCGAAGCTGATTATTCTGCTTTAACGACACTTTTTCTCAATAATATTATAAGGTGATTAGCTTTTCTGTCTTGTTATGCGCACATTAAGGTAAAATCTACGACATAAACTAAGATATGGTATAGACTTCGTTTCTGCATCATACCACACTTCGTAACCACAGCACGCCACTGAGGAGTCCTTTATGGCTAGTTACCTCCGCCAACGAGGTTATGTTTTCGTCGGGTTTGTCTGTCTGTTATTCTGTTTGTTTGTCAGTCTGTCTGTCACCAAGATATGTAACTCGAAAAGTTATGGACGGATTTTGACGAATCTTACTAGGAATGTTAGGTATGTTAGGCGGAACAGATAATTTACTTCTGGTGGAAATCTGTTCATCCGTTTGTTTGTCTGCATATTTTTTGTTAGTACCATAAATTAAAAAGTAATTGACGGATTTTCATGAAATTTACACGAGTTGTTGAGTATGTTACAAAAATTAAATGGTGAAATTTTTGTGACGATCTGTTCGTTCGATCGTTTGTTTGTCGCTGTGTTTGATTTTATGTTTGTTAGCGCGATAACTCAAAAAGTTACGGATGGATGTTTCTGAAATTTACAGGAAATGTTGATAATGTTAAAAGATATAATTGTTTAAATTTTCATGATGATCGGTTGGACCGTTTGTGTGTTTGACTTATGTTTATTCGAATATTTGTTAGCAGCATAACTCAAAAAGTTATGAACGGATCTCCAAGAAAATTACATAAGCTGTTAATACTGTCAAAAGGTGCAAATGATTAGATTTTGGCGTTGATATAAAGAAAATCATGGTTTCAGAACTAATTTGAATTTTTCGTTACCGCTGCCTTCCTTGGTGGAGGTATGAACTCTCAGACTGCTCTAGTTTAAATACTGACAGGCAGCTACTCGCAACTGAAGAAAAGCACTGTTAGCCTCACCCACAGTAGCCGATTTCCGGCCTTACGTGGGGTCCTGCCCCGTCCAGGAAATTCATGCAACATAACTGACTGCAATATAGTGAAACTAGAGCACTCTGAGAGTGCATACCTCCGCCAAGTACGGCAACGGCAACGAAAAATTCAAATTGGCTCTGAAACCATGATTTTTTTTGTATCAACTCCAAAATCTATTCATTCGTGCCTTACTTAATGCTGATAAAACACAGTGTATAATTTTAGGCACGCCCGACCAATGTGCAAGACTCAAGTCACTTTATCTAACTTTTGACACTACTATTATACGACCTGTTGAAGTAGTAAAGANTTTGGTTTTGCCCCTTTGGATGGAGTTCCAAGCTTTAATTTTCTATCGAGTACACTTGAGACTTTCAAAAGCTTAATCCTGCATCCTAATATGGCATCTCGGCCGTCTCAAGCGTAGTTGAGTTGCTATGTTCCGTCAAAACAAGTTAGTCATTATTTTGCTTATGTTATTGAGGGTGGCAGCTCAAACCTCTGTTCTACTCACGAGCCGATGAATTCGTCATGGGATGCGTAAATCACCGACGGAATATTCATCGAATGACAAGTCCATTAAGTGGTACATTCATCGAATGATAAGTTCATCGAATGGTGCATTCATCAAATTGTAATTCATCGTATGATAAATTCATTGAATGGTAATTTTATCGAATGGCACATTCATCGACTGTAAATTCATCAAATGGTACATTCGTTGAATGACATATTCAACGAATGGTGAATGTTCATTTGCATTTACCAATCGATTAAATTACCATTCAATGAATTTACCATCAGCTAAATTTACTATTTGATAAATTTACCTCAATTAATTTACAGTGAGCCACTCTCTTCAGCATATGTCACATGCTGCACAAAGTAAATACGACAGAAATATGACAAAGTTTGTCAGTTATCGAATCGTTTTATTTTATTTTCACTGCGCATATGAAAGTCATATTATCTTCGTGATAAAGGTACGTGGCAACATTCACCAGGAATTACAATATCACTGCATGGAAGTTTGCTTGACATTATTCTCGTGACATAATAAATAATAATTATATAAGGAATAGCTGAGGTGAAATTTCTGAAAGTATTGCATATTAACTTGAGTCACTGTTTACAGATCAATAGGTGAAATGTCCACTAGGCCAAATATCTACTAGGTGAAATGTCCAATAGGTGAGCTGTCCTTAGGCGAAATGTCGTCAATGCCAACTGTCAGTAGGTGAATTGACTGTAGGCAATTTGCCCTTAAGCAAACTGTCCGGCCACGGCGAATGCATGATTAATTAGTTGCGACCACCGTTTACTAGAAGGGTAAAATTCAATATACCAGTCAGTGACTTCTCGTGCATGGTACTGCGGAACTGTAGCGGCCCCTACTGCCACTAGATATCATGATAGCTTGCTATGTAATAAGTCTTTTGTTCTTCAATGTTTTCTTGATGCTTGTGCATTGTATAGTCATCGGGTTTACTACTAACAGCAACGACCCCCGTACTTTATAAAAAAAAAGTACAAAGAGCGTGAGCATGGAGCTGTTCACTTCAGAGCCACAGAAACGCTGCCTCTGGCTATTGTGTGCATGCCATGAACACACGTCTGTTCGAACCCTTTATTTATACCAGGCTGTAGTTTATGCTGAATGGTTTCTACACCATAGCAGATTATTCATCTTATTATTTTGAACTCCCAGATATTCCTCCAAGATGTACTGAAGACCTCCTACAAATTATACCTTAGATGAATTACGGAGAATTATAAAAAAAAAAAATCATAATTTTCACATTTTCACCAACAAAACAACTTTCGAAGCTCATTATTCTGCTGGAACGACACTTTTTCTCAATAATATTATAAGGTGATTAGCTTTTCTGTCTTGTTATGTGCACATTAAGATAAAATCTACGACATAAACTAAGATATAGCATAGACTTCGTTTCTGCATCATACCACACTTTGTAACCACAGCACGCCACTGAGGAGTCCTTTATGGCTAGTTACCTCCGCCAACGAGGTTATGTGTTCGTCGGGTTTGTCTGTCTTTTATTCTGTTTGTTTGTCTGTCTGTCACCAAGATAACGCAAAAAGTTATGAACGGATCTCTAAGAAAATTACAAAAGCTGTTAATACTGTCAAAAGGTGCAAATGATTAGATTTTGGCGTTGATATAAAGAAAATCATGGTTTCAGAGCCAATTTGAATTTTTCGTTCCCGTTGCCGTACTTGGCGGAAATATGCGCTCTCAGAGTGCTCTAGTTTCACTATATTACAGTCAGTTATGTTGCATGAATTTCCTGGACGGGGCAGGACCCCGCATAACGCCGGAAATCGGCTACTGTGGGTGAGGCTAACAGTGCTTTTCTTCAGTTGCGAGTAGCTGCCTGTCACTGTTTAAACTAGAGCAGTCTGAGAGTTCATACCTCCACCAAGGAAGGCAGCGGTAACAAAAAAATCAAATTAGTTCTGAAACCATGATCTCTTTTGTATCAACTCCAAATCTATTCATTCGTGCCTTTTAATAGTATTAACAGTTGCTACAATTTTTTTGAAGATCCTTTCATAACTGTTTCAGTTATGTTGCTAACAAACATTATGACAAACACAAGTCAAATATACAAAAAAACAAACCGATCTGCACCAAAATGTAATCATTTATGCCTTTTAACATTACTAACAACTCCTGAAAGTCTTATAAAGATTTACTCTAAACATTTTGAGTTACCGTGCTAATAAACAAAAATTGAAACAGCAACAAACCTACGAACGAACAATTAGATCATCACAAAATTTGGTCATTTACTCTTTATAATATACCTAACAACCCATGTAAGTTTCATAAAAATCTGTCCATAACTTTTTCAGTTATGGCATTGAGAAAAGTGAGGCAGACAAACAAACAAACACCACGGATGGACGGATCTTCACCAAAAGTTAGTTAATCATCAGTTCCTCCTAACATACCTAACAATCCCTGTAAATTTTGTCAAATACGTTCATAACTTTTTGAGTTATCCTAGTGACAGACAGACAAACTCGACGAAAACATAACCTCCTTGGCGGAGGTAATAATTACATAATTTTCCTCCCCAGATATAGTGTATTGATAAAATATTTTTCGGTTCCTTTTTTTTTGCAGAATATTTTAGCAGTTTAAAAGAAGTTTGGATTTTTTCATTAATTGGTCTAGCTTCATCTGTAACAAATTGGGACATTAGTGGGTAAAAAATGTTCTTTTAGGGATGCATCAAGTTAATCATTAGTTCTTTTTTGTCCACAAGTTTGTTTCTTTTCGCACAAAGCTAAAAGAATTTGCAGCAATTTCCAGTTGCAACACCCCCACCAACTTTTGCCGTAAGCCCCTCGCAGATCAGTAGCTGCAGTACCTTGGGTACCTTTGGGGTCTTCGGAAGAAATTATAGGTGATGTTATGCACTTTACCCCGCGTCTGTAGTAGTCACGCTGCTGGGTGTCTTCTGTGGTACCGCAGTTAGCAACCAAAGAGAGCCAGCCGAGAATTCTCTCCACAGTGCACGTAACCGTTGACCGCTGGTCTATCTGGTATTCTTTTAAATGAGAATCCAGCAGTTTCAAGTTTCAAGACAAATATTTATCAAACAGATATTTATCAAGGAGATATTTATCTAGCTCGGTTACCACGAGTATATCTTAAGTGAAAGTGCATAGAAAGGTGAAAGTGATGTTCTGACGATACTGCTACAGCCTAATACATGTCTTGGATTCTGTACGATGAGTGCAAAAGTTAGGGACGAACAGGTACCAAGGTACGTTCCCAGGGTGTTATACAGTATATTCCTCAGGGTCAGGGTAATATAGGTATGCGTAATAGGAGCTAGATGCTATAAGTGAATGAGACACATATGGGAGTGGCATACAGACTATTTTGAAAACCGGTATAAAGGTACGATAAGCATTAGCTCTGTAACTGAATAAATACAAAGTATTTGACAGTGACAGTGGCGTTCTGACTACCTCGCCCTGCTTTCATGCAAATAAATCTTTATTACGGCAAGTTACATTTACTTTGAAAATTTTTAGTCAAAATTAGGTTCTGATTAGATTTACCTTTTAAAAGTTAAATGTAAACTTGTTGTTACAGAGAATTCTCCGTCTGCATGTTAACGATTGGTCTGAGTGACTGTACGATGAATCTTAGAGCTGTAATTAGATAGATATATTCTACTTGGCAGTGGCAGTGGCGCTCTGACTGCATTTATTGCAAACTGGTCTTAGATGCTGTACGATTTGAGCATAAAAGATATAAGTGAATGGGTATATGACAATGACATTCCACAATAGTGACGACCAGCGTCTACGCAGACAATAGCACATTACAACCAACGCCAGCTAGCAACGGTGTGTCTGCCTGGCATTTCAGCTGTCAAACCACCTCTGGCACGCCAATCCTGTTCAGCATAATTGAGACAGAAGTGAACTTGGACAAATGGATGAAGCGAGTCGTGGTGAGGGTATTGATCCATGCTGTTATTATGGGTGGTATCCGATGGCTGCCTTGTAGAATGTTGCGTTAGTGAACCACAAATGACACGGGCCCGTCCCGACTGCTAAATTGATGATGATATTATTGCGACGCTTAAAATGTAAGATCTAGGGCTTGTTTCATGGCCTTCTAGGTTACAGCTGCCGTAATATAATGATATTGCAATGAAAGGAAGGTATGTGCAGAGTTAAACTCATGGTGTTATCATTGGGAAGTTCATAATATAGGTAAGATATAAAATGTGATTCATGGTATTCTACTGAAGGGGCGAAGCTTTCGGTCGCCTTGTCTGAAGTGCCGACCAAGGCAAGTGTCTTAGTTCTCATTTCGCAGCCAATCGAACGCACCTTTAATTCGACATTAGGAAGTATGAACGCAAAGTAAAATACCACACATTTTTTTGCAATTATAAAAGTTAAGTCAATTTAGTATAGGAAGTCCGAGACCCTGAAAAAACAAACAAGTACTGGTATCCATGCTTGGAAATTTATTCGCATATGGGTGCCACTCAAACAATGTTTTGCATCTTTCAAAATTTTTAGCGGAAACATTGATAAAGACAGGAAATTCGAAAAAGTCACCAATGAAAAAATGAATATTAATCACAGAGCCGATGAAATGCAATATGCTTCCTATTCATAATACAGCCGCATTGCAACCCAGGAATCACTGAAAGCAAGTTAAGTGTAGCTTATGAGTAGAGCTCGGATATTGGAGCATTTATATGTAAAATGCTACAAGCGCTCTTAATGCTCCATAATGCTCCAAACGCTATAAATGCTCCAAAGTGCTCCTTAGTACTCCATTTGACTCTAACTGCACACAAAGTTGGAGCAATCTCAAATAAAAGGAGCATTCTTAGCAAGCGGTCAACCGTACTTTCAAGTGTATTGAATATCAACGAGTTTGATTCAAGAAAAATAAACGACAATAGTAATATTCAATACACATTGACGCGACTTCTATCAGTTTGAGAGTGGTAAAATGGTTGAAGTAGAAAGCTTCTTTAGGGTGGGATAATTTTCTTTAGACTTCCCCATATTATGACACACTAACGAACGAAATAGCATAATTGGTCGATGAATGAGACGTGCATGATCACTAAAATAGTTGTAATTTTTGAACTGTGGTTCGTGCAATTTTACACTTTAATTTGGTTCTTCTAAACTGGTTGTAACCGCATTTAGGGTAAGTATAGTTACCCCAAACGCCACAGCAGTACATGAGGGTGCAATACCTTTTCAATGCATTCAGTGCGTCGTAATTAAGTACCGGTACACCTTTTTAACTGTTGACAATGCACTGGACTAAAGTCAAATGTTGTTTTGCTTTGATAATTTTTTCAATCTCTTCACTTCTCATTTTTACCTGCAAAATATTTTCAATAGAAAAACCTCATTTAAATTCTTACTACGAATCTCCGACATGTTTGTAAATTATAATTTGGTGCACGAATCGCTCCTATAAGTGCTCTAAATGGTCCGGTAACTGCTCCAAACGCTCCTATAAGTGCTCCAAATGCTCCGGCAATTACTACAAACGCTCTTGTAAGTGCTCTAAATGCTCCGGTAACTGCTCCAAACGCTCCTATAAGTGCTCTAAATGCTCCGGCAACTACTACAAACGCTCTTGTAAGTGCTCTAAATGCTCCGGTAACTGCTCCAAACGCTCCTATAAGTGCTCTAAATGCTCCGGCAATTACTACAAACGCTCTTGTAAGTGCTCTAAATGCTCCGGTAACTGCTCCAAACGCTCCCATAGGTGCCCTTGATGCCCATTTCTATCGCTACTATTGCACACTTATAGCGCTACAAGTGCTTTTAACCGCTACTACGGCTCTTTTGTAACAGCTCCTATGTCCTATAGCTCTACTCATGAGCTATGACCTGGCGGGTAAGTCGAATATATGCGTCGGTTTCTTCTCTTTGAATCAAATTTTATGCACTATTGCTGATAATATTATTCCTCACACCTTTGAAAATATGGTATTTATGGAATGTTTCTAGAGTAATCGGGCTGCGACAAGCAGCTGCAACAAAATGAAAAGTTATAAAAGCGAAAGCATTTGTCTGAATTCGAACAAGTTAGTCTTTGAGCAGGGCTCAACTATTCTCGGTCATGCCGAATCAAGTGAGTTAAATTCTGTTCTAAGCAACTATGAGAAGCCAGTTTTCGTGTTCTCGATCTGCTCACCTACACGATCGTAATGTACTGCTTAAATCAATCTTGGCCGAGGACGCTGTATCTCCTACATGCGGTAGCAGAGATTTGATGCGGAAATCAACATTGGCCACAAACGCATTTTTCGAACTTTCAAGAGATCTACAGCGAACTGCTACAGCGCGTCAAAAACTGCTTTCTCTGAAAAAATCTGCTTAAAATCAGATGCGAAATTGTAGTAAATTTTAATAGGGTTGCATCTGTGGGTAATACACCTAATGGTAACTGTCGTACTTACGCAAGAACAAAGTAAGGAAGACTGTACGGAGGAACAAGCAGAATTACAGTATGATTCTGGGCACTCTTGCATTCGGCTGTCAAATATTACAGTAAAGAATGTAGATCATAAGTTATCCTTAGCATTGTTTTGACCAGTATTGCGGGACTAATTTAGCAAATACAGTAGGTATAAAGAAAATTTAAGTAATAAACATCATCGTGCCTCAAGCCTTGCAAAGATGCGCTGCACCAGATAAGTCAAGGGTCAGCCAAAGAGATTTCTGCCATTAAACTTTGGAATTTCGACTCCCAAAGTCCAGCTCTTGCGAAGTGAGTTCGAAGAATTTATTTTGAACTAATTCCATGCCTTCCTACCTAAGGGGTGGGACGGAATGCACTAACAAACGGGTGAGTAACCATAAAGAAAACGAATCTGTCATCATTGTAGCTTGTTGATTAGCGATGGCATCTCAGGCGACGTGAAATGTGACTATTTTTCACGGTTAAACGCATGAATGGCCCAGCATGGTAAAATTAAAACTTTTTTAATTATTATTTTGACGGCAATGGTAAAACGCCAGTTTTCGTATGCATGCAGCGCAAAAATAGGAATGCCGCATGAAGTACTGGCTTTCCATGGACTGCTCAGGCATCTTAAAGAATGAGTGCATTAATAAAACATCAGTTTCCAATGGTTAGCTCAAGAATGATAAACGCTGTTAAGAGCCAATTTCCGTAGCGAGTGCAGTAAAATCACTAAAACGATCATTTTGTAGGAATTAGTCCAACAACATTACAGCAAGGTAAACCGGTTATTTTGCACGGTTTGCACACACATAATAATTTACGGTAGTTTCAACATGACGGGTAAAATATCATTTGTCGGCTGTTGACCCGGTAGTGATGACATGCGATACAGGGTCTGCAATTACCTGCAGGAAGGAAAGGTAATGACTTTAAGGTTATTACAGCTATGCACACTAGCCTTAGTACCTTGATGGTCTTCGGAGGAGGCTAGGCTGTGTTAGTTAGCTGAGTCAACTTGACGTTGATTTCCCTCGGCTGGGTTCCTGCTTGTGACCGACGGGAGAACTAGTAGCGCATGATCTCCACAGTGCAAGTAACCGCTAGCAGCTCCTTTTTTGGACATTATGTTTAAACAAGAGCCCACTGGATATTTGAATTCTATAGATTTTCTATAGACAAAAATGCGAATTTTAGTTACCATGCAGCAGTGTATTTACAGGGTGTTCAACAATGACGTATACGCAACTTGTGATTCATGTTATGCGAGAGCGCTTATGAAGTTGCATCAGATATGTTAATTAGATATATGGGTACTCAGTTTGCTTCTGATTTATTCAATGCTACCCTCATTGGTTTTAATCACTGTCAAGGCTAAACCCGCTTGATAAAAGTCAAGCAGGAGCACTGTTCATATAATACAACGGGGAGTTTTTGCTCGTTCTCCCCTATACTGCTTACCTTCAGAGAGCTAAACTTAGGGCGAGATGTAGCTAGTATTCTCTCGTTCACAAGAATCCCAACTTCATTGGATGTAAATCCAGTGAATACCGCGCAGGAAACGGGGCACATAAGAGAACAATCACCTCCGTATCTTAAATTACCTGTACGTACAAAGTGGCCGAGTAGGTCTAGAATCGCCTGAAAACTGAAGCTGTTATTTCCTCACGGTAGCAAACTAGCATCTTTAATATGGGAAACATGAGTTTATTTGTAGATATTGACCTTCGGTTAAAAATGATACTTGACACGGTCAGATCTCATTCTACTACTGCCTGAATTATCATAGATATCGCTCGACTGGATGTGAATGACTACTTTATCTTGCCGGCGAAATCAATTTAAGCTGAGCTTGCTATAGGATTAACTTTTTTAAAACCTGCGCCATTTACCTTGTGTTGCACGAATTGGCGGCCGCCAGAATACGCTTGAGAACACTGAAAGCTCTGTTTAACGGAGTAGTATTCCATTGTCTACCGTCTCAGGGGTAATCGAATGAAGATTACCGCCCAAAACTCGATTGCAAGTGTCAAAAACTAAAATCTCTGTCTGAAGTTCCTTACAATTCAAGCCAATGATGCTTAGCTGTGCCCATCGATGATGCCTTCACTGCCACAGTGCCACCAAATGTGACTGTTTAGGGGAATAAAGTCGGAAATCCTATCAAGCGGCACGTCATCGCGTGCTGTAGCAATCAAAACTAGTCTGAGAACAGCGCGTGCACTGAGCCAGTGCACGTAGTAGCTGACTTCTCTCGCGACAGTTGAGCCCCGCAGCTGCTGGTTCCCGCTATTTCTGCATAGGCCTGCCCTTGCAAAATATGTCACCGCCCCGGAGGTTATTTCATGACTTCAGCTTCCTGAATAACCAAGAAGTCTTTTAGGGCAAGCATATTACTGGTCGTGCAGACCGACATTCGAAGCTGTCGCCACAGCAATTGGCTATTCAATGTATTCCTGATAGACACTCCTTTCAGTAGCTGCCATTTTAGCAGCTCTTCACAGCCCGCTGTCGCAAAGCGAAAGCGGTGCTATATTGGTGACATTTTAGGGCTCTGCTCGTGTGTCCTCATCTGGATGGTGACTAATGTCTGTACGAGGTTCAGTGCCTCTTAGATTCTTGTAGTTGAAACTGTACTAATTTGCTGGAGGACTGTAGTGTATATGTGTTTTTTATTATGAAATGGCAATAAAATATTGGTATTGGTAACATTCTGTTTACTGAGAGCCCAAAAACATTGTAAATAAGTTCAGATAAAATAAATATTTGGGATGAAGTCAAGTGCATCATTACACACAGCATAATATATACTTTTTTATTCGTCAATAGTTAGGACGTGTTCGTTCCTAAATCTGGAATTAGAATAATCGTATCTAGTTGGCTTTACCCTAACTGGAACTTCAAACATGGGATCAAGATGCTGCGTTAATCGCACACCAATCACGCTTGACGAACTGAAAAGCCAATCTTGCAGATCGAGGTATTTAGGATTGGGTCTTCGGTTGTCATAAGCTAAACCCTGTTGCGGTTACTGCATATAACTCGATCCAGATTGGCGAATCTAACGCTCACGATTGAAGTCCAGAACAAGTTGAGGCTTAATTGGATTGAAGTATGTCGGTCAGAGTGTTGGAAACGAAAATGCTTTGATTTGGGGCTCCATAAAAACTTACATTTTCAAATTTATTTAACTGTCGGAGTAGCAGGCCGTTGAGAGATGACAGCGACAGAAAATACATTAACAGCATTTTAATGTTCACGCCCGTGGTGGTAATTGTACGATACAGAGTGGTGACAGCACCAGACATAGGTACTTTTATAAAGCCCACTTCTCTCATCAAAATATAACAAGGCAGAATTTCAAGAAGCTATAAAAGAAGCAACTCATGGAACGAAACAGTTCAGCCTAAAGCCGTCTAAACTCTGCTCCGGTAACACCGTTCGTTCATACCCGTTCAATAGCCTTGCATAAATCATTTCCTAAACACTAATGAACACGCGGCACAATTCCTGCAGAATCTTTGGCACCGCTGCCCAGGCTCGATATCCTCATGTTTATATTGCATTACCTGGCACGCTGGGCTGGTGACATGACGCGCCTCTGCTTCTATATAAGTTCCTGCAACATAATTAATGATGAACTGAACCTCCCAGTTTTACGTTTCACTGGATTAGTGAGTCGCACTTTCAGTAGAATATTCCTGCTTTCACTTTTCACCAAATAAAGGAATCTGGAATTCGCGCACATGTATTCCTTAATTCTTCTATTTCTTGGGATGTGTTGCGAAGCAAAAGCGAGGTCTGTATTGGCAACAGTCTGGTGTGTGTTCCAAGCCCGATGCTTTGATGAGACCAACGTACAATGTATGTTCGGTACAAAGTGCAATAATAAATTTTCGGATCCAAAGTAATCTGTACAGTGGTTACATCCTCACAACTTGTCGATGTATCATTAATACAGATTATGCGCAATTGTTTGTTCGGTTCGCATTATAATCGTATACGTAATTGGAACAGGTTGGTTGCTTCGTTGCTTGATTGGTCTCTCCCTTTCTATATTAGTATTCGCTTATATAGGAAAACTGCATTTACGCAACGGCAAGCGGTCAGTTGCTTTACCAAATTTAAAATCTAGGCTTGGAATACTTCTGTTGTACCTCTTGATGGCAACTTACAAACTGGATTTTATTTCCTTCCCACAACCAAGCAATATTTACTATGAGCTCATGATGAGAAAATGAAATTGAAAACCAATGAAGGGAAAGAGAGAGATGCTCTTCAGAGCAGAACCACGAAGAATAGCGAAGAAAACTGGCGTTTCGTTGACGTAATGATTTTCTGCCGCCAAAAGCCCGCCGCCAGCGTTTTTTCTATCTCTTCAAACTTTGTATGAGAAAAAGGATCTATGGCAGATAACGACATTAGTGCTACGTATAAAAAATAGTTCTGGTATTAACTAGAAGTAGTTTAAAGCTGGTATTGACCACATTTGTAAACGTACGTTACTTACAGCCCCCTCAAAAAATATATAATACTTATCTATAGCTCCATAGCATTCACTTTAGGCATTATATACTTCGTTCACTCAGTCGTATTCTCCATTGTTCCATTGAGGGCTCTAAGCCCTAGCCGGTACAGTTCACTGCAAGGAACCTTTGCCCAAAACGACATTGTTCTTACGTGAGCCATACCGCCGATATCTCATCCTTGCAATCCAACTACATATCCCTAAAAAATAGTTTTTCATCGCCTCTGCAGCTGAATTACGATTTAAGCTTATTGGACGGCCCTGAATTCTGTTAGGGATAATTGGGAGCTTCCAAGCTTACATTACGGATATGATCCGTCGCATGGGCTATAATTTCTGCCACACAATCCTTGCAGCCTATTAAAGGGCACTTTCCTTATTTGCTTCTCCGTAATAAATAAATCCTGATGAAGCTCGGCAGGCAATTCACTAAAGCTGCCCTCCTTGTATCGGTCTAAGAGCTCCCCCCCCTTGCTCCCTTGCATGACTTCAGGCCATGAGTATATTTATTGGAAGCTTGAACATCAGCCATACGTGAGTCCCTCCCCTGATCTGATTAAATGCTCGCCGCATCGAACTGATTTCTCAATTCAATTTGTGCTTGTCGGTGGGACGAGCGCAGCAAGTGAAGCATTTGCCTCCTACTCCTCCTCTCTAAATATCTTGGCCATAATATCAGTGCCAGTCTTCCCATTGCGGCATAGCTAGTTTCTGCATTACAGGCAATTACACGCTTTTTAGGAGTCATTCAAGGCGTGAAATCAATAAATTTAGAGATAACTGCTTACTGGTTTTCTAGTCGGAATCGCTGCTTGGAGAGCATATTCTCGTACTTATTGGTAATTAATGATCATCTGCACTTTCAATAGAGAAACTGGTCTAGGTTAACCAAAGGTATAATATAAAATAAATATAAAAGTAAATTACTTGCAGTATCACACCAAAGCTCAACACCGACTGTTTACCCTTACTTCATCAATGCGCTAAAGTCCAACCAATTTTTGGTGAACATACAGTGCACGAGGCCGACTCGGCCCCTTCGAAAGCGCCTCCTCAGTGATGCTCGTAGGAATAGACAAAGTTTGCTCTTTAAAATGACAGCAGGATCAGCACCAGTGAAAATTCAATTATGGATAATATAACAGTAATTCAAAGCACCCTGCATATGGTACGACATTTACCGTCCCAAGCCGATATTTGTGCCCTGCCTCAGCAATCGATTTTTGGTTATTGGTAAAATGTTACCACAAATAGCACTTTGTTGTTCGGGAATATCGCCGTGTCTGAAACTAAAAAAAAGAGAAAGTCGCAGAGGAGTAGCTGCAGGAGAAGGGGTGGGAGAGGCAGTGGTAATGCGGCGGTGGGGGTCGGAACAAAATAGAACTGATTTTTTTCCCATGCAACATTTGAGACACAACATTTAGTTTGGAATACAGTTACAGATATAATATCATCAACGCAGAATTTTAGGCTCAGCATGGTGCATAAAATCATACAAATGAAGGAAAAATTGCTCCTCTCCCTCGCCCCTTAAGCTATCCCCATGGTGAGTATGGATTGTAAGCCACTTTGTCAAGAATAAGGGTAATATTAGAGCACAGCTGCTAGTACGGATACAGTGATACAAAGGCTGAAACGTGTTTTCATCGTGAGCTTAGCAATTTAGTCTCATTCACGTATTAAATAATGCATCGCTTCAAAGTTAAAAGAACTTTTGATCATAATTTTGTTAACATCAGCATAACGAAGTAATCAAACCTGAGCCAAACCATCGATATAACTTTACGGAAGTGTACATTCTGCAGTCTATTAACTTTACAAAGTGTTCGAGAAACCAACTCCTTGTCAGCATTTCTTTGTAATTTTAAAACTGCTAATCGAGCACCGTCCCGCAGCCGCAAGAGAATGTACTCAACAAAGTTCACTGAATAAGACTTTGCAGCCGAAGCGATGCGAAATTAAATAATTGATTCATTCTCGAAACTTTTTACCCATCTGCTAGCATTTTCATTCTGGCACCCTTGCATCTATCCGTCCCCCTCACCCATCCATGCAGCCAACCATAAATGCATCACAAAAAACTCCAGAAACTATCGAGCAATCAGTCTTAGTTCAGTCGTCAGCGAAACCATCGAACGCCTTTTAACGATACGCATCACTACCACCCGTGGATGCACAAGCTCATTCCTACCCATAGCACTGGTACCAAGATAGAAGAAGATACTTGACTAACTTACTGGACTTCTTTTCAAAAGTTATGAAAATCGCAGATAAAGAAAAATGTGAGGCTTTCGCTTACTTAGACTTTCAAAGGGCATTTCACAAAATATCCCATCAACGGTTAATAAAAAATTGGAAGCCCATGACATCCGGGGAAACAATTCATGCTGGATACGGACATGGCTCGCTGGTCGGCAGCAGCGAGGGAAGCTGCGAGGAGAAACGAGAGATTGGACGTCGGTCTGATATGGGTTTGCACAACGTAGCATGCTCGGGCCGCTTCTGTTCATAATTTACATCAATGATCTTGATCTTCATATCAGCGGTAAAATGAGTAAATTTACAGATGGCACTTAATTATGTTATCCTGCCAGGAACTGAGCTCCAACAAGACCTCGTCTCCTCATGGAGTGGACCGCAACGAGGCAGATGAGCTTTAATGTCGATAAATGTTCAGTAACGCACGTAGAGCCGAAGAACTCCTGGACCTGATTCAATATGGAAGGGATAGAATTGGCAGCTGTCACCCAATAACGTGACCTGGAAATAACTATCACAAACAAACTATAACATCGTCAGCAAGTTGACAAGAAAGTGACAATGGCAAGCAGAGTACTGGGCTTCAGAACCAGGATTTTTAGATGCAAATCCAATGACAAAATCATTCCTTTGTACAAAGCATTAGTGCGCCCTCATTTAGAATTCGATGTTCAAGTCTGGTCGCCACATCAGTGCAACGATAGCAATAAAACAAAAAGAATCCAACGCAGAGCAACAAATTTATAGCTCAGCCTGCGAAGCAAGCCCTACGAGGGTCAACTACAGGAAGTGGGACTCATCTCGCTCGAGCAAAGACGATCCAGGAGGTAACTAATATGATCATTCAGGTATATACTGGAATTGCTTCAGCGGCGTGCCTACAACGGGACTCATTGGCAGAGACGTTTGTGATCGCCTGTGAAACAACGGCCAAATACTCAAACATAAAGGTCAAAGAATTAATCTAAGCTAGCATTTTTTTATATATCGTACTGCATATCTGGAACAGAATAGACGCCCCTCCAAGTTGTCGGGGCAGTGACAGTCAATGCCTTTGAAAATTGTCTTGACAAACATTGAGAGCAACACCCTCCACAGCTCCGAACACCTCCTGTACAAGTAACAAACTCTGAACTGCTAAAGCTTCAGAGACAACTTTAATCCATGGTCTTTCATATCCCAACTGATTGAACGTCACCAAGCCCAACGGATCTGCAGCAATTAATCGTGCTCGCGCTATCATCTCTTACAATGTGCGTATTCTCTTCTTCTTTTCTCCGTCAGATATCCAAATGATTCTGATATAATGGCAAACGTTCATCTGGGATTCCGGAGCATAAGCCCCGGCTGCTCTCTGGATATGGGCCTGTTGGTCTGGCTACTGCCAGTTATCTAATCTAATCAATCCATCCAATCATCCATCCGTCGCCTCATTCATTCAGCCATCCATTTACCCATGCATGCATGCATCTATCCACCCATCCATTCAATTATCCAAGCAGACGTCCATCCAAGCAGCCATCCATCCATACAGTCAGTTATCCATGTATCCATTCACTAACGATCTATCCATCCACTCATTCATACAACCAACCATCTACCCATCCCTCCACTCATCCATGCAGCCAACCATTCATTCATTGGTTCATGTACGTATGCATCCATCCATTTATCCACTCTTCCATACGGCCAGCCATTCATTCGTTCATGCAAGCACCCAGCCAGGCAGCTATCCATTCATTCATCCTTACGGCCAGCCATCTATTCATCCATGCATGCATCCATCCATCCATCCATCCATCCATCCATCGATATATCCATACATTCCATAGATACATATACATCCCTTCATCTGTCTAAATAAGGGAAGGTTCAAATCAAGTGTCATTAGCACGATCTCGGTAGCAGCAGCGATCGATTCTACCCTGCTTCTGCCAACATGTCAGAAATGTACTCTCTCGTACCTGCAATATCCTTAACACTTCGTAGTTAACATACTGCCCCGTCCGGGCACTATTGGAGAATGAAAACCTTAGCTGTGGAATTATCGAAGGCTCCGGCTTGTTCCTCTAATAGTAGAAAAGCCATATCGTACAGTGGCAACACTGGAAAGCATATGATGACCGACTGAGATACGGTATCAGAAGAGAATTTTGACATTGTAATCACTGCTGAAACGTTGGCCTACGCCTATATTTGAATCAATTTATATCCACAGAATGTTGCCCTTTCTATGTAGGCCGTCAAGTTATGAGGATTTAGTTATTCCAAATTAATCTTTTTTGTTAATATTAGCATGTCATCGGAGATCACGAACATTATAGCACCACTCTAATCAATAAATGCAAACTGAATGAACTGGTTACTATTTCAGTTGATACCGAAAGCTTAACAAACTTTGATGAACTGGGTAGTTCTGAGAAAAATGAAGTACACTATATCACAACTCGTTTTGTTAAAATTGGCAACACTGGCATTTAAATTTCCAAAATTCATCGAATTTCACAATGAAAACTAGAATACTCTGAGAGCTCATACCTCCGCCACGCAAGGCAACGATAGCAAAAAATTTAAATTTGTTCAGAAACTATGATGTTATTTCCTTTGTATCAGCATCAGAATCTAATCACTTTTTAAATTTGACAGTGTTAACAGCTTCTGTAGTTGTCTTGAAAACATTTTTACTCTATTTTTTGAGTTAGGTTGCTAACAAATATTCTGATAAACATTGGTCAAATACACACACAGACCAAGCAAAGACCAAAGTTTGACTATTAAATCTTTTATAATTTTTTAAAAATTCCTGTAAATTTCATAAAGATCCGTTCTTAACTTTTTGAGTTATTTTGCTTACAAACATGGAATCAAATACAGAGACAAACGAACAAACCGATCATCACAGAAATTGGTTCATTTGCTCTTCGTGATATATCTCACAACTTTTGTGAATTTCATAAAAGTCCATCTCTATATCTTTTTGAGTTATGGTACAGAAAAAAAATGAGGCAGAAAAACAAACAAAACGTGGAACGATTTTCACCAAAAGTTAATCATCTGTTACTACCAACATGTCTAACTATTCCTGTAAATTTCGTGATGGTCCGATGATAACTTTTTAAATTGTCGTGATGACAGACACACAACCAAAGAGAACAACAGACAAAAAGACAGACAAACACGACCAAAACATGACCTCCTCAGCGGAAGTAATAATTACTGTCAGTATAGTATAATTATAAAGTAAACCTTGGAGCGGTACCTTAAATTCAACATAGGTACTTTCGGTGTGAGTTGAAAGAAGCAATGAAGCTTGTCTTCCGGTCACAAATTCTTATGCTGAAACGTAGACTACAAGAGAGTCCTAAGGCTAATATTCAATGTATTTCAATAGAATGTGTGCCAATTAGCATAGGATCCTCAATAAACCATTTAACCCATTTTCTACGAAAACTCCGCTCCTGCTATGAGGTTCTAAAAAAAGCACATAGAAGACACTATCATCGTAGTCACTGGAGCTCACCTACAGTTTAGTTCTGTCGTAGATAAAATACTATCACTGACTTCCGACGGGTTATTAAATGCGTTGTCCAAATTTCCACTGAAAGAAACAACGCACTGATTATTTAAGTCAAAACTTTGATGCGGCATCCGAAGATGCCGTCAGTACCGAAAGGGTTAAGATAGCACGAGGTAATCGTTTATTAGTAAGAAACACAAATTCATTAGCCCTGGCCTCAGATTGGAGACACCATTGATCAAAATCATTTCTAGCTCATTTGGTGTTCTAGTTAAGATGGAAAGATTGTCGCCCACCGAAGACCTTCATAGACGCATTTATATTTCTTGGTGTTGCTGATGAACACAATCCTTGCACCACTAGGAACGGTTGCCTTTTGTTTGCCGTCTCAATAATGATTAGAAAACAGTTTTTAGAAAGCTCATTAGTTACCGGTAGGATTTAATTTGATTTTGAAGGAGCCGTCAGGTAGAGGCAGTCTGTGATTAGCAATATAACGCTGCACTGCATCAAACATTACGTTTCTACACTTTTTCCGAGAAAAAAAACTACAAATTATAGGTTCCAGTCACAGAAAATATCCGTCCGGCGTACTTGGACTCGCGTTAATTTGCACCTAACAGGAAATATGGTGGGCCGGAAATGCTCTGCGCGTCGGTGGCTCCGACAGCCATAAAACAAGACGTTTCCGTACTTCTGTGGAAATTATTGCAGCATAAAATACCACCGACGCTGCGACAGTTTGCGCCATTTGACGAGTCTTGAGCAGCATAGACCACTGGTGAGGGTGGGCTACTTAAGTATGCGATTAACAATGCCAACATCATCTACAAAGTCGAATTTTTCCACTTTAATTTCCATTACTTTGTCCCACCTGAATAGATAGGTACACAATGTTCTCTAACCTTATTTAACCGTAACCTAATCTAACTTCTGTTTAGCCTATTTAAGCCTAATCTAACCTAACTGAACTTACGTGAAGCTACTTTAATCTATTCTAGCTCAATATTACCTAGCATAATCTAAGCTGATGAAACCTAACCTAGCCCAACTTAATCCTTCTAAGCTAACTTCATTAAGCGCAAATGAAACTTAGCAACTTCGTAGAACGTATGCCTTAAGTCCCGTCCAGACTACCGTAAAAATCTGTCCACACTCTAGCGTTTTCTCTGATTGCTGCGAATTTTCGTCGTCAATTCGCAGCTTTGAGCGTTTTCGCGACCGTCCAACTTGCTGGCTATTTTCACGCGATTTAGGCTGCGAACAAAGTAGGTTCACCGCGAAGTATTTTGTTCCTCTCACTCAAAGCGAATAAACTAGTCGCTGTATAAGGTTCTCGTGCTTGTTTATAGACATTTGAAAAGCCTAAAGCTTTACTGAGTTCTAATTCACTGCAAATTTGACGAGAAATATGATACTTTACTACAGTGGTGACCAGAGCTGGGAGTACCAGAGTACGGTAGTACTAGCGGTAGATTCATCTGCCGAACTACCGAATCTTATACTAGTCCAGGCTCTAAGGTGGTGTCTGTGTACATTTCGCTTTCACAGCTCTACCATGTATTCCATTTGATGACAATAAAAAATTTGGGCAGAACTTTCGCAACTGGTACATTTTTGAGGAGGGGCATGGGGGGAGGCAGAAATCATCAATTGTGTACTGATTGTTCTGAAACTTGCTCAGCATGTGTAGTATCTGCATAAGTAGTATCTGCATTTACATCGCCGGCTTATTCATTGTTGTGTCGAAACTAGAAGTACAATAAGTTATTAATAGTGACAAAACCTGCAGCTTCTATGGAGTTAGTGGCGTGAGCAACGAAGTTCTGCTGGAAATCTGCGTATAATAAATTGTCAATGCCCCGTGCGACAGTGTGGACGCTGCTGTATGAGATTTTCGCAGCTTTCTGCGAAATCGCACAGGCGTTTTTCGCACTTGTGAGCAGTGGTCTGGACGGGGCTTAATTGCAGCAGCCTCTTCTTAGCTATAACAAGGTCAGTCCTTGTTCATGTACCTAGGTATATACAATGCATTTAGCAGCACTCAAGCAGCAGTACAAACGTTAGAGGAGGTACGAAATATCCTCTATATACACTTGGCTCTCGGTGCGACCCACTATTCCTGTTCTCCACACTACCAAATCACCAACATCGTTATGCATTACGTTTACTGTATACTTAGAGGCAAACTACTGTTTTATAAGCTGAGCCTGCTGAAGCAAGAGCTGTACTGGCAACGGGTGGGTGTGTTCTCAGAATGTCGTTCCGGAGCTCAGTTCTCTTCGTCTGTTGCTGTGAGAGGTAGTTCTGTGCTGCTGTCTGTGGATTTCTGCGACTACTCTGGTCGTCATTATTATCAGGCAATCACGGAAGTTTGTATGGTGAACTGTCTAACAGGAAAACGCAGATGCTGACTGGATTACCTGCCACTATTCTTCACTTCTATCATGTTTTAGCCAAAATTCTTCTATTAGTCATCATAACTCTCAATGTCATGTTATAATAATATTACCCTGGGGTTCAGTTATACATTTCGAACTCAAGAACCTATAGGGTTCTACTGGAAGTGTAATATATGGTGGCAATATCAAAGTCGATGCTTCTACGCATTAAGTGAAAGAGTTTTATCACAAGTATGTCAAGCTTAGTGCCGATAAATAACTGTGTAACTATCACTGTGCAATGGAATGACAGTTAAACTGAAAATTTGTCTGATACACAAAAGTTTCAGAGGTAACTTGAGTAAAACTAATCCACAAGTGGCATAAACAAAAGAAGAGAGCGCTTATTGTATAACTAACAGTTAATGAAACTCCCAAATAGGCAGATCTGTCAAAACAGTAATCCGGCTTTTCTTCTTTTAATGGAGTCTATTTTGCGAAAATACAAACTCCCTGCAAGAAATCTCGTGCTAGTGTACATCTGGCAATGGAGATTTCAGTATACAGAAAGACATGATAAGCTGTATGTACAGCATATGATGCCTAAAATATTATGCTTTCAATTAATCAGATAAAAAAGTTAATGGAGTTTAGTGCAAATGTTACAAAAAAATGGCTAGAGCACTCTGAGAGCGCATACCTCCACCAAGCAAGGCACAGGAACGAAAAATTAAAATTGGGTTTGAAACCATTATTTCCCTTCTATCAACAGCCAAACTTAATCATTTGTGCCTTTCAGCAGCATTAAAGGTTTCTATAATTTTCTTGAAGATCCGTTCATAACTTTTTGAGTTATGCTGTTAACAGACACTCTAACGAACATTAGTCAAACACATAAACGGACCAACCGATCATCACCAAAATTTAATCAATTATGTCTTTTAATACTGCTAACAAATCATGTAAATTTCATAAATATCCATCATACTTTTTGAATTATTGTGCTAACAAGCATAAAATCAAACATAGCGACAAACAAATGGACCAACAAATCATCACAGAAATTTGGTCTTTTACTCTGCCTAAAATGACTAACAACTCATGCAAATTTCATAGCAATCCATCCATAACTTTCTGAGTGATGGCAATAAGAAAATGAGGCAGACAGGCAAGCAAACAAACGGATGAATGGATCTTCAGCAAAAGTTAATCATATGTTCCTCCTAACATACCTAACAATCCCTGTAAATTTCGTTGAAATCCGTCAATAACTTTTCGAGTTATCTTGGTGACGGACAAACTGAATAACAGACAGAATTACACACAAACAGACAAACTCGACGAAAACATAACCTTTTTGGCGGAGGTAACAAACGAAATAAATTTTCCGGGGAGAAAAGTATTTGAGCCGAACTTGCGCCACAGTCGTCTATCTGGTGCAGTACGATGCTGTCTGTAAGTGATTCTTCACTCAAGCTTTCATGGAACATCAACCTAGTTTTTGACATTAACTTGCAGTCGCCGGGGGTGGACTCGTTCAATAATTACTGATCTCCAAGGGTCTCAAATAAATGAGTACGGTCATATGCGAGAGCTTGTTGAATGCCGTAAATTATACAGCGGGGTGACATTTTGCTAGTCAAATCCTAACGGTAAAGGGCGGACTAGCTTTATCATAAAACGTCTTTTTGCAATACGCGAATTTACCCAACGTGTATGACAGTGTAGCCGTACAAATGACTCAGTGCTGTTTCTAATGGACCTAGAGTTGTCCCTCTACTAGGGAGAGTTGACTGTCTAGCGCCCAAAAATCTAAACGCAACCTGCTATTCCCCAACTAGGGAGAGTGATATCGATAAGACTGACTCACGTGCCTTACTTATTAGCCATGCTGTGTAACCATAACTCTCGGCTGCACAAAAAATGGCCCAATCAAAGGAAGCACTGAAGTAAATGAGGAAAATGGTCGCAGGTTCACTTCAGAGGTACCACTTGAGAAAATTTATTGCCGTTTTGATAACAACGGAGCCGCGTATCGGATTACGTCCACCGTATTCAGGATCCTGGCTCATTTTTGAGCTGGTCTCTCAAACGAGCTGGATTATGGCGTGCAGCTACCATTACCGTAGCACGGAATAATGCGATATTTACCGCCAGGAAATTTGTAGGAAGAAGCTGAGCGCCCTTACAATTTGTATTTAAGTTTCTAAGACGATGCAGCCACTTAACTTTCAAGTGCTTTTGCTGCCACGGTGAGATCTGAGCTGTTGTATTGTTGGCTCGTCTATAGCTGACTTTCGTCTTCGATATGCTCCAAAAGTCCATCAAATCGCTAAATAATCTTTTGGCTGAAATATTTCAAAAATCAGTGCGATGATTTTTGAATAGCGTCAGTATGTGCATGGAGCTATGATACACGAAATTATGATATATATAATTACAGCCTGGTACCAAACCAAGGCAACAAGCTCTTCCAGCTGCATCATGTTCGAAACATTCTGTAGCTTCACTGTGAATTCCTTCAGAATTATTAAAAAATAGTGAGAGAAACACTTCGCGTGATGTGACACCCTTTAATCGTTGTTGACCTTGGTTTACAATATGTATTTCAAACAGCATATATGTTCCGTGTCACTGCCACACTGCGCACAAAAAGCGTCAAAACACAAGTGAATTCACCCAATAAAAATTGCTTCAGTCCAAAGTACAGGCGAGGCAGTTCCTGGAATGAAAAGACTTTTGCGGTGAATTATGCGAGGTGTTCTCCTGTACGTCACTGCGTTGCCCCACGCTTTGAAGTTGACAAACTCAAATACCCTTCGTGCTGCTTCATTGACGCTCTACAGGCGGCTTAGGAGCACGATGCCAGCACGAAATTGTTGAGTTATAATCTGCAATTTGATCGTCACTCCATGTCATTATGACTGCTGGCCGATGCAGCTTCTGAGCTCATTTCGATAGACCGTTTTCTTTTTTTTCAGCTAGAAAAGCTTGCATTCTCAGCATGTAGGCGGTGCTATGTCACTATTATATCTTGTATTACAGGAACATTGCCCGGACGTAGATTGATTCTTCTTTTGTTTAGTTCCGTTTTACACCGTCAAAGTCCCCATTTTACAGCGTAGTAACTTGCGCGCTATAAATGTCACAATTGGAGGTCAGGTAGCGGTGTCCAATTGAAAATAATGGCAGCAATTGAGAACTTGCCCATAAAATCGCGAATGACTGGCCGCCTTGAGGCAGTTCCATCGCAAATTTTTGCAATCATATCAGTAATGGGCACAGCAACTCAACTTGTACGAAGTTTGTGACACATAGCGTTGTTCATAGGGATCACAAACTTATCAGGAGCCGAGAGACAACTCTTCCTGCTGTCACACAGCCCCCCCCCCCCACACTCCGGGTTAACTCTATGTATTTTACCTGCAAGAAAATATTTTTTATTTCCGTAGGGGTATACTTAAGTAGACATCGCCGTCGTTATATAGTTTCTACCCATTCAAATTAATTATAGTTTCTTTGCAATTTCGATCAAGAGCCCTCGATTCGCCACGTTGAATCGAGTTTAAGGCATTAATCGCATTCCGATTATGCTTAAGACAGCGCAACACTCAATCCTGCTACCGATACTCCTTTTTCACCTCCTCTTCTCAAGCACAGTCGGTTTGAGATTAACCGTGTGTAAATCACCTGATATATACTGTACAAAAATGAAAGTTTGAAGATCCATTAGAATAACCAACAATCGCCAATACTTGGCTGTAACAATACACCCTGCTTGACTAACGCAGAGCAACGTAAGAAAATCGACTGAAAGCGGCAAATCGTATCCTCGGGATCCAAGTTTTGGATATACCGAAACTAGATTGTCTCAAACGAGGTTGACAAATCGTGCCTGCCTGGCGACTGCTTCTTATGAGCACCACACGTGGGATGAGGCGGCTTATTTCCTCATGATCATTTGCACATATATACGTCGGATGAGGTTACTTATTTCCTCATGACCACTTGCACATATATACGTCGGATCAGGCGGCGTATTTCTTCATGAACTTTGCACTAACGTTGAATGAGAAGGCTAATATCGTAGCGCGAAATAATGCGATATCTACAGCCTGGAAATTTGTGGGGAGAAACTAAGCGCCCTTACAATTTGTATTTAAATTTTGAAAGATGCTGCCATAACTCAATTTTGAAGGATTTTGTCCTAACACTGTTAAATTTGTCTTCTTACACTGTTGGCTAGTCTATAACTGACTTTCGTCTTCGATATACTGTACTCCGAAAATCCATCAAATTGCTGTATAATGTTTGGTCTGAGATATTCCAAAAATCACATCGGATGAGACCGCTTGCTTCCTCATGGGCATTTACCCACACATCCTATCTGGCCACTCAGCCCGTCAAGCGCAGCTAGTGGTACTTCGTTGAGTAGAGCTAAATTTCGCGGACCTGATCAGAGTTATCGTAAATCAAAAGCTCATCCTCACAATGCTGGAGCCTCCAAAGTACAGTGTTTTATCAGCCTTCATGGAAGCTAATGTCAAATGAATTTTTTTTTTCAAAAGTGCAAAGAAACTGATCTAGCTACCCGATATCGTCAATCTAAACTATATCAAGACGTCTTTTTATTTAATTACTGTCACAGATGGTATACGCGTGCACAGATTGTACAGAGGTTCTGTCCGAAAAGAAGGACTGGCCCGGAGTTGAATGCAAATTTTGCCCTCCCGTCAAACGTGTGGGAAGAAAATCCGATGATTACGAATTGAATGCTGCGGAAATAGCCGAGCCGGAGATCCAATTACCTTAGCAAAATTTTTGGCTAGCGCAATTGCCTTTCGGTCGCTCAAGATCATAATGAGCTAATCTGTCCAAATGGAATTGTTCGTCGTGCCAGACAGCAATTAAAGCCGTCATCGGGAGGCCCTTTTGGATCATTGTCGATTTCTAACTCCGATTTCTGTGGATATACTTGAACTTACGTCCCTAAGGAAGAAGGTAATTAGTTACTGCAAAGCTAAGTGGATATATGTAGAACTCTAGTCTACGCCAAGTCAGAGGCGGCGGCAGTTGAACATGTAAGCTAAGTAGTCTCCTTTGTAGCAGCTGCTATTGATTTGAATTGTACAAATTATCAATTGAGCAGTGATGTGCTTGTGAGGTTTGTTAGAATTACTAGAAAGCTGAATCGAGACGGTTAACACAGTGGAAGAGCTTAATCAACCGCATCAGTTAGAAAACTGATCAGCTGCCCCAGGTTGACTTCCGCTTACTGGATATACGCTACTGCTGCCATTAATATTCAACTGCAGATGAGAATTGATAAGGAAAAGTCAGGCAAGAGTTGCACCACTGCTTCTATACGACAATGTATTGGTAAGTCCCCGTGATTTCGGCAGTCCATAATGAGTGTAGGTATACTCCCGTTAATGTCGCCAGATGAATCAACAAAAACTATTTTTGTTTCTAGTCCTAAGAGGTATAAAATTAAGTGGCGCTGTATTTAGTACGAAGAGCAGCCCTCGAAACCTACATAATTATTTCTGTTGAAATAGTTATATTAACTAGCGAGTTCTCATGCAGTGTCTATGACAACTGACATACAATATCAGATTACTTTTTCTGAGACGCCGAGACCAACTGATATCGCCCGCAACGAAGAGGCTGAGACGCTAGCATAGTTACCGTTTCAATTATTGTTGACCTTGCGTAGATATGATAGACTCANTATTTCCTCATGATCATTTGCACGTATATACGTCGGATGAGGCGGCTTATTTCCTCATGATCATTTGCACGTATATACGTCGGATGAGGCGGCTTATTTCCTCATGATCATTTGCACATATATACGTCGGATGAGGCAGCTTATTACCTCATGATCATTTGCACGTATATACGTCGGATGAGGCGGCTTATTTCCTCATGATCATTTGCACGTATATACGTCGGATGAGGCGGCTTATTTCCTCATGATTATTTGCACATATATACGTCGGATGAGGCGGCTTATTTCCTCATGATCATTTGCACATATATACGTCGGATGAGGCAGCTTATTTCCTCATGATCATTTGCACATATATACGTCGGGTGAGGCAGCTTATTTCCTCATGATCATTTGCACATATATACGTCGGATGAGGCAGCTTATTACCTCATGATACTTTGCACATATATACGTCGGATGAGGCGGCTTATTTCCTCATGATCATTTGCACATATATACGTCGAATGAGGCGGCTTATTACCTCATGATACTTTGCACATATATACGTCGGATGAGGCGGCTTATTACCTCATGATAATTTGTACATATATATATATATACGTCGGATGAGGCGGCGTATTTCTTCACGAACATTTGCACTTACGTTGGATGAGGCGGCTAATATCGTTGCACGGAATAATGCGATATTTACAGCCTGGAAGTTTGTGGGAAGAAGCTCTATGCCCTGACAATTTGTATTTAAATTTTTAAGATGCTGCAATGACTCTATTTTCTAAGATTTTGTCCTAACACTGTTACATCTCTCCTCTTACACTGTTGGCTAGTCTATAGCTGACTGTCGTCTTCGATATACTCCGAAAATCCATCAAATTGCTGTATAATCTTTTGTATGAGATACTCCAAAAAGTCACATCGGATGGGACAGCTTGGTTCCTCATGGGCATTTACCCACACATCCTATCAGGCCACTCAGCCCGTCAAGCTCAGCTAGTGGTACTGCGTTGAGTAAAGCTAAATTTCGCCGACCTGATCAGAGTTATTCGTAAACCAAAAGCTCATCCTCACAATGCTGGAGCCACCGAAGTACAGTGTTTTATCAGCCTTCATGGAATCTAATGTAAAATGAATTAATTTTTTTATTTGCAAAATGGCAAGGAAATTGATCTAGCTACCCGATATAATCAATGCATAAACTATATCAAGACGTCGTTTTATTTAATATAAGGATAAAATTAATGACACAGATGGTATACTCTTGCACAGATTGTACAGAGGTTCTGTCCGAAAAGAAGGACTGGCTCGGAGTTGAATGCAAATTTTGTCCTCCCGTCAACCGTGTGGGAAGAAAATCCGATGATTACGAATTGAATGCTGCGGAAATAGCCGAGCCAGAGATCCAATTACCTTAGCAAAATTTTGGCTAGCGCAATTGCCTTTCGGTCGCTCAAGATCATAATGAGCTAAGCTGTCCAAATGGAATTGTTCGTCGTGCCAGACACCAATTAAAGCCGTCATAGGGAGGCTCTTTTGGAACATTGTCGATTTCTAACTCCGACTTTTGTAGATATACTTGAACTTACGTCCCTGGGCAAGAAGGTAATTAGTTACTGCAAAGCTAAGTGGATATATGTAGAACTCTAGTCTACGCCAAATCAGAGGCGCGGCAGTTGAACATGTAATCTAAATAGTCTCCCCTGTAGCAGCTGCTATTGATTTGAATTGTGCAAATTGTCAATTGAGCAGTGATGTGCTGGTGAGGTTTGTTAGAATTACTAGAAAGCTGAATCGAGACGGTTAACACAGTGGAAGAGCTTAATCAACCGTATCAGTTAGAAAACTGATCAGCTGCAACAGGTTGAGTTCCGCTTACTGGATATACGCTACTGCTGCCATTAATATTCAACTGCAGATGAGAATTGATAAGGAAAAGTCAGTCAAGAGTTGCACCACTGCTTCGAGACGACAATGTATTGGTAATTCCCCTTGATTTCGACAGTCCATAATGAGTGTAGGTATACTCCCGTTAATGTCGCCAGATGAATCAACAAAAACTATTTTTGTTTCTAGTCCTAAGAGGTATTAAATTAAGTGGCGCTGTATTTAGTAAGAAGAGCAGCCCTCGAAATCTAAATAATTATTTCTGTTGAAATAGTTATATTAACTAGCGAGTTGCAGTGTCTATGACAACTGACATAGAATATCAGATTACTTTTTCTGAGACGCCGAGACCAACTGATATCGCCCGCAACGAAGAGGCTGAGACGCTAGCATAGTTACCGTTTCAATTATTGTTGACCTTGCGTAGATATGATAGACTCAAGCGTACCGTACTCGTAATCAGCGCTAAGTAAAGAGAAAATATTCCATGCAGACAGAGAAGTACGACCAAAGGAATATGTGTTTTCCTTTCATAGCACTGAGTCGCAGCATTATCCACAATGAAAATAATTGCCGCAGACTGCTTCAGGGCGAAACATATGCTTTCTTTGAACTTCCGGGTATTTATGACTGCAACTGAATGCAAACGATTGCTGCAGCTAACAACTGCTGCTCAGTTCTTGATATCGTTGTGACAAAAAAAGTTATTCCCCATGATGTACGAGTGTGGAAATTTTTTTCTTTTTAACTGAGCTAAGTCAATGAGTGAGTGTTTTTCCACAGGTTGCAATTTTTCAGCTAGAAAGTAAAGGAAACCTTCACCTACAAACGCTGAGCAGTAATAAGAAAATCATTATTTACAGCTGTCAGCAGAAAGTTAGCGCCTTGCATACGCGTTGTAATTTTCCAGCTAGTCCCGAGCCAGTGGCGATAGCTTATCGCTGTAGCTTCCGTTCACCGGCATTGATATCGAGCGACGTGAGGTCAGACACCATGCAATCGTTCCTATTTCCGGGTCTTAGAATGTAAAGCTTCCCTTAATATATCAGAGGTGGTGCAAGTAAGTTAGAGTAATGCTGTTATAATTTGTTGGTGGGCGAGAATATGGTGGCAGCCCAGTGTTGTTGGGGCGGTGGAACGAGCTGGGATGAAGTGGCATTAGAAACAGTGAAATAAAACTAAATGCATATACATGGATAAAAATGGTGGGTATGTTAAAGGGGAAGGGGGTTCTTAGCACCCACCTAAGGGCAAGGGAGCATCAGTTTGAAAGAGTATGAGGTCAGTTGCAAAATTCCTTGATATTTTTCTCAGATTATGTCAAGTTCGATACATTTTCGTTTATTTAATTTTAAAAATGTTATATATTGAGGTGCCAAACGGAGTACGGTACAAAAACAACCTACCAGTTTCCGCAATTTTCACTGTGAGACGAACGATGACACGCAACATATCCTGAAAGTCCAAAAATGCAGAAATAGACCGAGGATTGCCTCAGGTGAATACGGTAAGGAGTTAAAGAGACCATAGAAGTACACGATACTTGACGGACCACCCAAAATTCTAAGTAGGCTCTAAGGCTAATCCATGAAACTTCAATAAAATGTTTTCTGATTAACATGGGGAACTAAAAAAAATTTAATTGTTCATAGTGACTGAAGCAAGGAATGTGTTTATCAGAAAGAAACACGAATGCGTAGCTAGAGGCCAAAGGTGGGCGCCGTTCATCGACTTTGAGGACCTCAGAGTGACCTAGAAATGACTAAAATTAATTTTTTTCATTTACCATTCGCCAGTGCTTATGCACGCGTGCTGGTGGCCAGCAGACGCAGTATTTGTGTCACCATGAACAGTTTACTTTTTGTTATTATTATTTCATTTTTTAAGGTCATTTTGTTGATTGGGAAATATTTTATCAATACCAATCGCCGAAGCCATACTGAGTTACTAGCAGAGGGTGTAGTAAAACTTTATTGATACTGTATGTATATTACAATTTCACGATGTTTTGCCATATTAGCTAAAGAAAACGTTCTTCACACGTAGGGAATATGGGTATACTGAAAAAGCTGTCTAGCAAGCTTTCGCAAAATAGATCCATTGATTTTTGGAAAGAAATAAAAAGTCTTCAACCTAAAGTCCACACCGTTTCTCAGTCAGTGAATGGAGTCACTGGAGAATGTAATATTGCGTAATTTTGGAAAGCCCATCATGCTGGAATTATGAACTGCTTTGACGATGATAACCATACAGGTTACGTTGATGGCATTCTTGATAATCTGGCTCCCTATAACAAACAATGCACTTTATCTGAAGCTGAGGTTTGGAAAGATTGAAGGATAACAAAGCATCCGGCGTTGACTATATATCCCAGCTGAGTCCTAGCTGTCACTGCACATGATGACTGCAGACAATCAATTTTTCTTTAAAGCCGAACATAGAAAGGAAATGGCTATATTCACACTTAGACAGAACAGGTCATAAATCTTTTTATTGACAATGGATCTCCCATGGACGTGTGCTTTCTCGATGCTAAGGCTGCTGTTGACCGAGCTCACCATTACTCTCTATTTATGTGAATGCTTGAGAAACAAATGCCACCTTATATTGTTAGGACGCTAAAATACTGGTTTCAAATTCAGAAATGCTATGTGAAATGGGCAGCGGCAACGTCATCAGCCTTTGGCATGACTAATGGCATACGATAAGAAGGCTTACTCTCTCCATTTCTCTTTAATATCCTCATTGACACCATCCACACCCATCTGAGCGCAGCTAGAGTGGGATGCCACATTAATGGTAACGCAGTAAATGCGCTCAGTTATGCTGATGATATGGTCCTCGCTTAAACCTAGGAGACGTAACCTGCCTTCCGATAAAGTCACTCTCATTAATGGTGTCAATCTCACTTACGTACGCAGCTTCTCTTACCTGGTTCATAAAATCACCAACACACAGAAAAATGGTTGTTTGCCATTAAGTAAAATTATTTAACTGTAAACTACCTTGTGGTTTGAATTTGCATCAATGCACATTGTCGTTTATGATTAACAACAGCGTTGTGATGAACAACAGTGTCTTTTAAGATTAATTATTATTGCTTTGTAGCTAAAATATAACTTCGTTAGTGATAAGCAACCAGGTGTTTTTATCGTAAAGAATATACTTTTCTGCGTGAATGATTTTCGTGATAACCAGGACATAGAGAAAGAAACGCGAAAGCTCCACGCAGTTTGCAATATGCTTATCAGCAAGTTTGGTCACTGCTCGGATGAGGTCAAATGCCAACTGTTTCAGAGCTTCTGCTATCCCTTGTACTGTAAGTCGCTTTGGTCGAACTTTAAGCAGAGGTCTACTGGACGTCTGCGTGTAGCCAATAATGATATATTTTGGCGCCAGATAAATGCGCCGAGATCAACTAGTGCAAGTGTGATATTTCCTCAAAAGTGTAATGATTGCCTCAAAGTCGGACAAGAAAATGCGCTCTGAGTCTCCAGATCAGGATAGTAAATCTGATAACGTCTTATTCAAGGGGATCCGTAACGGTCCTGGCTAGAAACTATCGAACACGTCTATCCGATGGCAGCGCATACCATTTCCAAACAGGGGCCAAATAATGGGCTGCAATGCAGTTTCGTTTGTATTGGTGGTAATATTTGATCTTTGTATCTAATGTAACTTTTGTATTAAGGTGTTTCTTGTGTACTATGTCCTTATGTGTACCCAATAAAGCATATTATTATTGTCGATATAGGTACGCTCTCAAAACGGAAACAATATTTTTAACTGTATTTTATCAGTCCAAAAGTATGTACTTTTGAACATCAGTGATGATCTGGCAGCATTACGTTCCAGCTTAAAAATCACATTATGTCATCAATGCAAAAACTGGAAGGTCGCGGGGTCGCTGATCACTAAGGCTGTAGCACAGGGGCTAGGTCCACCGGCCGTAAAGCGTCCATTAAGAGGCTTTAGGGCGAGCAAAAGAGACACTGTTGTTTTATAAAGCAATATAGGTGAGCGCTCAGATTCAAATGTTAGAGTTGCGACCTGGAAGTAACTTTTGACTCTTCTGCTAATTCGCTATTACAATAATTCACGCATTTTGCACAACTGCTAAATGTCTTGTATTTCAATTGGTTATGTTGGTTCTAGGTCTTTTCGCCGTGAGTCAATTCGCCGTCGGTCATTTTCCCATGGTCAAATCGCCGTTGGTCTTTACGCTGTTAGGTCATTTCGCCGTGATGTAAATAAATGGTGTGGTAATATATATAAATTACATTCAACCGCGCCGAACCTAATATGCTATTATTATTATGAAAACTTTCAGCTTCAGCATCAGAACTTCCCATAAATGGAAGGACAATAAAAAGAAAAGGTGAAATTAAATAAAAAAAGACGATACCCTAAAATGTAATGATGCACAAAATCACCAAGCTTAGTCATTTACTACACATGAAATAATAGAAAACATCAAGTTAAAAAATAATCATTAACAAAATTCCAAATCCAGTCATTTACGGTAAAAAAAAATTAAACAATCACATAATGCAACTTAAAACACCATAATTCACGCTAAGATTGCACATCTTGGTCATTTCCTAAGATATAACCGACTGACTAAAAATAACTAAAATGTGCTAAACAAAAACGAAAAGGAATACGTTTTGATTAAAATTTTATAATTGACCAAGCTATCGTCAACATTGGGTCGGTCGACAGAGGCTTCGCATTGTCCCGCCAGTCACTTGAGACCGATCCAGCCGGACGACTTAAACTCGATATACCTTGTGCACAGAATTTTCAAGGTGTATTGAGCGTGAAAGTTAACGTCAATATTTAAGTTATCGATTTAAATAAAAAAATTCGTAGAATTAAAAGGAGAACCACGTTACATACAAAAACATGTTTACTATGTAGCCTATGCCGCAAACCTTTCGGATTATTTAATTGATCATTTTTATTATTTCATGTGTAGTATCCATCATCAGGTCTGTAAAATAGAGAAAGAAAACACGTATGGAACTGTCGTAATAAAGTTAGGGACGAAAGCAGTCACTATAACCCACTAAGAGACGTAAATAATAAGAACAAAACAAAGCAACTGCAGCTTAAGTAAGAATCTGTCTAAAAGCCATGCAAAGGAAGGAACAGAAGTGGTAACGCCAGCCTAACTAACGACATTCAAGTGGACTGCAGGTAGACAAAATCTTAGTCATTTTAGTAACTCGGTTATGTCAGTAAATGACCAAGATGTGCAAGTTTAATGGGATTTTTTTTTATTACATTTTAAGTTCCCGTAGCATTAAGTGATTTTTAATTTCTTTGGTAAATAACTAGATTTGAAATTTGTTATTCGTTATACATTAGTTCGATGTTTTTTCATCATTATTCCATATTTAGTTAATGACTAAGATCGGTGATGTTGTGCAATTGCATTTTAAGTTACTGCATTTTTAATTTTATTCCACCTTTTCTTTTTATTACCCTTTCTTTTCCTGGGAACTTTTGCTGCACAACTTGCTATATGGACCAGAAGCTGACGTTGAAACCTTTCCTAGTAATAATAATAATCGCATATTAGGTTGGGTGTGGCTGGGTTTAATTTTTTTTATTATTATTTAGACATTTGTGGTACATCACAGGAAAATGCCCTCACAGCGAAATGACCTAACGGCGAAAAGACCGGCGGCGAAATGACCGACGGCGAAAAAATCTGTCACGGAGCATTGTTTTTATTGGTGCTGTGTATTGGGCGGTCATGATTTGTTAGTCATAACCACATTTTCCCAGAAAGCGTTTTCATAACCACAACTCATTTGCATAGATACACTCGACCTTGCAAGCTACATGTGTGCAGGCATAGCAGTGTCTTTATTATTTTGATTTTTCGACTGAATGCAAGCCGTTTCTTTTCATACAGCTGTTCTGCGGGGTGACACCCAACCTTGGAACGCTACAGGTGTGGAAGAGAGCCTGTATTATATCTATTTCCCATTTAATTCACTCATTCACAACGAAAAATGGATAGGTGCCACAAGTATAATCATTGCTTTCTCTGATATTATTATTTCTTCAGAAAGTAAAAAGGACAAAATATCAAGTTAATAGCGAGCTCAGGCTGTAAAACTAATTGGTGAAAATGGAGAGCAGCTGATAAAATGATCGTGTCTATTTTCGACGCTGGCAGCGCCGGTTGCAGCAACGAGACAATGTTTGTGCAAATATTGTAGAAACAAGGCAGGAAAAGAAAACAACAGGCACGAGCGTGAATTATAGATAAGTGTGTTTTATTCACATTCCAGCAATACACAGATCGTCCAGATCGATAGAGGTGAAGACGACAATAAATCTTTCAATTTCAATCAATAGCTCATTTGATACACTTTATACTTCAAAGGTTAACTCTATAACAACAGAGGTACACGGTGCCATGGATGCAGCAGTAACGCGTGTGTATACGGACCTTATCGAGTACCATTTTAATTAATGAGGTCAACCTTAACGTTAAGCAGGGGCAACAGTTGCTGATCATGTGCTGTACTTCAAATGCTGGGGTCACCTTATGAGTGACCGCTAAGCACGCATGTCACCCCGATACTCAGTGAAAGTCGATAACGTAGATACCCATGAAAAGTACTAAGTTGAAAGACTTACATGCTGAATGTACGCTCCTAAGTTAAACGTGCAGTTACCAATAGTGTGGCTCTGGCAGGAGACAGGGCGTGGATACTGGGGGTGTGTTCAAGATGGTGTGTACGGAACTCATCAAGGACCGTATGAATGAGGTCGGTTAGTCTTAGCGTATCGGGTATAGGAATTGCTGCTGATCATTCGAGTTGGGCGCGGCTTTTTTGTGTCCCTGTTCAATTTCATGTAATCTGGTCCTTGTAGCTTTTTATTACGAAAGTTATGTGCCTGCGGCCATTTTCAAGCCAAAAAAAAAATGCAGCCATAACTTTCGTTGTTTTGAATGCCATTCATGGGGTTTAAGAAATCTTAGAATCACCAAAAAAGGGAGTGGTTACTCTCGGCCCGACTGCAGAATTGTTATTTCTGTATGCAGAAATGGCTACAGGTTCAGCCGGCAAACATTGGGAGCATGACAGAGATTCCAAGAAGTCAAAGCAAGCCCCGCCCATTTCTGCCGTCTCATATGCTGTATATCTAAGACCGAACAACAGATAAATTGCAGGGGATGTTCATAAATTAGCTGTAGATGAGAAACGGGAGTCTGAACCAATGCACAATCTCTTAAGTTAAATTCAATAGTTATCATCTTATCACGGGTAAAATTGTTCACTTTAGAGATAATAATTTCAGTCTCAACAAAAATTTATAGGTACATTTTCTCAACATTTCACGAACTTCTTCAATTTGGTGGCTGCAGTTACTCGTATTAGAACGTGTAATGAATGGATATAAATATTTTTATACGTGCAATATGCTCATTAATTTCCAATGAAGGAGCGCATTACTCGCAGAGGAGGCATCTGCGGTGCGGCGCCCTTGAGGCTACGTGTGTTGGGGTCGTAGATACATGCCTGCATGTAACCGCATATCTTCACTCTAACTATCTGTATAGTAAGAATGATCGGGCTTTGATTACATTTTTAATTACTATTGATAAACAACGTAGTTAGGGCAAATTTGTCACTTATCCTTCAAGATATGTAGCATTACAAATTTGTTGATACTATGTAGCACTTCAAAGTTGCTGATACTGTGTTGACATGGTTGTTTAGAAGCATAATACCAAATATTTCGTGCTTGTAATTAAACGTGAACTATCCTCCTAACATTAGTTTCTTTAAATGTATTTATATATTGCAACGGCTAACTCCAATAGCTGTAAAACTAAATACATCACTTGCACGAAGAAAATCATTGCATTTTGATTTTGTAATAATTAGTTCTGACTATACGATTCCTTTTATTGATAAATATTTTGATATTTTGTTATTTAATTAAAGCATGTCTAGAACTGTGCTTCTTATAATATTCAAATGAATGACTTTCAAAAATAACAGATAATAAATGTAACAGGAAATACCTAGCGTTACATGTACAAAATAATTATCTGAAAATTAGAGCATAGTATCTTTAACAGGCGAATTGGATTAGCAATATCTTTATCTGTCAAATATACACTCATTTGGGATTGTTTGGCTTATCATCAAACTAATATATGTCTTTGGTGCCGAGTCCCTAAAATTATTTAACCTAAATGTTAACATAGAATTTCAAAGTTTCGCAGATACCGATTACAAGAATCTAAAATAAAAAATCCTCAAATTTAAAACAATGCAGAGAAGATATGTATGTAGAACAAGTCTTCAACGTGCGCTTTAGACAAACAAACGTTTGGCTGCAGTACGCTTTGTCTTCTTAATAATTATATAAACTTATGCATCGATAAATATATATTAGGTACAAGGTGTTGGAAAAATCACTATGCATTTTGCCAAATCATCTTTTGATAACTTGCATTCTTTTGATCCCAACCAGGTTTTGTAAACTGCAGAATGAGCATATCTTGTCGAACACATAGGTACTCGTATTTATAAACCCTTGGAAAAACAAACGATTCGAAGGAAAATTGTACGATTGGTAGATGAATTTTATAAGTGCACAGTGACTTGACGGATACGCTGGAAGCAATAATTAATTTAGGAGCAATAAAGTCAAAATAAAATAAATAAAGAAGTCAAAATTACATTGAAAAAAAAAAGTGAGAGCAAATGAAAAGATTTGACCTATCAATTATGCACTGCAAGTATAGTTTTTTTAGATGAAATTGTGCAATGTACAGGAAGAGAGTTATTGATGAGACTGACCGCTTGGAGTACGATAAAAACTGCACTTTTTCTGTACATTACAAATTTTTGTTTTAACTCTTGATGTGGACAGTCTGTTTTTATTATATCGCGCACCATGTATTTAAGGAAACTGGGAAACTCAGTAATATATTAAAGGGTAAAGGAAACAAATGTACTAATGAGAAAGAGAAACGTCCCTATGGATAGAAGAATTCATTGTACGAAATAGGAAAGTGAAGCAGTCCTACAGAAATGCACTACAAGGATGGTGCTAATAAAGGACTCTAATCAAGTTGCTTTCATGCAACAACAGTCCTGTAGGACCGTCTCCAGGGTACGCGCACAGTGTGGTAAAAGGACAAGAGCTTATTTTAACAGCTTGTGTTTCAGTGAGAAAGTTAATGACAAAATTCAATCCAATCCAATTACAGCACGTTCTGCAAATATCCTGATTTGTGCATTGTTGTTAGCAAAAGAGTGACAAAGCTAGAATAAAAAATCTCATAACCCACTCGCTCACACGTTACTTCTTTAAAATATGACTCAAATTTTTATTACTCAGGTAAGTAACAACATTTAACATTTCTTCATTTCTTTGGTAGAAGCTCGCAGTAGGTGGGAACAACATACAGTAAAAACTCATATTTTACATGTAGAATATTTACACTCACGTCATATACTCAGGCCCATGAGGACACAAACACACCAGTCGTATATTCGCATATCTTACTACAGTTAAGAATTTCTTAAGCCTAATGAAGGAATGATCAGTGCACGGAAATCAAATCTGCATTATAAAAATACGGAATCTTGCTGGCATTAGACTGTACAACACAAGCCTGGTGAACAGCTTTGGCCAAGCTAGCAAAGAGAGTCAGCAGCATCACCAACTTGCCTGTAACTAGCGTAGGTGTGAACTGATCTGTCCACAGGAAAGATCCAGTCCTCAACAGTGGTTGTATAATGTATATACTTTGGACTTTGCTACTCGTTAACAGACTTGGAGAAAAACTAAAAACATAATGCCATTACTGTAAATTTTTTATCTAGATAATTCTGTCACCCAAAATTATTATTGAAAGATGGGGATGGTATTATCCATTAAAATACTATCATTCTGCATTTAGGCAACAAGACTCTAATCACAATCAAACTACAATTTTAGAACACCATCGATCAAATAGAGTGGCTTCAGAGCGAACTAAAGCCTGTAATTACAAAATTACAAGCATATCGTTTTTTTCTGAATGGGAGAAAATCAAAAGAAGTAATTCTATCAGTGAAAGCCAGATTTTAGGAGCTTGGACTTGAACAAAGTCTTCAGTAAAACTGTACTCAGCTCTGGTTAAATTAACAAGCAGTATTATAATTTTCTGTTGCGTTGCTGGTATTATTAGTGTTATTGGTTGTCACTTCACTGTTTGGTATGGACAGATGTCTGTAGCTGCTGAGGAAGTCCGTGGGTGGGGGAGGTTCCCTAGATTTGTTAGGTTCCCTTTTGTTCTGACACAGTCGGCAGCACACGGCCACCACCACCACTACCGTCACCAGGGCTATGGCAGACACACTGCCTATGAGTACAGCCAGGCGGGTGCTGAGCAGTGTTCTCTCTGGGGGTGCTTGCAGTGTTCGAACCCGCGTGCATTTTGTGTTGCTGTTCTCCTGAGGATAAGAAAATTAAACAGGTATAGGTAATGGCTATAATGATATAATTGAGAACAAAATATAATCCTTATAGTTTATAACATTTCGGTAGTCTTGGTTTCAGTACAAACAAAATAGCCGAAACAATTCCTGAAATATTTGGGAAAAATGCGTAAAACAAAATATTAACGTTTCGAGCTTCCGTCCATCCTCAGCATTAAAGATTCTGTTAAAACATACAGAATATGAAAGGCACCAAGAAACACACGAATTAACTAAAAGTACGACAAAACCTGTGACAGCAGCTAAATATCTCAAGAGTGAAGTGGATAATAGTTACTAAGCATTTACAATTGGGAAGATGCTACGAGCATCGTTCAAGCTCAGTGCTGATTCGAAAATTATGAGGTTCTGAGGTTCATAGAATTTTTCGTACAGTTAATGATCATAAAACTGCGTCCCCTCATTATACTAAACATAAATACTTAATTTACATTATATATATATATTTATTTAATTAACGTAAAATAATGCTTCTTCTGGATTCATAATCCAGAAGAAGCATTATTTTACGTTAATTAAATACATGGAACCTGGATGTCCTTTATTTTCATCAATATATATATATATATATAGTGTCTACAACAATTTTCTATTGTTTCCTAAAAGAATTTTTTCAAGCTGCTGTTTCAGGCAAAGAAGAAAAAGAGTGGTTTGGTAAATGAGTGGAGCGACATGAGTGGAGTGCCTGATTAATCTTAAGCAACTGTGTAAATAATGCTTTATTTATACGTGCTGTTTCCCAAGCGCAGAAAAAAATGGACGGTCCTTTATTGAGTGGAGTGGCAGCAGAGTGTAAATAACTACAGTATTACGTGCGAATTTGCCATGTCTCGAAGCGTATATCAAGAACAATGGTATATATTTTAAAGAGTGGCAGTCTTCGTCAAGCAGGCAAACTGATTGACATTTACTAGGACACACGTATGGTAATATACTGTAACAGTAGTAATATAGAGCACTAATTCACGATAGCATTTAATAACACAGTCATTAATAATACGTACAATGTATAAATCAAGCATTTAAGCAAGTATTGTGATGAAAAAATTAGCTAAGAAACTGCTACATTGGGCACTGGAGAAGAACAGCGTGCTAGTAAAGGCTGCAACGATGTACGTAAAGAAAGTAGTTAATTTATATTAATTGTTTTATCCAAAGGAAGTAGTTGAGGTATAATAATAGCCCAAATTATTTTCTCTGAGGCACAGAAGAAGAAGAATATATATCTCTTACGAGCAATATTAGAAATCATTGAATGTGGAGTATAATTTGATACGACGTTGGAAATAACTAACATTGTCAAGTTATGGTTTTCTTGGGAACAGGACAAAAAAGAAGGGTTACCGCTAAGCGATACGACCAGTAACCAGAAAACGCTTTTAGCTCCTTACTAAATTTATTATAGTACCTATGTTGCCAAATAGATTTCACTATACGGCTAGTGCTAACTTCCTGAAGATTAATCACATTAACTTAAAATGTAATGGAAGAAATTAAGAATGCCTTTTGTTTGAAGGGGAAAAATACTCTCAAAATGAAGAAAAAATTCAAACATTAAGAAAAAAAGTATATTCCCCTTGCTTGAACTTGACAGAAGTTTCTTTAACTGAATTACACATGCGAAAAAAACTGAAAAATATAAACCTGTTGGGTGAGTGTACGGGGAACGAAACATGCAAAATAAGTTACAAACTCAACATATTAGAGATATAAATATACCTGTTGTGTTAGGGTAAGGGGCACCTCCTGCGTGTGGGGCATGGACCTCGCGTCTGAGTGTGACGGGGCGCGCAGCCCCTGCACGCATACGAGGTATCGTGTGTCCGGTAGCAATTCGTTGATTTTCATACTACGCGGCTTAGGCGGCAGCTTGTGGGTGTGCAGCAGACCGAGCAGGCGTCCGTCAGGCCTCGTCTCTTGAAACGCGATCTGATCAAGAGCAAAACGAGAAAACATATCAGTTCTGAACGGCACTCGAAGTTTTTCGTCGTACTTATCAACAACTAGCTAACGGACGTCATGTATCGTGGAAACTGAGATAGCCCATAAGTTTTGTGGAGTAATAACTTTGATGTGCAAATGCGGATTATATCAAATTAAACTCGATGAACTCTAAAATTATTTTCAGAAAAGAGACTAAAACGCACGAAAGCTCAANCAACTAGCTAACTGACGTCATGTATCGTGGAAACTGAGATAGCCCATAAGTTTTGTGGAGTAATAACTTTGATGTGCAAATGCGGATTATATCAAATTAAACTCGATGAACTCTAAAATTATTTTCAGAAAAGAGAAAAAAACGTACGAAAGCTCAACTCCATTTAAACCCCTCTGTTAATTTTTTCGTGCATGCGGAAAGAAATTTTCTTAACACCCATCATGTCTGTAAGATGCCAGTCACAAATTATATTATTAAGTAACAGTGGACAGAATTAAAATTCAACGTTTCGGGACTAAGAATCCCATCCCATCCCTAGTGTATTTTACAAATTATATTATGTAAAAATTCTAGACGTAAACTACCTAAGGGTACGCTGGTGTACTTCTAACTAGCACAGTGAATATGGGTGAGTTACAGCCAATGGAGGCATGGGTCATGGGGACATGGGGGGTCACCCGCTCCTCGAACACGGTCTGTGCTACTACGCATTCATCAAAGAGTCCATAGCTCCATGGAAGAGCTACCAATACTAAGCATATCACTTGAGAGCAAGAGAAGTCGTTTACTATAATGCACAATTTTCAATACAGTTAATAAGTGTATATTAGAAACATGGTTAAGTTCTAGTCGTTTTCAAACACCTGGCGCTCCTAACCTGAGTGCGTATAGTATCAGATGGAAACGTATTTATATAGAAGTACTACAAGCATAAAATATAACAGTGAATGCAGTGAATGTCATCTTTGTTATTATAGTTAGAAACACGCCGAATTTCGCCCCAAAGAAAGAGTACTTGTAGAGAATTTTACTGCACTGCATTAGTAAAAGAATTCTACAGCAGCAGAGCACGGAACTCTTCTTGAGACTAACAGGGACAACGCTCAGTCGGAAATAGCTTAAAGAGATTGGTTTAAACGACTCAGAAATAATGATCTTGATATTAGGGCTCCTGATGAACCGAAGCTGTTGTTCTGCATTGGGTGGGATCAGCTAGTTAATTATGAGCTGCTCGAACCAAGTGAAACCCTCGCATGTTACCGCTATCAACTACATTTATTGATGCCTTCACTGAAGAAAAAGACGAGCGGTAACTCAACAAGGTGATTTTGTAACATGGCAACGCTAGGCCACATGTTGCCAAACGGGTGAAAACCTAAATACTTGGCAAGACTTAAATGGGAAGTCCTACCCCACCCAGCGTGCACCAGAGAATGTCTCGTCTCGTCCGATCGTCTTATGTTGCGATCGATGGCGTGGCTGTGCAGCATTGCCGGTCTTATAGTACGCTGCCAAAAAATGAGTCAACTCGGGGATAGCCTCGCAAGACGTGTCGATTTTTCTACACTGAATTCAAATGCTACCAGAGGATCATAGAAAGAAGTGGCTAGCAATGGACAATACTTTCACTAACCCACCTGTAACTATCTTTTGTAATTTAAACGTATGTCCACGAAAGCAGTTAAAACGTATTCCAGATGCCAACATACATATATCTCATGAATTCAGTCTGTAAATACATTGACCTTCTGCCAGATACCCATATCGTCCTATCTTATAGCACTCTAAGCTGTGTAGCATCCGGGAGCACGAGCAGCCATTTACTTTTAATACGCAGTTTTCGCAGCAATCCATCAAACTTAGACGCAGAATGTCGTGCAGTTGGAGCGCAGAGGAGCAGGAACAGACAACAGAGCAGTCAAAGCTCCGGCTCTAAGTTTTTAGTTTAACGCCAAAGTTGAGGTCGACGGCTACTTTCTTGAATGAGTTCCGCCGGGCTCTTTTATAATCAATTGCCATAGCAGACGATCAGTCAGGCTCCCGCTCCCTTAGACACGGCCCGCCTCCATTTATCTTGCAACCATCGGCCCATAATCAAATACGGCCCTTCTATCGTATGTGTGAATGGTGGATTTACCCTCAGATTTCATTAATTTGAACTGCAGCGGAAGGTCAACGAGCACACGCTGACACAAACTAACGACGTACTGCAATTTAAACAGAATATATTTCACCGTCATGAAGCGTCGAATGCTGTCTTGCCAATTGCGCGTAGTTGCAAAGTAATAAGCAGCAACATGTTTCGTAGATCTGTAGGACGAAGCAGCTAAACAGGTTGCGCTTAAAGTAACCAAAATTCAACATGTGTATATTACAGAAGCAATTAGTCATTTGTTCCATCTAGTATCATAATACTCTGCAGCAAAATGTAAGTACGAGGCTTAAGACATAACTGGTGGTGGCTCTGTATGAGTAACTTCTTACGTCTGACTTACCCCAGCCTTGTTGAGGGGTCTGCGCCTTCATGGAATGTAATAAAGATGCATTTGTTGCATTCAGTCTTTATGGCCAGGGGTGCTGACTCATTTGCTGTAGTCTTTAGATGCATGTGTTGTAGTCTTTATGCACAATAACCATATTATTCGATTCTTCAGCAAAGCCCCACAGTCATAAGTTCCCATCCGCATTTTTTTTAGTAATGAGGAAGCTAAGTTAGGTAAGATGGACGCAAGTCATGGTCTAAAGTGGTCGGCCTGATGACGGCCGAAAAGCTTGTGGCCGCAAAACTTCCCAAATGCTTGGCACCAGAGAGCGGCAAGTGAGGAATAAGAAATTACTGCGGCATAGCTGCGCTCAAACGTCAGTTGAAACACCTCTCACCAAAGAGAAAAATTCTCCTGTCATTATATCAACTCGTCCACGCCACAGAAGATGAGCCCAGTCTAATGCCAGTGTATGTACACACTCAGGTCTCAATAACACAAAGTGGTAATAGTATCGTATCGGTGCATAACTTGAAGGCACTGCAGAAACACCAAAATCAATCGGATAATTTGTTTTTAAACTCTGGTCAGCAGCAGACATCCGGCGATCTAAGTCACTGCCATATATTTATACTATGTTGTTGCCTTCCGGTTAATATCCCGATAAACTTTTTCAATGTCATACTGTTGATTCCATCTGGTTAATATGCAACAGTCTATGTCGTCGACATACTGCTGTTGCTGTCTGGTTAATATGTCCCATTATATGACGGAAAACTGTATACTTATATCCATCTCATAGCCGGTAACAGTAAGTCACAGATATTATCATGATAAGAAAAGGCTAGGTACTCCTCCAGCATCACTCATTACCGTGCACTTAATTCCCTGCGTATTCTTACAGTCTTTGCCATGCTAATTACGCCAGCACCACTGCATATTCATCAGCTGTATTTCCCAGCACAAAGGCTCTTCTCTACCGCCGGAGCCTAGCGACAGAGCGTCCACCTGCCAGGAGTCGCATTCTTCGCGTACTGTCGTGCATATGGCATGTCTTTTCTCTCTAATGCTTTTTTGCTTACCTCGGTTTAATTGTTTGTTTTATTTTTAGTTGACGTTCGATATCAAAATACGACTGTTGCGATTAATGTCATCATCGTTTTCACTTTGCTGCTCGCTCTAGTTTCCCCTTCAATATTCATAAAAACGATTAATGAATCAAAAGAGTTTTGATTAGTTTTCTACACCGTAGAAGCAATCACAAGACTGAGCCCATCGCCGTGACTTTTCTCTGCGTCGTTATTTGCTTTCCCTGAGCAGTCATTCTAGCGTCGCTGCCTCGGACAGCCCAGATTTCAGTGCGCCCGCCTCCCTCCCCAGTGTCGCCGCGCCAGTCATTCACAGCTGTGCCGTTTCTCCTTTTCTTTTGCCCTTCCACAAGTCTTACCTTGAAGCCTTCCACGTTGCTTTCGTTGGCTGCTTGCCACGCCACCAAAAGACTCTGACTCTGCACCTCTTGTACAGTCAGCCGTTCGATTAGCGGGCGCTGTGGACAGAACCTGTGACTCGGCTCCATCAGGAACGCCTGGCCAGCTAATGCCTATAGGGGGAAGGAATCAACAAAATTAGAGAATTACCAAATTTTCGATATAGCGGCCGCTGCAGACAGAATCTGTGATTCAGCGCCACTATGCTGGAACATCCGCGGCTCGCTAAAGTTGAAATGAACTAAGCCGATAGAGTACATTAGAAAACTAGAAACATCCTGTGACCTACATAATATTGTACATGTGTACCATTACCGAATTTATATAAAATAATCTCAAAATCTTGCTTGTAAGACAAATAAAGTAAATTATTCCTCTGCTAACTAGAGCACTTTGAGAGCGCATACTTCCGCAAAACAAAGCAACGCTACCGAAAGTTTCATTGGCTCTGAAATTATGATTTCCTCGTTATCAGCATCAAAATCAGGTCATTTGTGCCTTATGACAGTACTGTAATAACTAATAAAAGATTCTGTAATTCTCCTAAAAATCCGTCCGTAAGTTGATGAGTTATTTTCTGACACAAACAGTCAAACATATGTTCAAACGAACAAACCGATCACCCCCAAAATTGGGTCATTTGTGTCCTTTAACATTTCTAAAAATTGTTACAAATTTCATGAATATCCATTCAGAACTTTTTGAGTTATATTCTGACAAACATTGGCCAAACACAAACGAACGAACGGATCATAAACATATTTTGATTATTTATGCCTTTTACTATTTTTAACAATTCCTGTAAATTTCCTAAAGATCCGCTCAAAACTATTTGAGTTATTTCGCTATCAAACATAAAATCAAGCACAAAAACATACAAACGCACAAACAGATCGTCACAAACATTTAGTCATTTACTCTTCGTGATTTACCTAACAACTAAATTTCATAAAAATCTGTCCAAAACTTTTTGAGTTATGGCATTAACGGACCTTCACCTAAAGTTAATCAGCTGTTCCTCCTAACATATCTAACAATCCTGTAAATTTCGGAAAGCTCAGATCATAAGTTTTTGAGCTATCTTAGGGACAGACGGACAAGCACACAAGCAACCATACTCAATGAAAACATAACCTTCTAAGCTGAGGTAAGGCAAGGCAAATCATTTCTATATCCTAAATGATGAGGTGTTAGTACATGCACAGTTCAGTATTTGTAACACGACTTTTTTAAATCTACCGTAGTAGAAGATGATGCGTTACTCAAAAGGTAAACTCAATAAATCGATTTTCTTGTCTGAAATAAACACCGCTTTTTGTAGGAATAGCAAAATTGTTGCGTCCACAAATGGGTAGCATAGGCCTGAAATTATTAAAAAATGAAGCTGGATAACCGACACCACATACGTACATAAAGTCCAGGTACCCTCGACAACCCAGGAAATGCATCCACCAGTCCGATACCAAGCCAAGTTACAGTGCCAAAAACGGCGGGGTGATCAGCGACGCTCGGGGCAGAGACTGTGGCTCCATTGCTTCAGTAATTGAGGCACAGTCTGATAAATTCTGCGGCCAAGCAGCCGACAACGCCAGTATTGCCAGGGAAGTCTACGATGCTCTACACGAAAAGAGTCATCTAGGATCGATAAGGCGGCTTTTACGGCAGATAAAACTCCAGAAAAATATCCACAGCTCTTAGATAGAGGAAAGGAAACCGGCAGCACTGAGATCACGTCCGGGTGTTCAGCAGTGGTATCAGTTGCTGTACGAGTGTAGCATGGTGTACTTAGGCCAGTTCTACTCTCATTGTAGCAGTAGTGGCATAATGTTTGGATATTCAGCAACGGTGTCAGTTTTCGGTATAGCCGTACATATCCTATAATTTAGGGCAATCCTCTGCTCGCACAGTACAGTGATCGGGACATTCAGCAGCAATGTCAGTTACAGTATGAGCAGATCCTGGAATTAGTAGGCCAGATGTGTAACGATACTGTGAAACAGCTCTTTTCAAAAACCAGGCATTATTGCGTTTTGGGGTTGCGTTACTTCCTTTGTTACGTCACAACGATAGAACCAATGAGGTTAGAACTACAGGATAGACACTACCTCATCGATATATTAAAAATACCAAGCCATCTCAACCGTAATCAAATTAACTAGAGAACTGTTTTTATTATCCATAGCTGTGTTTTTGATCCTCGCACCCCTAGAAAGCTTTTAACTTGTTCTAGCGCCTCCTACAAAAATAACAGCTCATCTTATGATGAAAAATAAAATTTATACCGAATTTGTCAACATATTTCTACATCTAACTTTAATTAATCCAAGATTTCTCACTCCCATAAGGTCAGCTCGGGCCCCGGTTGGGAACTCGTGCTCCACAGTATATCCGCAGGTGCACGCGGAGAACTAAAAATACAGATCTACGTAAATGAACCTTGCCATGGAAATTTAGAACAAATGTTCACTGAGCGCGAGGTGCGTAATGACGCCGCGAACTACAGAACAGAGTCACACTTCGGCTGGTGAGCGAGAGCCATGCATCACGGGCGGCCCAATTTCGGAGAGCTCCAGGCTCGTATTTCTTCAAGTGCTGGGATGAATCAACAGAGCCTGAGACTCGTGGAGCTTCTGTTCCTGTACGAGCGGTTGCTACTCACGAGCAGGAAATGATGTCTTGATGTATGCTAAGCTGCTACATAAATTGTGCGTTTGGTTCATGGAGCCAACATATTTTGACGAGCAGCATCATAGTCATGCGGGCTATGTGAAGTAAATTTAGGTATGATATCTAGTTATTAGAAATACGTTTCTCAATACAGTGGATAAAGAATACACTGGCTTTGGGTAATAGATGTAGCATAGAGAACTAAATTTTGTAATTGTGAAAACTTATACTTTCTAGTTAAAGCATGTTCGTAACCAAAAAAAGAATAGAACACTGTAGTAGGTATTTTTGTATTGCTAAATTCGTCTTTGGCCCTTAACTAATGTATTTTGCTCAGGCATTTTGATTTCGAAAAAATTATTTCTAGTCTCTCTCTATAAAGTATCGAGAACTGAAGTCTTGGTGTCGGGAACCTATCATACAATCATCATAATATATTAAACACTATCGTGTGTTTAGTTGTGTATATATTTATCTTACAAAATAGGCGAAAAATATACCGCAATGCAGATTTTGTAATTAGGTTGCGTTTTCCTGGAGATCGATGACCAGGTTGCAGAAGATGGCGAAAGTGGGATCCGTATTCCTCTATCTCAACGCACGTCTTGCTTGAAACACTTCTTGAAATCGGAACAATAAAGATGTTTACAGCTTCTCTTAGCGCGGCCATGCAGTCTGATTTTTCATAACTTTCTTCTTATATCGAAGCAAATGTTTGTTCTTAGCTTACGATGATAAATTCAGTAACTGATCAACGAAGGCAGACGAAGCGATTATTTCTTTCAGCTTACTGGCTTCCTTTGACGGAGTAGTTTTCTCTTCAATGTACTGAAGGCCAATGTGGTACGTAGGATGTCCGCCGGCAGGGAATTAGTTTGAATTCAGTTATGCTTTGCTGCTTGCTAATATAAGATTTTTTTCCGCATTTAACCTAAGGTGGGAGACGATTGTGCTCCTTAGATGACTTGAAACAGAGCACTTATCTTTTCTGACGATTTGAGTCGGCTGTTGCAGCCTTCAAGAGTATAGTAGTCTCAAAGGCATATTAAATGAAGACGGGTCGTTTCAAATTTTTTGCTGTCATTTTTGACAGCGCGGGCACTCTAGTATTCTAGATAAAGCACTTTGATTTGGTAATTCTCCCAAAACATTCACGCCACTCTGTGCACCGACATTTTCCTGCCTAGACAAGTTCATGTAGTATACGACCACTGCTTTTGTTTGTGCTCTGAGCGCGTTCTCAACAGCCGGACTTTTGCCAGTGTTAGAATGTACACTAATAAAACTAATGTCTAAAAACCAGCACGCTTTTCCGTCCACCGATGGCAGTTAAATGCCTTGGTGTGTTTGTGTAGCAAAGGCACTGCAGTTTTCACGATACACAAGCAAGCTAAGGCAGATATTTCTCTCGTGTTGGTTTCGATACAGCACTTCTCTTACTGTATGACATTCTGCACGTCTACACCACGTCTACTGACCCCGATCATATTCCGAAGATCCAACTGAGAGAGCCTAGTGGTGACAAGTTGCAGCAAGTTATGCCTGTGATGCCTACGTTGACCACGTGAACATCAAGGGGAGGATGGCACTATAGGCGGCACCTTCTCCATATAGTGTGAAGCCAAAGTCCACAGACAAGTTGCAAATGGGAGAAGTTGTGCCTCCTTCCTTACATAATCTGAAAATTCTACACAGGTCATACGAAAGTTCGGAGGTTTCACCGGACGCTCGCATTAGTAAAGACGTAGATATGCATATCGTATTTAAAAAACTCACGTCATGTAAATGGGCCCTAAAGCTAATTCAGTAAATTTCAATCAATTGTTAGAGTTAACGTATAGGGAATTCAGTGAACTGTTCATTATTACCCAAGGAATGCATTTTATTAGTAAAAAGTACAAATTCATCTGCAAATGCCACCAGAGATAAAGTTTAATGATAAGAATATTTTTTGGGTCATTCTGGTGTCCTAAGTTTCAAAACTTGACGCGCTAGGACACAGTTATACTTCGCACGGCCAGCATTTCATTGCACAGTTTTTGTAGCAGCTTACCAGACTTCATTTATTTTTTCTGCTATAAGCTCTACCTCTTTTATCATCGTGAACAGCTTGCCTTTTTGTTGCAAGTTCCTAAGTTAGTTAGAAAGCAGTTAGTTGACATTATTCCACTGCCACGTAGGGTGGCATCATATATGTATGTGATTTGAAGGTGGAGGCCTCGTAGAAGATAGTGTATGTGGTAAAAGATATCAATGTTAGTAGCAAGGCAGACTACGGAAAGTCTTGCCTTATATTTTCTGTCTTGCTTCCTCCAAGAAAAAAGCCTCCAAGAAGAAGCTGTCCACTTGGTTCATTGCATTCACTAAGAAAAATGTTGCCCTAAGGCCTGCGAGCATTTCTGTCTACGGACTGAAAACCTCTGACATCGCCCGTTGATGCAGCATGAAAGTTGCAGTTTCCGTGCTGCACCAGCACGCCACAGCAGGCGTTTCCTGTCAGCACGCGGTAATGCGTGTTGGTTGTGGGACAGCACGTTGCTCCGTGTTCATACGAGTCGCCCTGTGCAACGACGAACGCCCCCGGCAAAGCACTCAACGACCGCATCCGGACCGCGACTTCCCCGCAGCATGCGCACTCAAGCAGAAATTAGCCCAAGGTACTAATTACAATGAGCCGTACGTCGACACACCAACCAGTATTGAATCTTTTTGGATCGGCACGGTTCAGTGGAGCTAATAGCACCCAATACACTACAATACATCGAAATAATAAAGCGATGGGAGAATAAGACGATACTCCAAACAATGTAGTTATGACGTAAAAAAAATATACTTGGTGTTGCGTAATTCGATGCACATATTTAACCATATATAGAAAAACGGCAAATAAAACGATTTTCATAAGTGACAAAAACCTGAAAACTCCTTCGTTTTCGAGAAATGACAGCCTAAAATACTGAAGGAGAGGGTTCGGGCAAAATTGAAAGTTTTTTATTTGTGGACCGATTTCACTGAAACTAAGTAATGATATGTAAAATCAAAAAAGAAATTGTTTATACTCGTGTATTTTTTTTACTTTCCCCATGAAAAAAAAAACGAGTTATTCAAAGAAAACATCAACACGGGGGCTGAGGAAAACCTTACTGCTCCCACAGTTTTTGAGCTACAGAAACGATTCTTGGTATCAAAAGAAGCGGAATTTGATTTTTCATAAAAATAAATTTTTCGAATTGATTTTCGAAACAGTATTTGAGAAAGTTCAAAAAGCTCACATATATATATGTATTTTCAAGTCTTTTTTTCAAAACTGCGCTGTCACTCGTCTCCTGTCTCCTACTCGTCTATGTACTGAGCGTTCACCATGTTATTTACCTGAATTGAAGGAGCTTCCGATTACGACGGAGTACATTATTTACCTCATATCAGCAAATTTGTCAGTTGTGTGATAGTTTTTAGTTAATATTCCTAAGGACATTCGCGAGAATTTCCGTTACCGTAAAAGTTTCAATTTTTATTGGAATTACATTCGCCATAGTTTTTAAAACCCTGAAGGTTTTCATTTATCATTAGGTACGTTTTCAGCATCTCCAAATCCTAGAGGCTTGACTTCTTTGTTTGAAATTAAGTTCACAAGTGTCTGCAGTGACCTCGAGGTTTCGGTACTTCATTTCACTAACATTAGCGTAACTCAAGACACTCACTTATGCAGCCAGGGACAGAAGCTTTCATTTCACTGAGCCATAAATAACGGAAAAGACATTTGTAGCTGACATTTTGGAGCGCATCGGCACCTGTGTCATGACATTTCTCTGACCAGATGACATTCTGAAAGCATTTGCGGTCAATATTCAGCTGACATTCACTGAATCTAATGGTAGACAGCGAAAGGAACTTTGATTATGCAAATTTTATTGCAAACCTAACTCTGCAAAGACGTCAGAATGATAAGCCACGTCAAAATGTTTAGTTAATGAAGGAGTATCTATAGCGTACAGACACAAACAGTAACTATTCTCACGCAGCTTCTCCGCACTTCCACTCTATGTAGAACCTGAGTCACGTTTGTTCGTACACGAGCCAGAAGGATTGAACTTTCCGTCCCATTAAGAGCAGTCGGCTACTGATTAAGTCTGTAACTCAATCGAAGGAGGTGATTCGAGCGTTTAAGATCGACGTTCCGGACAACAGCATGGTTGTATCTGAAGCACTTTCGATGAAAAACAGACATCGTCAACAGAGAAATTTGCGTCTTGTACATCACTGTTAGCATTCAGAGCTGCAGTGTCAATTGTATTTCCCCCTTTTCTTATACGTTTAGATCATCTGGAAAACACAGGTACTGAAATTTCTGTAAAATGGGCGTGCTTCCATCTGAAAATACACAAGCGCCATCTAGTAAGACTTGAGTTCATTCGGACACGAGCGGCCCGCTAGGTATGCGCCATCAATCGAACAGAACATAACCTAGTTGAACCTATCCACGTCGTTGCTCGCTCTCAACTAACCAACCCGGACGAGCATATACGGATACACAGACGCACGCAACACCCGCCGCGCTGTTCCCTATATACAGTCCGCTTCTGCTTACGCTACATGGGGCTGCAACATCCACATGCACCAAAGCAGATTTATGAATCTCATTTCACTCAGTTATTTCAATTTGCCAGAAATGTTCCACTGTTCATATTTTACGATCCATAACCCAAGATAATATGAAGCAAAGAGCTCCAAGGTTTGCTCATCTTATTCAGAAGCTCTTCTTGAGCAATAAATAATTGATGGACTTTCTCGGAACTTCTGGGGGAGGGGGGGTATATGGAAGACGAGCAAAGATTTCGGGGGCTGCTGGCATTTCATTCTTGGCACAAAGAGAATCTTCAATGAAGACGCGCGCCTCTGACGCAGGATCGATGGCAGGCAGACTGCATGGCGACTGCGTACGTGTGAGGAGTATGCACATGTTGCGCGTATATTAGTTCCTGTGTGTCTCGGTCAAATTCGCACCAACAAGTATGTTGCCTTTACGACGACTTAATAAATATTTGGGTCCATGTAAGAACAGTATTGTTTTTGGGGGCCTGGTCTGCGGTGCGTCCATCTGACGCATTTTAGTCCCGGCTGCGTTTTGATTTCTTCGGCACCACACTTAAATGGTGACCCTGTATTAGGGCAAGCTAAAATTTCGCAACCCTTATAGGTATAGCATAGCTTTATCTGAAGATTTCTTTGAGAGGGACACATGCCGTTATACAGTTAAGCTTTTCGTACAAATATCACTAACTTCAGCTCTTTCTATAAGTGGGTATTGAGAGCTATGAATTAGGTTTGCAAAAATAAAAGCATAATATCACAATTTCCAGCGTTCCATGCGCGTGACACCAAATATATGACAAATATGTGAGTTTCCGCATTAGCCCACACGAATTTCATTATTGGTAGCATTCCAGTAGCTGCAAAAATATTAAAAAAATAATCTCCTGCAAAGATATAAATTCTGTTACTTAAACGGCTACAACATAGAGAAACACACGCAGACAACAGGAACTCAGCACCCACTGAAAGCAAGCCCAACTTGCATGGGCTATTTTTCCATGGAAAATAACTGCTGGCACTTACAAAATTTCAATTGAAGTTGATATGAATTTAATTGACATCATACTGTCGTCATACTGTGATATTCTTCAAACTTTCACCGGCAACAAGAGTAAAAATGTAACACTATTTTTAGGAGTGAAGCAATGGCTTCATCGATTAGGACAGTTCCATCCAGATGAGCAATTCTCATTAGCTTCAAATTGTCCAGAACAATAGCCATGAGCTTTGGTTTCACTGTTTGGGATGGAATTNTCACCGGCAACAAGTGTAAAAATGTAACACTATTTTTAGGAGTGAAGCAATGGCTTCATCGATTAGGACAGTTCCATCCAGATGAGCAATTCTCATTAGCTTCAAATTGTCCAGAACAATAGCCATGAGCTTTGGTTTCACTGTTTGTGATCGAATTTCAAACTCTAAACCGAAACCTGCTGTATTACCCTTGAAGCGAACTCAAACTGAATTCTGTGCAATCGTCCCACAAAAGGATTGCTTTGAGCACCCAAGGAGGAGGAGTGAATTTGAGGCGGTTTCAAGGGTAATTGGTTTGGTGTTTCAGATAAGTTAAAACTAATGAGACTGTTCATCTCAGCGGAACTGTTCCCAACGATTACACCATTCGATGCCCTGGGCTCGCAATCCAAGCTTCGGAATACACTCTTCATCATAAGTTTAGAATCAATTGAAAGACTGAAAAAATACTATTTTACGCGGATAGAGCTTAAAACTTTTCGCACTAAAGTTTAATCAAAGTAGAGTTAAAAGATGAAGAAGACAAACGATGTCTGATCAATTTAATTAGAAAATTACGTTTTAAGCAAGTGAATTCTTACAACTAGGTCGTACAAAAGTTTAAATACACTGGCTACCTCACTTACGAACTTCCGAGTTACGAACGCACGGAGATACGAACACGAGCTGACTGAGGTAGTACATGAGTTCATACCCTCTTTACTTGAATCTTTACTATTACATCTCCTAGGTTTTATCTGTCTTCCGTAGCAATATGCGCAAATATCATGGGTTTTAAATCCCCTATAGGTCGTACATTATTATATAACATATTTACGGACAATTCACCTCACGTACGAACAACTGCTCGGAACCAATAACTGTGTTCGCAAATTGGGGAGCCAGTGTTTAGGGAATATGCATGTATTTCATCTGAGTTAGAGGTTGTCACTCTCGGTGTAATTAAAGGTGTCACTATGTCAAAGGCCAGCAAATTATCCTCCTTTTTAGCTGCACAAGCAAGGTTTGCAGCAGAGTGCACTCGTAGCAGAGGTTAAATGCAGTAAAACAGTGGTTTGTAATTTCCATAAAGACCTTGACAGTTGTGGAACAGTAAAATCTAGTAGTAGACCAAAAAAAATTCAGCAGCATTCAGTAGAAGAATAAAGATAGAAGACAATCTTCGAAGGCACTCACTGATGCCGGTTGTAGTCCAATATGCATCAGGCAGCACCTGAGGCATAAGAGTCTGGAAACTATGAAGCGTCTACAAGGGCTTGGTCTGCTTACATGTCACAAAGTTGACCGTTTAGACTTCCGCAGGGCGCACCAAACATCAAGCGCAAAAAAGTGGAAGAGATTTAGCTTCAAAATATTAAGAAGAAAGTAAACTAGATAGTCCTCGCAGCTTCTAACATGACTAGCACGACAAATAGTTAGTTTCCCCTTGAAACGTTTTCTGTGCGGCACGGTGATCTCTGTTCTGATACAACGTGTAGTCCCTTTTCCTCCAGAGACGCAGTGGATCGTCAGGTTGAGCCTGAAGATTGAGACTGATTATGTTGACACGGTGCAGAGAGCATCCATTACAAGGGAGCGTCCTCTTATCTATCTTTGGTGATGAATGATTCTTCTAACAGGGCTAGAGTACCCAGCCGTCAAAAATGACGGTAATAATTTTGTAATGAGGCTTGTTGTTGTTCTTGCTTGCGGCACAGGGTTTCTGTAAAGTAGGCCACATATCTGTAAACTCCCTCTTCCATTGCGATAGCAATATTTCTCTCTTGCGGGTAAAGGCGCCGATATTAGTTTGAAAATGCTGGAGAGTTGAGCAGTACCAAGTAGATATAGTTGAATAAAAAAAACTCACCGGAAATGCTCAGAGCTTATTGTACCTGGATATCAGCATATTGTTGAACCTTCAAGAATTGAAATGTGGCTGCAATGTGAAATGAAAATATTTTTGCTTCTGCTCAGCTTAAACTTTCAACTGCCACGAAGAAATTCAGTTGAGAAAAACATAAGCAAAATTATTTAGGCGCAAAAAAAAATAGAAACTCCTTCCAAGATAAAGCCTCATTAACTACTACGAAAAAATTAAGCTAAAATGTACGATACAACTTATGCCGGACAGGCTGAAAAACTCTATGAAATATACCGCCTTCCATCTACCACACCCAAAAGAAGAATCATAATATCATGTATAAGATAGTGCAGAGCTACTTTTTAAAACGAAGCGGGTTTCAAAAAATTGCAGTAATTCCACCTTCGAGCACATATATATTTCAGAACCTATATTTGTTATCGTAATTCCAAGGGCAGAAATTAAACGATATTTCAACTTGTTTTTCAGTACATAGTTGAAATTTTTCCTGTCTAAATCCTTAAGAGCGTGACGGAGAGACGGGTCCACCAAAGAGCAATCAAGCAAGCACAAGCAACTCACAACTGTTTATCTTTATAGTGGATACTGCAGCAATGCACAATTACCACCTGACCGAGACTTTCTATGAGGAGGATGATACCTTTCGTAGCCGTCATCCCACCTGTTCTCCAGGTCTGATCCAGTTAGTGAACGCTTGGGGATGGATAACAAGGAACGTCTACAAAAATGGATAACAATCAGAGGCAGCAAATGAACTTTGCGGCACCATCTTCTCCGCTGAGTTGTATTCCCCTAACCCTCATTGAAAACCGTCACTTCAAGCATGCCACAAACAATTTTTAAGCTCATCAACAAGAACTTCAACTTCGTTCTACAGCATTTTTCTGCTTTATGAATTACTGGCATAGAATTTTGATCAGCTGGTTATGAACTCAATTACTTAAAATATGATTTTTTAATTAGGCGGATTAAACAGAAATTGCTTCACTTCTTCATCCTTTATCATTGCCAATAAGTAAACATTAATAAGAAAATATTTAAAGTCTATCCTTGCAAAGCAGTAATATTTTTAGTTTTGCAAGTGGTCCTATCAGGAGTGCATGCCCTCTGCTACATATAGTTGCATCTGACCCAGCTGCAGTACTGTGTACTGGTAACTGAAATCTTGCAAAATATGATACTATCACTATGAATAATATAGCAAAGCCCAAACTATGCACCCCGAGCCAGTGGCCGAGCAAGAGTGGAAGTTTGCGTGCTGCAGACCGACATAAGCTATTCTGGACTCACCGAAGGCGTTGAGCAAGTTAGCTTGTTGACGGAGGGGACGAGCGTGAGGTGGTCGTTGAGCCAAGACCACAAATCCCGCACCTTACACTCACAGCTCCAGGGGTTACCTAAAGACCAGCACAAGGAAAAGCAAATATTGGTATAAGATGTGTAAAACTAACACACGCTCTGAAAGAGGTAGTCTCAGAACGAAAACAAAAGTGTGTGCTGAAAAATGTAGGTCTAAGACAAGGATATGTCTTGTTCTTAAAGATGTACGTACAGAACAAGACAAGGTCCTGTTCTGGAAAACAGGCCCAAAACAAGATACCTGTTCTCATAGATGTAGCTTCCGAACAAATATACCTTGTTCTAAAAGATGTAAGTACAGAACAAAACTGACCCTTTTCTGAAAGATGTAGGTACAGAACCAGAATAGGCCCCGTTCTCAAAGGTGCAGATATAGAACAAGAAATGGCCCTGTTCTGAAAGTCTGAAAGATGCATGTACAGAACAAGATAAGGCATCTATTCTGAAAGTCTAAAAGATGTAGGTACAAACTACAGAACAAGAAAAGGTCTTGCTATGGAAGATGTGCATTAGGTACAAAACATGGAGAAGCCCTGCTCTGGAAGATGTAGGTACAGAACAAGAAAAACCCTGTTTTGAAAAATTTAATTATAGAACAGGTAAGNATGTAGGTACAAACTACAGAACAAGAAAAGGTCTTGCTATGGAAGATGTGCATTAGGTACAAAACATGGAGAAGCCCTGCTCTGGAAGATGTAGGTACAGAACAAGAAAAACCCTGTTTTGAAAAATTTAATTATAGAACAGGTAAGGACAATGTTCTGAAAGCTGTAAGTCGCGAACGAGAAAAGCCCCAAAGATAGTGATAACAGATCACTTCAGTCTTACGACTGAAGTGATTCAGTGAGGTTGTGTAGTGACAGTGCTCTGTACAAGCGCAATTAACTGTCCAGACCATAGAGTCGTAGGCAATAAAACAATCGAGCGCCAGTGCTTTG
>LQNS02278125.1:28181074-28198536 GCA_001587735.2 Parhyale hawaiensis
ACAAACTACAGAACAAGAAAAGGTCTTGCTATGGAAGATGTGCATTAGGTACAAAACATGGAGAAGCCCTGCTCTGGAAGATGTAGGTACAGAACAAGAAAAACCCTGTTTTGAAAAATTTAATTATAGAACAGGTAAGGATAATGTTCTGAAAGCTGTAAGTCGCGAACGAGAAAAGCCCCAAAGATAGTGATAACATCAAGCAGTTATTCCTAGACAATGCTAAGGGTATCACATGTTAATGCTGCGGTTTAGAATCTTTAGCTACAGGTGACGAAAGCAAAATATCATATTAAACAAGAGGTCTTTGATAATAGCCCACCCTTTAATGATAATATGCTATTACCAGTGCAGAAAACTGGCAAGACAGTTGATTCTCGTACAAACTGTACAGTACGTTCTAGTCACCCTAACAAAATTCTAGGCCACCCCAAACTCTAAAATTGCTTAGTAGCTGTCGCGGCGGCCGAGACTCTGTTAGGGATTAATTATAGAACTTGTAATACTGCATTATCGGTTATGTTAATGAAACTGCGCCTTTGTACTGAGAGTTTCATCATTGCAAAACTATACCCAAAGTTTTAACAGGATTTCCAGTTGTCGATTTATTATCTTCTGATTTAAGTAAAATGTCTTTAATAATCAAAGGGAAGCATCCGTTTCAACTTTGAAATCTGGAAATATATATTAGAAAAAATTTTCGTGAAACCCTGAATTTCTGAATTTCACATAATCATAGTCGAAATAGGTAGGGTAATACGAAATACATAATACGAAACTGTCAGAGAATTACTGCCAATCCTATAGACTGCAGAATGGGATTTATGTCTTGAAAAAAGGTCCGCAATAATAGAATCACACAAACTGTGTCTAGTAATCCGGTCCTCGAATTTGAGCATTAAGGCAGACAGCGCCGGACTGCATATGCTACAAATAGGCTTTGCTCAAGCTGCCTTGTTTAAGTGTTTTTCCTAGCGTCAAGTGTGCAAGCGATGAAATACTGCTGCTCTGTAGGACATTTTGATAGTTTATTTTGTGTGAACTGCCTCACAAACCGTGACTATCATAGACTTCATTTCGCGCAAATAGTTCGCTATAAAAGCGATGTAATACCGAAACAGAAAGTTTCATTGTGCTCTAATAGCTAGCTTTATAAGCGATGTAATGCAGTATAACAGAAAGTATTAGTAAACATAAATATTTGGTTTTACTTGTGCAGGCGATATTATGCGTAACATTGAAATTAGAACATATAGGAGTGATAGCAATGCAAAAGGGAAGCCTAATAACAAAATGATAGTCAGAGAAAAAATAAAAATACACTTGCACAGATACTCAGGGATCGTCTAAAGGCCACAACTGGCACTACCCTTCTAAAAATTTGTGTCGTATTGGAGCCGTACCAGTGCCGTACTGGGCAGATATAAACCGTGTTGGGTTTGGAAAAATGTCTTTTTAGTCTTCGCCATACCCGCAGCTATTTGACAACTACGTCAATACAAGGCACGGAAACTTTATGTTATTTACCACAGCCTGAGTAACATTACTCCAATCGTGTCTACTTTGTGCTGCCTTTTGCGGCACCTAATCGACCTTCCGCCGCTGCCCGTTGTGTACGTGGCGGCTACATTATTGCTGCCATGCGCCGACTTTAAAAGCTCCACTAATTCTGAACTGAGACGAGCATGTGACACAGATTCTCAAAGACACTGCGAGCACGTTTGATAACAGCCAGGGTACTGTGACATAGGGCAGAGGAGGGCTCTTTCTCTCTTTCCACAAAAATGCTTTTACAAAAAAGATATTATCCAAAGATTTTCACAATCAGGGTTCATACTTTGGAAAAACACCGTGGCCTTTTGTGCCATTTTTCAACAATTGCGAGTGCAGCCGGTGGCGTGTTACGTAGGGACAAATCTTATCAACTGACCTGTACTACAATGTTGCAACATAGCCACAGTTTCCGGTAGAAGCAGGACACGATTTGACCTTATACATCCCATACATACATCTGATTTGCTCCAAACTCTAAAACTGTAAATCAACATCTCGGGAGACTAAAAATTCCGTTTAACCTAGGACAAAATAATTTCTTGTAGGAACAACTTTGATCGAAATGTCGTTTATGAAGTGCGCGGTTCTTTATTGGATTAGTTTAGGAGCTAAAGTTTACTCTTCACTTTACTCACCGTCAAGTCTGAGAACCTTGAGAGAGCGTTCAACTTTCTCCAAGGCAGCAGGGTCAAGAGTGCTAAGATTATTCCGGGACAGGTCAAGTGTGAGGAGATTAGCTTGCGTTATCAAAGCATCCGCGTCGACCGTGTGAAGTCCGTTGTGTGCCAGCGAGAGAACTTCCAGTCCGGTGCCTTCCTGGAGCGTGCGGCCTCTCAACCGGGTGATGATGTTGTGCGATGCGTCGATGACCTGGAGGAAGGAAGGAAGGGTCGCCCTAGTGTCTATGCTTCGTTCTACGGTAATCTGGCCGCTCGGTCATATTAATTCATTGTCTCGAATGTTACGCATAATGTTCTATGGATGAACTCAACACTTTCAAAAGCGGCTTAACTCGATCTCTTTTTCCCTTGGATGCGATAGTACAGAAGCAGTGACGCGAAGCTTACTAAAAATGGAGACACTAGAAGTAAGAATTTAATAATAGAAGAGAGAATAAGAGAAATGTAACTTCCTTACTGTAACTCAAGAAGTGTACCCTTCAACTTAAAGGTGGGCTCACACGACTGTTAAATGAACAAGTTTGTGAGTTTTGATCAGTGAATCGTTGGCAGAAAACCAGCAATGCCGCGCAGTTTCGCAAAGTTTTGAGGATGGAGCATGCTGCATTTCTGACGGAGATTTGCTGGTCAACCGCGCGGAATTTTGTAAACAAACCGTCTTTAATCTCCTAAGTTGTGGTTAAATTTACTCACCTTGTCACAACAGATTTTTATTTTTTAAATATTTATCGACTTTCAGTTAAAATAATTGCATTTATTTTACCTTGGTGTTGAGCCTGTAACTATGACAACGACCAGGTAGTAATTATAACGGGAAGAACAGACAAGCATACGAAGAAAAAGAACGATCGGGGTCCGAGTCACAGCGGACCCAGCATCGGGAAGTTCGCTTCATGTTCATGCTTCTATCATTGATATTGCGTCTATTCTGCTCAATCTAGACGTTCTACTTAGAGCTCAATGTAAGTCTGTATTGAGTATTGTATTTAGGCCCATCAAGAATAAGTATTTTTCATTATATACATATTTTATACCGATAAGCCTGTCGTGCTGCTGAAGCAAACCGCTGGCTTTATGACTTGAGTGGAGAGATTGGTAGCAAACATGTTCTTAACGTGAGTTGACACATCATTGACCTCATCGCGTTCGCTCATCCAATTGTCCATTTGTGTTTCTGTGCCCTAGAAATAGCATAAAAGTGCACTGTTTTCTGAGTTTTAGTTCACACCAAAGCTGAAGAGATACCCGTAACTTGCCTGGAATATAGAGGAAAGTGATTTGACGGTAAACATTTTAACAACTTTTTGCGTCGTACACAAAGTTGTGTTGACAAGGACGCTACAAAACTTTCGGAAGAGTGGATAATAAACTGAGAAACATATAGGTTTGTCCATGTTGTGGAATAGCTCTCTGTCGTCAAAAACTTTGTTGCAAATAATATCTATAGTTTCGTCTACGGGAATGTTGGTGAAAAGGGAGGTGATATCAAAGCTACATAAGTAGGCAATGCCTCCCAAGAGAGAATAAGAGAAATGTAACTTCCTGACAGTAACTCAAGAAGTGTACCCTTAAACTTAAAGGTGGGCTCACACGACTGTCAAATGAACAAGTTTGTGAACAAGTTTCTCCCAATGCCTACTTATGTAGCTTTGATATCACCTCCCTTTTCACCAACATTCCCGTAGACGAAACTATAGATATTATTTGCAACAAAGTTTTTGACAACAGAGAGCTATTCCACAACATGGACAAACCTACGTTCAAGACTTTCCTTAGTCTCGCCATTAGAGAAACATATATTATCAGTAATGGTACGTCTAGAATTCTTCGTCTTTTTTTATTTTTCTTACTTGTATCTTGTTTGGGGGGACTCTGTATTTTACGTTACTTCATGGAAACGCCCATAAAAAAACCACTAGATAATTGCAATTAATGATTTATGCTAGTACCATAATAACCTACGTTGCATTTTTACGTTATTACTGTATATGATTGCATATCAGCCATACTGGGTAGAAAGCTCTGCTTTACTTCCAACTTGAAGCGCGCGGGGTCCGCTGTGACGTCACATACTGGAGCGCTGCTCGGGCTGTGACGTCACAATTTTTTGATCAGCTCATGCTTGTTCCTCCCGTTATTATTACTCCCTGGACAACGACAGTTTTTGAAATGTGCTCGTGATCATTAATTTCCACCATAAGACAATTCCTTCGTGTGTGCAGAGCAGGAGACTTTGATGAGAAAAGTCTGCGCATTTGCCCGATTTTTTTTTACGATCGCTTGAAACCGCTTGATACAGAGCTTCCTCCCAGCAAATCAGAAAAACTCTCAAAAACATATTACAGGGAAGAAAATAGCAGTTCCAGGACTTTCAGGGTTGTCTACTTCTGTATCAGAATCAGACAAAAACGAATATTTCAAGAGTCAGACGGTACTATTACCCCAAATTATTAATACGAAATGAATTGGATAAAAACTACTTTACCTCTAAACAAGAATGGAAGTTTCCAACTTAGTATGCTAGTAAGCTAGAGAGTAGTCATTAAACGATACTTACTTTGATTTTGCGAGCATCCGGCGGCAAAGGATCTAATCTCTCTAGATTGTTCCCAGATATGTTGAGGGCGGTTAGGGATGATAGCCCTCTCAGGCGCTCTCTTGGGAGTAGTTGCAGTCGATTGAAAGATAAATCTAAAACCTCCAAGTGCTCTAGCTTTCTAAAGGCGCCTGGAGCGATTTTGTTGATGCTGGAGCCGGACAAGTGGAGGACTTTTACATTAGGAACGGCCGCCAGATCTCTGGAAGAGAGGTCACTCAGATTCGTGTTTGGTGCTTCCAAAATTTCAAGCGCCGGCAACAAGCCTGAATCGCCCGTCAGCGATCTTAAGGGGTTTCCAGAAACATTAAGTTTCTTAAGAACTGGAGGACGATCTGTGAGAAATGATCGTGGAATTTCTCGAAGCTTGTTATTGGAAAGATTAAGCTCTTCGACGCTTGATGATGTAAATGAACCAGTAGGAAAATCTGTCAAACTATTATTGGAGAGATCCAAGAATTTCAATCTCTGAAATATGCGGTAAGTGTAGAGAGTAGGCGACTTCAGGCGCGTACTGGATATGTCAAGTTCTTTCAACTTCTGCATACTATCCAGTGATATGGTGAAGTCTGATATGGGATTGTTACTAAGGTCTAAGGTTTCTAACGAACTCAGCTGGTCCAGAGCCTGCAATGTATGGCCACTCAAGTTGTTGCCGGACAAGTTCAAAACCTTCAAGTTACTCAGCTTTTTGAACAGTGCCTCGGTCAGACGCTCCAGTCTATTATTCTTTAACGACAGGGATCGTAAAGAAAATGACTCTGAAAATAAATGCACTGGAAGTGCCCGCAATTCGCAGGAGCTCATGTCTAAAGTGTCGAGATTTTTGCAGGCGTACAGTGAATCCTCTTCGATGGCCTTAAATTTATTGTGAGACAAATCGAGGGTTCTCAAGTTGGGAGTCCTCAAGAATGTGCTGCTCAGACGGCTCAAAACATTCCCTCTAATGTTTAGTTCTTCCAGTGTGGATAGCTCTCCGAAGACGAGAGTTTCGATGTCATCAATTTTGGAATGTTCCAAATTGATGACTCTCAGAGGAATAGCGCCTTCGAACATGAACCTTCTAATCACTGCTATCTGATTATGGGAAAGTTCCAATATTTCAAGCTTCTCCAGTTTTTGGAATGTCTGTGGTTCAATATCCATAATGACATTCTGGCCCAAGTATAATTCCTTAAGGTTTTTTAGGCCTTCAAACGACAATGAACTAAGATGCTGTAATTTATTGTGTGAAAGGTAGAGACTTTCTAATTTTTTCATGCTTTTAAAAGTATTGTCTCCGATGTAATCAATTCTGTTGTACTCAAGATGGAGTTGTATCAGGGAAGACAGATCGCTAAAGACAATTTCTTTGATCGTTGAAATGTTATTTTCATTGAGCCAGAGAACTTCTAACTTGCTTTGTCCTCTAAATGCGTCGTCATGGATAGCAGAGATGTTGTTGCTTGATGCTCTCAACGTTAGAAGATTTGCTGGATACCGACTGAGCATATCTGGGATGTGGGTGAGGTGGTTCCCATGTAAGTCCAAATGCTGCAGACGCTCCAAAGAATACAAGGCTTCTTTTGCTATGCTCTCAAGCCCGTTGTCTTGCAGATGAAGCTCCAGCAAATTGGACAGAGGAGAGAATACGTTTTTTCCAATTACTCGTATTCTGTTATTTTGCAGGCGAAGCTCTCGCAACTCATTCAGGTGGCTGAAAACTCCAGCCTCAAGACGAGCAATTTTGTTATCGTCGAGGCTGAGAGAACTGAGAGAACGAGTCGTCTTGAAAAGATCAATGGGAATTTCTCTCAGATTATTGGAACTCAGTTGTAGATTGAATAAGTGTTCCATGTTACTAAAGGCACTGCCGCCTATGGAATGGATTTCATTATTTTGTAGATATATCACAGACACTTTATTCGTGTTAGAAAAAGAACGATTTGAAATTCTTAGAATGTTATTGTTAGGCAAAAATAGTTCTTGAAGCTCAGTCAAGTTGGAAAAAAGGTCATCGTGTATTGCATGCAAATGATTATTACCTAAATCTACAACGCGCAACTTAGGCGTGTAAGAGAATGTGCTTGGTTCTAAGTTCAGCAAACTATTGCGACTCAAGTACAAAGTTTCTAAGTTTGGGCAGTATTTAAAAGCTTCTTGAGATATGTAGGAAATATCATTAAGGTACATAGACAGAGACACTAAGGCGGGCATTGAAGACAGAGATATGTTAGTCAAGAACTGGATCTTATTACTACTTAAATCCAGTACTTGCAGGGCTGGTAAGATAGAGTATCCATCTCCCTGCAGTTCTTTAATGGTGTTCCAAGTTACTTTGAGACTCTTCAATTTCTTCAGTCTCCGTATTGAAGATATTGGTAGTCTCTCCAGTGCATTGTTCATCAGGTTTAATTCCACGAGACTGTCTTCAAGCCCATCGAAGGCATATTCAGAAATGTAGTGAATTCCATTGCCTTTCAAATTCAAGGACTTTAGTTTCATCCCGTAGAAGCTGTAGCTCTGTACTTGGGTGATATTATTGGCCTCCAAGTCGAGCAGTTCCAGTCTTCGGAGCTTCTGGATAGCATTCTGTGGCACCTCGGTAAGCTTACTGTGCATTAACGTCAGCTTAGTAATTGTTTCTTCTAACCCTCTAAAGGTTTTTTCGTGGATAAAACTAATATTACTGTGGGACAGCTGCAGGTTACGGATTAGAGAGTCTTTGAACAGGTACGATGGAAGAGCAGTGATGTTTGAGTCCAAATCGTAGATACTAAAGGACTTTATAGGGCGACGTATCATCCGCAGGACGCTATTTACAACTGCAAGTGACACCATGGGACATTCTACGAAAACTCCATTGTTGAGATGGTAGCACGGACACCATGGATTGCTTTCAAAACTCGGGCAGGAACCATCTTCCAGCCTTTGGCTCTCACTCCCTATTATCGTGAAAACAAGCGCTACGAATATACTGGAGAGGTGGCGCACCATCTTGAATCCGGTGAGTTGGAAACCCACGCGATGGCGCACCATCCTTGCTTCCTTCCAGCACTGCTGTTTTTGATCAACAATGTAAGGAGGGAAGCTGCCCCGGCATGGTCTCCGGGGTCACTAACAATCTGGGGTCGCTTGCTTCTGCAGCCTGCCACCAAAAATCAATGAGCTCTCAATAATGCTCGCGTCTTATGCATTGTTAACGATGTCAACGCTAGCTCTCTGTTCCCGAGGTCAGTAGCATCTTAACAACAGTCGCTTCTTCAACATTGCCGCCGAAGTCGATGACACTTTTGCGACGAGTGTTTCGTCACTGAAGTCACCTTTCAGCAACGAGCGTTTCTTCAACATGGTCACTGGCGCTGGTAACAGATTAGTATTTTTCACATGGAAGTCGTAATACCATTTCTCACTGTACCTTGACAGCCACCATGATGTCTTGGCACCCACCCCATCGGCTGATGACTGTTGTTAGCAATATCACTTCGTGGCATTACATGCTCATGATTTTTTTCCTTGGCTATTCTGATTTTTCAGTCGATTAGAACGTTGTGCTGAAAAATTAAACAAAGCATCTCTCTGTCACCGAATATCGCATTCACATGACAGTCTTCCTGATCTGAAGGACCGTCAAATACGAGCGGGCGCGGGACATGAAGCAATCAAGCTGAGCGCCTTCCTGAGGTCGCTGAGTGTGTGTGTGTGTGTTTTTTTTATCTTCCACCACTTTTTCTAATTTGGCAAAGGATCCAATCTTCTGGGGCTTTATTGTCCACCTAATCGTTATAAAGGAAGTTTAAGTCAAAATTCAGCAGATTGTGCACGCATATAGTTATATATATTTATTTTTACCGTTTTACGAAAAGCATATCCCGTTGCAAATGCTTTTTATAGCTTTTCTTCTACTGCAGTTTTCTCATCGATATTTTAGCGTGCATCCGATGACCTCTACTGGCTGCTCAGTTTGACTTTCAAGAAACGATTTGTAAATTTAATAAACGAAGTTAATTTCGTTCGTTGGGCTTTGGACTGATACAACTTTCTAAATCTCCTTTAGCAGAAGACATTTCCGGGTCTTAGAAAATAATCCATGCGTCATTATCAAGAAAACATCTGTTGTTGCTATCCTCTCCAGTTTACTGGCTGGAGCAGGTGATGTCCAACGTAGTTACTCAGTATCCTGATCGCTGTTGTGATTCTTTCTTCAACATCTGAAAAGAAGAGAAAACATCCATTAAAATAAAATAATTCAAAAATAATGTTTGCGTTGGGCTGGTGAAACTCACCGGAGACCGGTATTCTATTGTTTTAGCTACAGTAGAGCTCCTAAAATGCAGACAGAAATATCATCTCTGCTGTTTTCTTTGCATATATAAATTGGTTTGCTTTACCTAACACAGGAAGAAATTCTGAAGTTGCACATCAGTCAGTTCATGCTACACTACCAGTTAAGTTGTTCTAGACCATTCTGCTAGTCCCTCACTATGATGTCAGCTTGAGCCACGTTTCCCTATAGATGACGCTGCATACTGTTTACGCTTCTGAATTTTCCGTTTGGACAGTCTCCGTTAAAGGTTCACTTCTCTGTTTTGGAACTCCCTGTTTGAGGAATTCTGCTGCATGTGTTCATCTCGTTGCACTTATCAAATTGTCACAAACTTAAAGAGAACCCATTTCTTAAGTGTGTTACTCTCATAACGCTCACTGAAAAATAATAATGTGAAAGTGATCAGTTTCTATAGTTGCATAATTAACACGCTGTCTAATTGAATAGAATGAACTATTTCAGTAGACGCTTCGTCTATTGCCTTGTCAGCTTATAGAGCCTGGAGTTACAGAGACAGAACATCACGAGCCTAACTGATTAGTTTCACCACAGCATAATGTGCTTTTGTTAAAATACAGTGTACAAAACATAGCAATTTCCCACAACTAATAGGGTAGCTATATAATTTGAGAGTAAGAGTGCCCTAAACTGACTGTCTGTATAGCGGTGCTCCCTCAGTAGAGTCTACTGACCATTGCTCTGCAATGGAAATAGGTTAGATAAGGAGATCTAAATACTCAATGGCCGTTCCATTCGGCTGTTTTAGGTTCGGTTCAGGCCCATAAAATTCAATAAACATGACAGCGCTTTCGATTCTGGAGCTTTCCGGTCAATGAAGTCGCTAGCGTGCCCCGAGCAGAGGAGGTAAAGCATCGCAGTTGTTTGTATTGGCTGATATGCTTTTATCAGATTGCTACTTCAATCTCGGTATTAAATATTTATGCGGCACCGTGAATCCTCTTCATGCAGCGAACGCTCTAGTTATTGAAGCCGAGATTGCTCTGCTCTGAACATGATATATTGATGCAGTCCATTGGATTCTCCTCTGAGAGTGAAACTCAGATTCGTTATTGAAGCCGGAAGTGCGCGAAACCCAACATTGAACATGTATGCAGTACATCAAATCTTCTTCAAATAGCAAACACTCAAGCTGCTGAAGCCAAAACTTAGCTGAGGTCACGAACAAGAAATGATAGCTGCTTTCAAGAGATACAGGTAAATCCCCTGCTCATCCGATCATGATTCTTCGATACCTCAAAGTCATTCAAATTTTTCGCTAGAGTGCTCTTTATTTGGACGCTGGTCTATAATCTTGCTCACATCGAAAATCAAAGGATTCATGCATAGTTATATAGACCAAATTTTTTACTTCATCCTTCTTAGATATCAATAATTGGTATTGAAATGCAAGATAGGTGGGTGAAGTTTTAAGACGCAAAATTACAGCATATTTTCTTGATTTGCAGTAGGCTATGCTTGAAAGCATTTCAGCAGTACGTCTGTCACCTTAGGAGAAAACTTTTAGTATATTTTGATGGCAAAATTTGTTTGCTCGTAATTTCTCCAAATACAGCAATATGTTCGAGTGGTCAAATCGTATTCCTAACATATTAGGGAATTACACGTCTTCTGTGCACGTCCAGCTGTTTTAACACTCTGCACCAGAATGTTATTAATGCAAAATTTAGCTTTTGTGTGGCCACGGACGTCAGTGCGCCTGACGTGTTCCTCTATCGATTTCGCTCTCTAAGTAAATTTGACGAAACTGAACCTGCAATTCTGCTACAGCAAACTGTAGTAGCGAGAGCCATGAATCTTTAATAACGGATCTGTTATTGATTCGATCGATGTACTGATAGAATAAAAGAAAAGGATTGTGTTAAACAATACGTATTTCGAGACAATCCAGGGCAATAAAAATAATACATAACTGACCAAGTATTGATCAACGCATAAAAAATAGTCCAAGAATATTAGTTTATGTAAAATAGGTTATTTCTTACCCAATTTGGGAGTACAAAACATATTATCTTCAACAATGCCCGAAAATCAAAGATATCTTCAACGTCATACTGTAAAAAACAGGCGAGACAAGAGTTTTGTTTCGGACATGTCAAACTTATTTCCACGTAGAATTTAGTTATAAAAACGTAGAATTGCCAAAAATATACATAAACCTCCATCAAAATAATTTTTAGCACTGCGTAGACAACGGATTCAAGTTAAGTTTAAAGTAAATTAAAATATCATGTATACAGTTACGATTGCATTGATACTTCTTAACAATCTGAACGTGGCCGCAGTGTCGGCTGCCAGACGCACGATGACGCGAGATTTCTTATTCTTCAGCGGTTCTTCAGCATTTAACTCATATATACCGTCCATATTTCCAGACAGTATGCAGCGCTGCCTTTATGAAAAATGAAGGTTAAGGTGAGTTCACACGTTATTGACCTCAAGGTTTTCGATCAGGTGAACAAACTCAATCATTGCGTCCACTTTTTAGTCAGTGTTTACACGCAGAAGCGCTTCACTGACAACTGAACAACGATGCGCGTTCAGTTGTGACTTCCTTAGCCCATACTTTTCAGTTGTTAAAAGTTACATTCATATTCTGTCATCTTATAGCCTCATTACAAGTAAATGAGCCTATTTCTCTGCTTGATGAAGAGACGGACGTGAAATGAACACATCGCAACAAGCTGCTTTTCCCTTAAAAAAAAACTGATTTTCACTAAAAAATACGGCGTCTATCGCTAGTTTCCGAAATTTCGCGTTATCTAGCGTTTCACAGAACCACAGCAATTCAGATCAATATAGTGGCGACAAAAACGCATATTTATCGATCTGTTCCAGATCTCTAAACACCACAAAGGAAAAATAAGTGGTTCTTGGTTATTTTTTTACGGAACTTGATTCACGCAGCAGGTTCGAACTTGTGCAGTTGCCTCTTCCTCTTGCAACAACTGAACCATCAGCGTCCATCAGCTTAAAGCCGAGTTCACACGTCATTTATCTGAACGTGTTTACTCTTCCACTCGTCCGTAAGTTATCTTACGTCGTCCTCTGCACAACTTCATGAACGCCACAAAAAGTTAATAAAACGTTAACCCTGAAATGAGTCTCCTCTGCAAGTGTCACTAAGCAAGTTATTGATGTCTCTTCAAATTGGGAGTGGAATAAACTGAGAAAGTAATGCAATTTTTTGTTATTGTTTGGGTACAGTAACGCATTCGGACAAGTGGATGAGCGAACGCGTTTATTTGTATGGCGTGTGAACTCGCCCTAAGAGAAAGCGTTGAGATGAGCGTGACGTGTACACTCCCCTTTATTTTATGGAACATTAGGCAAAAGTGTACGTTATTAAATCCCACGGGTCCATCGAGTCAATTTTAGGATTTGGGAGAGAACCAGAGAAACACGCACACACACAAATGTTGTGCCGTCATGAGTTTGCGAGAGCAAAATTTCCTCCTGCACGTAAAAGCTCGAATATCAGTATGAAATCCTTGAAGCAAGTAGCACCAAAAATAAATAAATTGTTCAATCAAAAGAATTCACCGGAAACACTCAGTGCTCACTGTATCCAGGATACCAGCCGCAAAATGAACCACCAGTATAAAAATTTGGCCACAATATAATTGAACTTGGCTTGGCCTCTGCTCGGCCTTAAGTTTCAACTGCTACAAAAAATTATTTAAAAAATATACGAAATAGCTTATGCACTGTACGATGAAAAGAACTGTCAAAGATACAGCATTTCATCTGCCACGATCAAAAAAAGACTCATATCAAATAGTGCAGTGCTATATTTCAAAGCGAAGTGGGCTTCAAACTATCGGTCTTTCGACTTTCGAATATATATGTTTCAGAAAACTATATTACCTTCGCAATATTCGTAATTCAGAGCTGAAATTTCACGGTATCTCATCTTGTTATTCAGTTGATGAATTTTCTCCTGTCTAAATCCTTAACAGCATGGCGGAGAGAAAGACCAACCAAAGGAGTAAGCAAGCAGCCAACTCTGTGTATTATTATATAAGTGGAAATATCCACTATATAATAACATAGTTTACTGGTCGGTTAGTCTCTCCGTCCCCTTAACAAAATGGTAGGATAAAATTCAGCCGTTGAACATCAAGGGAAAAGATAGGACAAAATTTTAGCTTCAAATTAAAAGTAAACATAGGATTCTAGAATACCGTATACATGAGTTAGAGGCAGTTCTCGACTTTTTTTGCTTGAGTAATGACAGTTTTCCTTTTCGCAATTAGCGTTTTTCTCCCGACACTTACATGCATGTTTTGAATTAGCAGTAAGTGTTCCTGTCAACACTTAATTTGGATTCAGCTTGATGTGCTTTTTGTCCATTTCTCTTCAGTCTTTTTTCTCCGATTAAAGGGTTTCCGCTGGAAGTGACGCTTTCCAGGAAGAAAATTCTACTGCCTCGAATTTATGACGCACCGATCTCATGTTTTGGTTAAATAATACAAGATCAAGTTTTTATGTATGATGCATCTTTTGTAGCAAAATCCGCACCACATATAGGAACAATAAAATTTTTTTATAATAAATTCATTGACTAAATTGTACACAACTAGGTACTCTAGAATATATGTTTATAAATACGCATTGCGCGTGCTAATAAAACAGCTGCCCCACTTTCTAATGGCAAAGAATATCTTATTACATTTCTCTAGTTACGAAGGGTGCACATCGTATACACGGACAAATTTTCAGTGTTTTCAGTACCTCCAACAAGTTTTAATGAACAGCAGCTGTTCAAGGAAAGTCCACAATTTTCAGAATATAACGCACAACACATGTAGAGATGATGGGTTAACTCTTCTTTCAGGATTTAAGCTTACATTTCCCGTAGGAATAACACTGAAGTGCTTAGAAGATTAATTACGTCAGTGATGCACCAGATTTGTTTGCGCCAGCAAAACTGAAAAATTTTTCGTTCGTGTTTTTTTAGCCAACATTCGCCAATTATAATAAAGTAAGGTCCAGCAAATAACATTATACTATTTGAGCTACGTGTGTTTTGGTCAACTACAAAAGTAATGAAAAGTGCTATATTTAAAAAAAACTTATACAACACTCTAATCATAGTTAAAATTTGATACCGTAAGCTTATGTATGTAAGTAATCACCTAACTATTGATTAATTATTTATTTCCCCTAACCAAATTGCTAGTGAAACAGTTTAACGGGTAATACCAGCTATTCAGCAGCTAGCCTCAACCGTCACCTGTTATCGCATGAGCACAATAAGTCCTAGGCTATTCGATAACATGCGAGGTACCCATCGATCACAGTCCTAACACGGAAGGCACTGCGAACCTTTCCTGCAATATGCCGACCGACTTTGCTCGTCATTCGTCTCTCAAATATTATTCAAATATTTAAGCTACAAGCGGCAGTGTTACTTGCTTCTGAGTCGAAAGCTTGCAGAGATACAGTATGGACCCTTTGTGCCGATTTCGATCTCAATATCTATAGATCACTTATATATTACTCAAATAGTAATAAATACTAACGACACATCAGTGTTAGCCATATCTTTTCTTTGCGGCGCACGTACAAAAGATGGGAACTGGAACATATTTTTACATTTGTGCCCAGTTACCGAAGCGAGGCTCGCTCAAATATTATTGGAACTAGTGGCCCGTGCCGTCATTATAAATGACGGCAAAAAATTAACACTTCACCAAAACGCCCGCCGTCTTTTGGGCTTCCTCCTTTTTCTCCTATCTAATACTGAAGAAAAAGATTGCAGGGTACCCAACTTTTTTTTCGCCTTTTGAAATCTGAATTTTCTCCTATCTTATTAGTTCTATTTTTCCCCTATCTAATACTGAAGAAAAACATTGCAAGGTACCCAACTTTTTTTTTCGCCGAAGAAAAAGATTGCAAGGTACCCCACTTTTTTTACATTTTGAAATCTGAATTTTCTCCTACCTTATTCCCCTAGAGCGTGACAGGAAAGATATAAATATATAAATAAATAAATAAAAACAAGACGTGAATTATTATATAGTACTGATGCTTGTGACGTGACAAGGAGCTGATAGATGAAAGCAATAGCCTCTGGAGTATCATCGATGAATAAAGTAATTACCTCCGCCAAGGAGGTAATGTTTTCGTCGGGTTTGTCTGTCTCTTAGTCTGTCTGTCATCAAGATAACTAGAAAATTATGGACCGATTTTAATGAAATTTACAGGGATTGTTAGGTATGTTAAGATCCGTCCGTCCGTTTGTTTGCTTGTTTGTCTGCCTCATTTTTCTCAATGCCATAACTCAAAAAGGTATGGTATGAAATTTACATGAGTTGTTAGGTATATAATGAAGAGTAAATGACCAAATTTTTGTAATGATATGTTTGTTCGTTCGTTCGCTCGTTTGTCAATAGTTTTAATTTTATGCTTGTTACCCCAATAACTCAAAAATAATGAATGGATCTTTATGCAATTTATACGAGTTGTTAGTAATGTTAGAAGACATAAATGATTCAATTTTGGTGCAAATCGGTTAGTTCGTTTGTATGTTTGACTCGTATTTGTCATAATTTTTGTTAGCAGCATAACTCAAAAGGTTACGAACGGATCTTCAAGATATTTGCACCAACTGTTATTACCATCAAAAGGCACAAATGATCAGATATTGGAGTTGATACAAAGAAAATCACGGTTTTAGAGCCAATTTGAACTTTTAATTACCATTGCCTCGCTTGGCGGAGGTGCGCGCTTTCAGAGTGCTCTAGTTAGTAGAGGAATGTTACTGTGCCTGATCAAGTAACCCACTCTCCAACCGCAATGTACGAGTACATTCACATCTCGGAGTCTAGCTTGGAAAATTTTGTACGGTGACGAGAAGTTCTGAGTTGCCTCAATTTAGCTCTTCACTGGATACTAAAAATCCTATTCTTCGAATATTCAAATTACTTATTTGGCAACTGCGATTACGTTTTCGTTCATCGGCTACAATTAATCAGCAAAGGTTTCCTGCTATGCCGAATTAATTCCTTGTCTTTCGCTTAAAAACATTGCTTTAATAAATAACATTATACTGATCATTTTTATTTTTATCGGCCTAATTCTAAGTGGAACAGCTATTATCTTTTCTGCTCGTATGAAGAAAGCGCAAATCTTTTGTAAATAATTCCAAGCACTATGAGAATTGTCCATTCACGTAAGGTTTTAGAAATTAAATGCCATAAGATGTTCTTTTGTTGGTTTTCGTGTATAGGTACTCTTACAAGGCTGCTGAAATAACTTTTCCTGCACACTTCAAGTTTAGGTTGAACTCGCTTAGCACAACTTGATGTAAATATGTCAAAGCACACGAATAAAACGCGTATGGGCACTTCATCCTTTTAAATTTCACCAGAACTTCCTCAGGAAATGTAATCTATGTTGATCTTTTAATTCACATTGCTAGCGTACGAATGAAATGTGACGAGCGTTTGTCGTTTCATGTCCCATACCTGCTCTCCATTATACTTCTGCTACAAAAAGGAACAGCAGAATATCATATGTAGCCATTAATTACAGTGTTGAGGAACAGAGCAACGTCCGCGGATCATACAACAGGCAAAGAGAGGACTAATTCTGAAGCTCTGCTTCGCATGATACAAAATTTATAGTAAGCGGGCGACGTTACGAAAGTATGACTTACTTTCATTTTTGTGCAAGTCAAAGTCGAGTTCGACCGGGTCATATAAATAATCTATGCTATTATGCATAACATCATATTATGTTTACTCACTCTTGGCTGGAGATTGCTTACATATCAGTTATTAAAACAAGTGAAGTAATTAAAACTGAACGCAGAACGGCGATTTCAGGGCCTTCGTTAACAATTTTTGTACCTCTCAAGCTTGGAGGCGCGCGCGTCTCATAATGCATTATTCACGAACACTTTAATTGGCCTTACAAGCGTCTCCGCAGTACCGGCATGTTTGATAGGTTTATTACACTCAGATAAACATTACAATAATGAAAACTTTCTGAGTACAATATACGTACAGTAATATATCTGCATAACCCATAGAAATGTTGTAGAACTTTTTTGGGTAACAATGGGCCACAATGTGCATTTGCACGCACAACTTAATGATAAGATGTGCACCACGTCAGTCGTTTATGCTATCGTATCTATGCTACTGACTTTAAATATATATTGGAACCACATCCCAGCTACACAGAATCCAAGGAGCTTCAATGGGAGGAGTACGCGCAAGCCTTCCCTGGGCGAGTAAACACATGGCTTTGTCACGTGACTGAAGCTGGCGTTTGGAGATCTTAAACTGGCTGAAGTGGC
>LQNS02278125.1:28203661-28217403 GCA_001587735.2 Parhyale hawaiensis
ATAAGAGAAGAGAGGAAATGTAGAACTAGACATACTATACAGTGTAACAAAAGAAATCGGAAAAAAACGACAACAGTCGCCAGATTTTGTCTAAGATTTTCATTCGATCTTCGATTGCCCAATTTGATTGCTAGCTATACGCCCAAGCAGATGGTGTCTCCAATGGTTCTTCCCACGGGTGAAGGTAAAAACCTGGCGGTGTAGATCGGCCACCTCGATCAGCGGCCTACCTCCCGAAACAGTCGGGGAAGTATTGGGAATGGTATTGATAGCTCTGTCTTTGCTAGTGCGAGTATTGGCAGCTTTAAAAAATCCGTGAACAGAGCAATTCATTGATCTCTCATCTTCTCTTTCTTTCTTTCTTTCTTTTTCGCTTGTTGGGCTGGTTGCGGTGAGGGGTTGTTAACCTTATGGAGTTCTCTACGTTCTCTCGTCACCAGTCTAGCGTATCTTGATTATAATAATAAAACTGATAATACAAGTAGAACGGCTATCACAAGCTTATTTGCCACGAAGTTCTCCATGGGAGCGACAACCCTAAGCTTCAGCGATGTAACCTACCCTCGCCTGCAATCTTGTTACGAGTCCATAGATTCTTTACAAAGGGCTGCTCAAACTCTGTTGTGCACGGCATGCCAGGGCCATCGAGTTCATGATCGCTCCGCTGCAGGTGAATGTTTTGTTTCTTAGGCTCTTTACTGCGTGCTTGCTGAAGATCAGCAATGCACAACAATGCAGGTCTCTGAACTCTTGATGGTATAAGGGACATAGCCGTCTCTGAGCTACACTGTAGAAAGCGCTCCTACATGCAGCAATGGGAAGATGCAAGGCAAAGAGCAAGGGAATCCTTTCCTGTCGGGAGAACGCGATCGGATTACTACAGAAAAGCAGCTCCGGACGACAACGATCTTCTGCTGCTGCTGCAGCCTTCTTTGCTGTGTTAGAGAAATTAGAGACCGCCTATGTTGACCGCTTTCTGTGGCAAACCTTTTGGTGTTGAAAAATTCTTCGACCACTGCTGCTAAATCTTGCAAGGAAACCATGTCCGCCACAAACGTGATGCCTAAGTCATGATAGTACGCCGCAAAGAAACGCCGTGCTTGAAGACGAGCATATCCTTTTATTTTATAAAGTATACGTATTGTGCAACCGTATCTTTGGAACAACGTTTCAGTTTCTGTTTTCCCAAATTAGTTATATATGAATGAGTATAATTCTCAACAAAAATCGTTCAGCTCTATGTGTACCTAATGCACAACTAAACGTAATTAATCATCTTTTCCTAAAATAATCCGTGTTAGAATTAAAGTTTTTTAACCCTTGTATATCTTTGCACATTGTGCATCAAAATGAAGCGAGATGTTGCCTGCAAATCGTCATATATATACATCTGATTTTTTGGCTCTCATCCCCTTACAGAAATGTCCCATTCCACTGCCGGCACATTTAGTTTTCATTGCTGTTGTCCGTCACAGCTAAGTTGCATTATTTTTCAGCAGTAATACTCGCCACTGCCAGTCCGTGCCGGTCCCATTGCAGTCGTCCTTCATAGTAAGTAACATTGCCCATGTTTCATAGAAGTAACATTCATTAATACACTTGCACAATCGTAACTTCCAATGCTGTGGCTCTGCATAGCTAGTTATTAACATTGCATTATTTTATATAGACGAAACGCTCGTCACTTCTTGCGCAGTTGTAGTTTCCATGCAATGCTGTTGCCCGACATGGCTATTAACGTTGCATCATTTTACACCAGCAATACTTATCACTGGCTGCGCACGTAGCATTTACTGTTGCCTGTCGTATTGAGCTGCGTTCGAACTTGAAAATTTCGAAACAGTCGCCAGCTACTATCGAGTCCCACATTTTCACTGGCGAGCGTGAATTTCGCATTGCCAGCCTGATTTTGGCTTCAAAAAGATCTAATTATTCGACAAGCAGTCGCGCATCGCTAGTCTTTTGACGTTCGACATGACTGGCTAATTTAACCGACGTAATTTCTGACTTCGGTGCCAGAACTGAGCGTATACAGCGAGGCTAATTTTCGAGCTGCTGCTGCTGATGCAAATTGGGAAGAGTCGGTTAGTCTCGCTCGCTGAATGCAGTATACTGCATTTGCGTAAGCAAAGTATAATAAGAATATATATATATATATATATACTGTATATCAGTTTTATATACGCTTACTGTGCGCTATGCAAAGCGTCTCGTGAGTAATTTTGATTTTGTGAAAACTAAGATAAAATTAATGGCATCGACTATGTATACAACACACACATCTACATGCATAGTTCTTGGTGACCCGAGGTCTACTGCAACTACACTTACTCATCTGGGGCCAGTGGGCCTGTTACCACAGCACAAACCAGTGCATGTGGGTTTTCCAGGTGAGGGTGTGGTCTAAGTTGACTTTACCTTTATCTTTAATACTTTCTTCTTGGTTATTTGAACGATTTTCAGCGTTATTTATTGAAAACTGAAATGTTGCCGGTACTTTTGTAGCTGATGCACTGCTGCACCGTAAGTATACTGTAATTACATCCATTAATTAAATAATGTGAATTGTTGATCTTTATTTACGCTGTTCTTGGCCGTTCTAGTCTAGAGAACATATCCATGCATGTTTGTCCACTGAAATTGCATTGCTCTTGGATGGAACTATCTGAACAATGCATGCAATTTATATTATAATTTGATTACTTTCCAAGATATTGTAATTTGCATTAATAATATGTGTCGAGTGGGCGAGAAATTAACGTCTCCTAATTAGTATACATATTGTAATTAAGTTTCTATGATCGAAATTGCCTGAGACCTGCAGTTGAATATTATACTGTAATCATTCACAAATTTAATCAGAAGTTAGGGTTTTCAGTGAATACATTCATGTTTTCTGACTACAGAACATTCTAGCATCTTCGGTAATATATTTAGTATATAATATTGTCTATACTGGACTTCGCACTTTGAAAGACGGATGAAGAAGCCCAACTTCATACAAATGACCCAATTAGGGGTTTTTGGCGGTCCACGCGTGCGTTATTTTGCGTCGTGCCAATGTCGGTAACTCGAATAACCTTGACTGACTACTAAAGTTTTTCTTATAGACAGGCTACTTGACCCTAATAATCACCTTCATTCCCTAGATTACATCTGCGATCAACACAAACTAGTAAAGTCGCCCCCAGTCCTGTAGGCCTCAAGTATAAATTGATTAGACAGTTAGCGATAGAAGGATAAACAGGCCCATTCCCAGAGAAAAAACCAAGGCCAAGGCTTCCACCCTCTCCGAACAATTATCATAAATATGCAGGCAAGATAGTGGCACTATTAATTTTTTCCCTAAGACCCTCCGCCAAGTCTTTGATGAAGGCAGTCATCATGCAGCTGCGTTACTTACTACAGCATTTGAGATCGGTGAGCGAGCAGTGGATGAGAGATGGCATCCATGCATATCAATGGGAATCAGGTCGGGTTTACTCTTGTCCTCCTAAATTGGCCGCCGACTGACGTATGGAAAGCGAATTGATGATTAGGCTTTCGCTCCAGAGAGGATTTTTGCTTTACAGAGAGATGAAAGTGAATCAATTGAAGTTCTGCCTAGATGCTGATGGGAATATTAACGTTGGTGCCGAAGGGAATGGGCAGCGAATTGCGCTTCTGTTCCAAGTCCAGGCAGAATTTCTGCGAGTATGGAGAGGCAAGGGTTTCTGCTCTTTGCTAAATCATGGTCAGAATTTTTGGAGTAGTATTGTTGATGATTACAATACTTTTCTCAAGCATGAAATGAAAACTACCATACATTGAAACGGCGTCATCGAGAATGCAAGTTGAGTTACGCTTTCTCGGCTCTGAAGGTATCCGAAATCACAGACAGGAGTTTGTTTGCACCACTCTACCTAAATTGAGTACCAAGCGTAAACCCCAAATTAATTACTCTTGAGACTACCCAAAATTCAGTTGTGCTACACAAAATGGGACATCCGCATGGGGTTGCCACTAACCCCTTCGACACGATCCGAAGAACCGAAACCAACATTCCCGCACGAAGTCCCGGATAAGGCAAGGCCACTGAGCTCAACTTAATTTCACCGTCCTAGTCGATAACACCTTAACCATCTTGACTGCATCAAAACGGTAAATACAGTAAAGCTAAATTCACCAGTCCAAAGTATAGCTGCTCGAGTTCCGCGCAGTGTCTACAAAGTGGAGATGTTGCACACTTTCATGAGAATCTTTGTAATTATGTCATGAACTAGAGGATTGCTACGGACTTTTCAGCATAGTAACCTTAGGACCCAACCTCTAGTTTATGACAGCGGTGCAAAAATCTTGGCGTGGAACTGGGCAGCATCCCCCAATTTACTAACCGTGAATTGTCACTGGTTCTGAGTTTCCCAAATCATGAGGTGTTCTGCAATTCCAGAATTGCCATTCCACCGACAGAAACGGTACTTCTAACTTTTCCATTTCTTTGCTTCACTGTACAGTAGAATGACGCTAAGAAGTTGTTCCTTAGACTTTATTTTCACGACCCCGCGTGATTAATGTAACACCGTTACATCTTGATTACTTTCAGCTCCTGGGTCTCTCGCTGCTTTCCAAAGCATTGAAATTTGATCGCCCAACATTACGATAGCGCAGCGAGAAGGAAGCCTGCGCTACGGCTCATCGATCTTGTCGTTCACGCGTAAAACTGTCGAGAACAGGTAGCGGAAGCCAAGCCAGTGATGGAATTTACACTAGTGGCAGAGAAATGCAGTTGGGATAAATGTGTCAGTAACCATCAGGGATAAGCACAAGAAATAACGAAATGAGAGATGAAGCACTAAAGAAGAAACTACCTTATCTTTATTATTATTTTGTTTTAGGGTTCGAGTTTTAACTTAAAAGTTTCTTTCTCATATACAGTTTATGCATTTTTTAACTCGGCTGTTGCTTAGGAGACGCATCGTCGTAAGACGGGCAGTATTGCTTGTGAATTTTTTTTTTTTTTTCTGCAGCCATGCTCCTGATATGAAGTTGATCAAGCCTGTCTAAATTGGAAATAAAATAAAGACCAACTTTCGTTGGTGCAGATTCCTTGCATACGAGAGGAGAAAATTATCGGAAATCTCATCTTTGCACAGAAGACACAGTTGATGCAGAATGTCAGCATCTGCCCTATAGCCTTGTTTGATCGAAGACTCGTGGAAATTACAGCCCGGCAGCTCACGAACTGCAAAGTCCAACGGTTACAGGGACAATATTGCATGCCTGTCTGCCTACAATTCCCAGGGTTGTTGTCTACCTACAATTCCCTGTGTTGATTGTCTGCCTACAATTTCCATTTGAGCTTTCTGGCAATTACTAGTGCTTCCTCAGATATTATATTCTTACCCCTTATAATATCCAACGGTGTTGATATTCGATTTGACCGTAACCTCTTAGGCTATCATTAGGTTTTTCTTGGGCCATCTTTCTTTTAATTTGGGTGCTTCTTCTGGCTAATGTTTACAGGTGTTATTAACTTCAAATTAATCTTTTTTAACTGAAGATAGTTGTTTGTATACACACACATATATATATATATATATATATATATATATATATATATATATATATATATATATATATATATATATATATATATNGTGATGAAATTTACACTAGAGGCAGAGACATGCAGTTGGGAACAGGTAGCGGAAGCCAAGCCAGTGATGAAATTTACACTAGAGGCAGAGACATGCAGTTGGGAACAGGTAGCGGAAGCCAAGCCAGTGATGAAATTTACAATAGAGGCAGAGACATGCAGATGGGAACAGGTAGCGGAAGCCAAGCCAGTGATGGAATTTACACTAGATACAGAGAAATGCAGTTGGGATAAATGTGTCAGTAACCATTAGATATAAGCACAAGAACTAACGAAATGAGAGATGAAGCATTTAAGAAAAAAAAATCGACCTTATTATTTTGTTTTAGGGTTCGAGTTTTGCCTAAAAGTTTTCTTTCTCATATACAGTTTATACATTTTTTTTAGCTCGGCTATTGCCTAGGAGACGAATCCTCGTGAGACGGGCAGTATATTGCGTGTGTTTTTTTTTTTTTTTTTTTTGCGGTCATGCTCCTGATATGAAGTAGATCAGGCTCTCTAAATTGGAAATAACTACCAAATTTCGTTAGTGCAGATTCCTCGCTTACGAGAGGAGAAAATTATCTTCGATCTCATCTTTGCGCAGAAGACACAGTTGATGCAGAATGGCAGCATCTGCCCTATAGCCTTGTTTGATCGAAGACTCGTGGAAATTACAGCCCAGCAGCTCAAGAACTAAGTCCAACTGTTACAGGGACAATATTGCACGGCTGTCTGCCTACAATTCCCAGTGTTGTTGTCTGCCTACAATTCCCTGTGTGAATTGTTTGCCTTCAATTTCCATTTGAGCTTTCTGGCTATTACTAGTGCTTCCTCAGATATTAAATTCGTACCCTTTACAATATCCAACAGTGTTGATATTCAATTTGACCATAAACTCTTGGGCTATCATTAGGTTTTTCTTGGGCCATCTTTTTTTTAATTTGGGTGCTTCTTCAGGCTAATGTTTACAGGTTTAACTTCAAATACATCTTTTTTAACTAAAGATAGTTATTTGTGTACATACATAGTTACACCTTCTTATGTTAACCTGCCCAAATTTCACAACATATATATATATACATCCACATTTGGGGCATATTTCAATTTATGAATTGTAAAGATCTAAACACAGAACTTCATAGGTTTTCTTCATGTACCTACTTGTATCGGACCGAAGGTAGAATAAATAGAAGAGGTACCTGAGGTTTGAAATGTTGCCATACCTAATTATTAACAGCTACTTATAGAAAATATGCTAAAAATGAGTGAGCTCTATAGTAATATGAGGAACAACGGAAAACAGTGAGAAATAGAAATTAAATCTGTTTTTTTTTTTTATCATAGCTGGTGCGAATTGAAATGATATATATGGTGACTATCGTTGGTATTTCCATGCGGCACCAATGGGAGAAATGAATGGAAGGTGCGGAGCTGCCGCTGGAACGTTGTATTCTTCTCTCCTTGCCCTCAAGGTTTTTGGGAGAGCGACTCGTGCTGCGTGCGGAGCGCACTCTTTCACATTGGACGCTGCCAGATGTCGAACTAATCAGTTCTGTCGGTGCTTCGTGCCCTGGTCGGCTAAGGCTTGGAATTTGTTGCCGGCATCGGCTTTTGGTCGTATTGGCCTGCAGGCGTTTAAGTCAGCTGTTAATGGTTTTTTGCTGGATTTCCTTTAGCAGCGTTTTGGGCTTCCCGGTGTTGCAAATGCTTCATTTGGGTTGTATTACCTGTCCGTGGGAGCTCAAGCCTGAAGTTTTAATAATAATAATAATCAATGTTCACAGCTAGGGTCTAGCCCGAATCGCTGAGGGAACGCAGCAACTTTTTTATGTAACATTAGTTTTGCACTAAGCCTTAAAAGTAACTAGCTAGAGCACTCTGAGAGCGCATACTTCCGCCAAGCAAGGCAACGGCTACGAAAAATTAATAATGGTTCTGAGACTATGATTTTCTCAGTATCAACACTAAAATCTAATCATTTGCGCTCTTTAATAGTGATAACAGCTTCCGTAATTTTTTGCAGATCCGTTCATAACTTTTTGAGTTATGCTGCTTACAAGCATTATGACAAACATGAGTCAAATATGCAAACAAACAAATCAATCTGCACCAAAATTTGATTATTCATGCCTTTCAAAATTACCAACAACTCCCATAAATTTCATTAAGATCCATTCATTGTATTTTGAGTTATTGTGCTAACAAGCATAAAATTAAAAACAGTGACAAACGAACGTACAAACAAACCGCTCGTTACAAAAATTTGGACATTTGCTCTTCATAATATACCTAACAACTCATGTGAATTTCATGAAAATCTGTCCGTAACTTTTTGAGTTAGAGCATAGAGAAAAATGAGGCAGACAAACAAACAAACAGCTAGATACACGGATCTTGACCAAAAGTTAATCATCTGTTCCTCTCAACATACCTAAAAATCCCTGTAAATTTCATTAAAATCTGTCCTTAACTTTTTGAGTTATCTTGATGACAGACAGAAAGACAGACATGGAGACAAACCCAGCAAAAACATAACCTCCTTGGTGGATGTAATGACACTATTGCCTGGATTATCATGAATTCGCAGAGATTTTTATCCTTCAAAAATTCATCACCTTTTTAGAAGAGTGAAAAAGTATGAAATCACTGAACAAGGATACAAGACAAAAATAAGGCCGGAAACAACAGCGTTAGGACGAGCTTATCAGACTGCGAACTTCTTAGTTTACCTTTGCAATGAGTTACACTGAAGCTTCTTTGTTGCCTTTTCATATATTTTTTCAACAATTAAGTAACCAAAGACCAAATATTATCTGGGCTCAATATCCAATTTATTAATAATTACTTATATCATGTCTCATTCTTGCAGCATTCGGTAGCATTTTCGTACTGCTAATTATAGATAACTTTTATAACATTATGTAAATGATAAATACCATGTCTAAAGGTTCTAACACGTTCTGTTTATTGCGATTGGTAAGTTATCAAAGTGGAAGTGACGAATTTCTAAAAAATGGAGAAAATTTAATTTTGGCTAGTCTTCAAGTATTTTCATCCGAGAGGCATGGCTCCATCTGAAATCCATTGCGTGTGCATGATATCGCTTTAAATTCAAACGGAGGCAAGCCTTTCAGATGAAGATACTTGAGGAATGATCGATACTCAACTTTTCATCAATTTCTAGAAATTCCTTCAGTTTAAACCTACAGATTTTGTACTTCAGCTTATGGAAAATAGCAGACAAGAAGGGAATATTGTTTTCCGATAATGCATATCAACTTTTACAGTAAAAAATAGTTTTATCAAAGTTCGCTATAATCCCTACAGACATCGTTGCTCCAATATAGTACGGTGGACAACAGAGAATCACAGGCCGCCATGCAGGAGAACGTTGTTATATTGCCTCCGTTGTAAAATAGTTCTTTGTTTACGACAGGTGATTGCTGATGCAATTACGTTCCTTCATATTCTGCGCAGAGCAGCATATGGTCGCAGCAGTGGTCATGCTTCCGCAGAAATGCTTCAGGTGTATATATGCGTATTGTAAGTCGCGACGAAGCTTTGGTGTACGATTGGTTCAAAATTTGACTTTTGGAATCAATGGTTATGTGTATTTGATATTATTACGCTCCCTATTGGCATGTGGTGTCGTAATGGTGATCATTGACTTACTGGTATACTACAGATATACCGTAAGTTACGATAATTTTTGGTGGAACGTAACTTCAAAATTTGATTAGTGGAATCAGAGATTTGTCGCCTGAAATCTGAGATTTGTCTCTTCTCACAACTGGAAGATCATGTAGTTTGACTATGATTATATTATCGTGTGGTGTTTATTGTCTAGCTTCCTGCCAATATTAATCACAGAATTACTGTTACGAAACAGCGATAGTGTTAATGTGTCTTCGCACATGGTTATCCATTTACTGTTATAAGTTTGTTCTTTTGCGCTTACGGTTGTCCGTTCCTAACAGGCCATTTCTACGATTAAGCGAGAAGATCTCTTTAAGTTTGAAGGAAAATTAAAATGAATCAGGTAATTTTATTCACACTAATGCCAGGAGAACTTCCATTCTGCGCTTCAAAGCAATCAGTTTTCGTTTAGAAAAGTAATTGAAAAATTACATTACAATAATCATTTATGTGTTATTTTAACGCTTACTATAACTGCCAGTGAAAACGGACCTTAATTTAATACAAGAAATCAGCAGAATTAACCTAATACCACTATATGTACCAATTTTATTTTTAATGTTATCATATTAATACATACTAATACAATGCTTCATCCACGAATTCACATCCATGTCGTCACTTGCATTAAGAAATGCGCATGTCGTCCACAGTACAGTCCAAATTATGGACTTGCCGCAGTGGTGACTGCGGTGGGGGCAGGCAAGCAGGCAGGGGCTGCCAGCATTTGCGCTACGCCGCACTGCCACTCAAATTAGCAAACGCTAACGAAATTTAACCACAGTGACAAGTGGCGAGAGCTGCGGGGGCGTTGCGCGTTCGTGTGTGGGGACACTGACAAAAATACTGTAAAGAATTAAAGGACAAGGTAGAACTGAGAAGGGATGTTGCTTATAAGACAGTGGGAGGACGCGTTTGTGGCGCTCGTGTGTGGGGACACTGACAAAAAACAAGCAAAAAGGACGACGTGTACATTGCTGCATGTATGCAGCACAAACAGAAGAATGGATGAGCTTTTGGTATTTGTGCGTGAGGACAAGAATAGAAGTGAGGAATAAAATTAGTGCCATAAATGTTGCGGCATATGCTGCTAAGACAGCAAAATATATGTGTTTTTGAAACAGTTGCGTGGTGATAGTGTTAGGAAGAAGAGTAAAACCTGGGGCAGCTATACAATGGGATGTCCCACTGGGATGAGTAGCACATTAGTAACGAAAAAAGCACTCTGAGAGCGCATGCCTCCACTGAGTAAGGCAATGTTAAGAAAAAATTTAAACTGGTACTAAAACCAAGATTTATGTTACATCAGCACCAATGTTTGTTATTGTGCCTCTTAACAATAACAACAGTTTCTGTATTTTTCTCGAAGATCGGTCGGTAACTTTGTGAATGATTGAGTTATGTTCAGATAAACACTAAAACAAACTTATGGTCAATGCACAAACAGATGAACCGAGCGTCAACAAAATTATTTCCATTTGTGCCTTCTCCGTAAATTTCATGAAGATCCGTTAATAACTTTGTGATTTATATTTTTCTGATAATATAAAAACGAGCATAGGGATAAACACAGACAGATCGCGAAATATAGTACGTTGCTTTTTGTACCAGCCTCAACGATTCCTGTCAATTTCGTAAGGATCCGTTCATTACTATTTGGGTTATGTTCCCAAGTAAATACATGCCGACAAATAAACCAACAGTTGAACGGATAATCACCAACAAGTTCTAATTTGCTCCTCCTAACACACCTAACCTACACTGTAAATTTTAGAAAGATCCGTCCATAAATTTTTGAGTTATCGAGTTGACAGACAAACCAATTCCGACAACAAAAAATAAAATTAAAAACCTCCCCTGGCAGAGGTAATAATATTCATGTTTGTTTTTTGCTCTCGTATTATAAGGAGATGGAATAGCAACAACAAATAGTAGCATACTTGTAGAATTATTGTGGGATAAATCTCAAAAGACAACAGTAAACTAGCAAAAAAGGAGGGGTTGCATCCTATATTATACTACAGTCATAGAACCGTCAAGAAAAATGTTATATAAAGAAATTGTGGAGTTAGGAATGTATTAAAAAAGAAGATATATAATGGAGCAGAGGTACGTGAATCGAATACCTATCAGCTGACGTAATAAGTTCGTTATGCCGGATATAATAATAAGTTCCTGTGTTTGATCTTATGCATTATTTTTTGATGAAGTGTAAGCGTGCATGCCTGAATGTAAACGAGTATGTACAGCACGTTATTTAAGATTAGATGGAAAATGCCAAGAAATCTACTTCCGAAGCAAATTATATTCTTACTAGCTTGCAGTATAGGAAGTATTTTCAAATACATCACAGACAGTCATTACTACCCTAATCAAAACTTTAAACTTATAATCTGCTGTAGGTAATAGACACATAATTAATGTGTGTCATTTCAGGATAAAGCGAATGAGATGATTTTTTTTTTCACCTTGTAGTATTCTGTCTAATTATTTAGATACAGACGATAGCGTTACTCGCATGATACATGTGTAACTGATTGCATACAACAGCACTACTTGTATATAGATAGAATTAACTAATAGGCTTTGCTTGGATTCCGACAAAGAATTTTTTTTCATTAATGTTAGCGGCTCTTCAGCTACAGAAGCGACAGGTTGCGACAACCAGAGAGAGAGAGAGAGAAAAAAGAAAATCCCACTTTTCGTGAAGAGGAAGAAATCTCGACCGTTGCTGAACTCCTCGCCTACAATCTCTGCGTGGCGTCCTTTAATATTAATATACTGCAGGCACAACATGAATGGCGTCGCTGCTGCAAAAATCTCCCAAGAAGTTTTCTATTTGTTTTACTGGCAAACCTACAGCGCAACAACGTTCATAATTCAAACAGGAAGTTCTCGTTACAAGATATCTGGTGTTTTGTTTTTTTTTCTAATGCTTGAGCTTTTTTCATTGCAGATAATCGAAATATGTAATCGTAAATCAAAAGTACATATTAGTAAATCGAAAACTTTGGAGCGTAGAAAAAAACTGCATAAACTGAGGTCAGTTACAAGAACTGCCTATACAGCCTAGAAAAGTGGCATTTTTCGTAGATGCAATATTAGAAAGAGGTAAAATAGACAAGACAATAAGGCGTATAACGACAATAACAATAGTTAGCCAATGTTACTGCCATGACTGATGATGACGGCGTAACAATGTTGGTGAAGGCTACAACAAACAATTTACTGTAAATACAATAACATCAATACAATCCATTAAGCCTTACTCGCTGTAGCAAACGATGTCGTGTGTGTCTGAGCCTAGAGGGCGAGGTCTGTTTGGACTCGGTGACTTTCAGAGTGTTATCGTAGGATGTTGTGCTATGCTGCGGGCTGTAGATTGCTTGGTAGTTACGGAAGACACATATTGTGCAACAGCAGTTAAAAGTACAAGGAACTGTTATTAGTTAAAAATTCGAAACAGTTTTGTAGTTATGCAAAGTAAACTTCGCTGGAATTATTTGATATTTAGTAAAGACGTCACGTTAACGAGTGTCACATCTCGCGATAATCGTGGCAGTAAACGATAACAAAATAGTGGCATGGACAACCTATGGCACACAAAGCTGCTGCAAGCAACACATTGGCAAAGCGAGAAATTGCATCGAACCGGCAATAAAGAAGTGTCAAATTCAGTACTAAACCAGAATGCCTAGTGGCGTAAGACCAACACCCGCAGTGAGAATAAATTTCATCGCTGTCAGTTTTGATAGCCAGCTAATCCTAGTTTTTTAGCGTTGGTCACATAGAGGACAGCCCACCAGACTCCATGCAAAAAATCATAAACGTAACTCAACTCCTTCTACCTTTTCAGGTGGAGACAAATTTGATCGCCGTCATTTTTTATGGCCAACTAACCCTAGTTTTTTGGCATGGGTCACATCGACACATCGGGGGTCACATCGACCACTTATTGGTCGGACAGACAAACAAATATATATACATAAACTTAAATCTTCAACGAAAACATTATCACCTCTCTCACTTCATTCGCAGGTGATAAATTTTACTGTTTTACGAGATCATGATGAAGATAAAATGTATCTCATTGTTTTTTTTTTATTTGGTAATGCTAAAAGCTCGAATTTTTTATTTCTATTAGCATTATATAAGTCTTGTGTGTATCATTGCTATGAGATAGTTAAGTTTTCCATGCTGGTGGAACGGTGTGGTGCATGAAGTGGCTGTTAGTTTAGTGTAGGAAATCGTTAACGTGTTGAATCACAGGCGGTACGTCGTTCGCAAACGCGTCCTTTGTGATGATTACCCTTATTGTAGGAATGCAAGCAGCTCACTGAATATGTGATATTAATGCTGTGAAATATGCCTAATCACAAGGCTTCTTATGCGTAAATAACGCAGTGCCATAAAGACGCCTGGAGTACGT
>LQNS02278125.1:28227444-28240299 GCA_001587735.2 Parhyale hawaiensis
AAGAACAGAAGAAAATTAAGAAGCAAATAAGAGAAGAGGAGATTCCGCACCGGCCTAGAGGCATTACGCAAACGTATAGGTTATTGCGTGAATTCTTCACGCACGGGTCCACTAGTAATAATAATAATCAAACAACGGTTTGTAATTAGAAAAATGGTAAATTAATGGACTCGGTGGTCAATGTTAATCTGTATGCGAACTTCAAGAATACAAACTGATGTAAATTTACGTCGTTCACCAGCCAGGATGTTTAGGAACTAACTGTAGTTTTGAGTTCGAACAAGTGACTATTTACAGAACGTGTATTACGTAATTTAGAGAAAGTACGAACGTAGTATTCCACAAAGTAATGAATTCGCTCTAGTAGGAAATAAATTTTGGAATATACAAGCCCGATATTCTTTATCATAATGATTTTGCTTCAATCGAAAATAAACTTGTTGAAGTGCGAGACATAAATATCGGGAAAGTATGAGTGTACAGCTGCTCTGTGCAGTAACGCAAAAGAAATTGAGAAATGGGTGAACATGACGATCGAAATAATGAGTTTGCTCTAATTGGAAATGAATTTTGGAGTATCAGATCTTGCCATTCAAAAGAGTAATGATTTGCTCCAGTTGGAAACAAATTCGTTGAAGTAGCGTATTGTGTTCTGTTGAGCATGGTCATTCCATTTAGAAAGAAACATGGGGAAAAACGTTAGAATGTTCCTTTATAGTAATGGCTTCGCTCCATTTGGAAACAATTAGCACTCTAGGCGACTTTCTGCAGTGTACACATGTACAATAGAACGAAGTATGCTATTAGGAACGCAGTAGGAGCTTCGTCCCTAAACAGCACTTTTCTTTGCATCATTTAATTGTCGTGAGCGACGAAATTGTCGTAGTTTACTCAAACTAAAATTCGAGCAATTAAGGGACAAACTGTGTCACTGGAATGAAAGAAAGTTCGATTCTTCCTTCTCTCTACTGGAACTTTTAAGCGAGAACCAGAGCAATTTAGGAAAGTTTTTTCCTCTTGTGCCATCAATATCGCCTTCTGCAAATGATTACTTTTGCCGAAAGCCATTACGGTTGAGTAACGTGCCGTCAGTTACTAGTAATGTCTTGTGAGACGTGAACATATCGTGTATTCAATAGAATGCATACCTACTTATATACAATACATTCATATTATTCGTACAGTATGTAAACATACATTCGATACACACAATGCGTGCATGCAATAACTAAAATGCATAGAAGTGGCCCCTAAATTATTTGAACAGTGCAAACTTGAGTAGAATATACGGAATAGTTTGAATAGTTTTCTAAGTAGAAATAACTTAAATGCATAAAAGTGGCCCCTACAATATTTTGAACAGTGCAAACTTAAGTAGAATATACGGAATAGTTTTCTTGAACAAATACATGCCACAGTGAATAATCGTATCAGCTTCAATTCGATCGACTATATTTCAGTCAAATTATTCTTCAGTTACACTGTAAAAAATCTGGCCCTACTAATGCTTAGTTCAACAAGCCACTAAGAATAATAAATTGCTTATTTGCTCACAAGATAACAAAAAATAGGCTATGCTTTGAAAATTCTCAAACCGTACTGTCTTAGACCATTTGGGGAAACAACAGTCATGTCATTTTGGCAATAACGAATAATTATACTAGCATATATATTGTGCACCTCCAAAAAATAGTCCTGAAGTTTAAGGAAAGAACAAAGCAAGCTGTTCAAGAGTAACAATGCCTAGCATCTTCAAAGAAGTTTCGGCGACAAGACAAAACTTGACCTGTTACATCAAAGGAGAACTTAGTTGGGTGGGGGCAGTTCTTCCAACTGGCAAGACGATACAACGAAGAATTATTCAAGTAAAACTACTCGCACGGTGAAATAATGCCGAACCGCTCAAGCAAGAGCTGATGTACATCAAATAACGTATAATTAACCAAGTTTTTGCAGCTCTGCACACCGTTGAAATTAAAAATTAATTACACCGCAAGGCAATTATTTGCCGTCAATGAGTAAAGTTCTGCAATGGAAGCGTAGCAAGCACGAAAGTTTCCGTGCAGGCAACGCCTCTATTCAGCCAAACACAAGGTTATATTGCCGCTGCATAATGAATGGTAAACGCGTTGCAATGCTGCGGTCCGTTCGAAGTGCAGCTCAAGTGCTTTGTATTTTGCAGAATATACCACTCACCCTCCGTACTCGGGTGCTTGGAACTTGGTAGCTAATATCGATTTACGCGATCTTACTCACACTGTGTTGTTTTGCTACAATGGTTCTTTTTTCTACAGCATAACAATAGGTATTAGATGAAGACCTCTTGGAGTGAGCCAGCAAGGCCTGAGTAAGGAAGGGTTAAGAAAATAAGTTTTTGGAGTTAAAAATGTTACGAGTAAGGTTACGGACGGTTGCTTGTTGGCTCCAGACCTACCTGTAGTCATGAAACGTATTTCAGCTGATGATGTTACTTCCTACTTTTATTTATGATAAATTCTTTTTCTAGAGCTGGAAACCTCATAGACATGTGGGGCTTCTGGCTGGACGGTAGTGCCCACTTCCGAAGTTTTTGGCTATTTAGTGTACTCGTATACAAAAATAAATTGATCAACTGCATCAAATTCACACAAATTATACATACGACTGCACAATTTGAGTTTTTTAGGATTAATCATAATGCAATATAGTCTATCCTTTTCTAAAAGCTATGAGTTTTTTCCGCATTGTGTAAAAAATCGTTCTTGGCTTATTGTGATATATGTTATGACATTTGTTTTATCGTAAGCTTTTCAAATAGATTTGTAACCATTTGGTGGTGGTTACCATTTGTAACCACATATCATCCCTGATTCTTCAGATACAAGACACAAAAATACATCAGCTCTTAAAAAATTTTCAGGGCTTTATTATGTTGCACTGCGTTCTTATTACTGCTGCTCTGTTATTAACTGCGAAGTGGGACGGAAGTCCTTATATCAGCCGCAGAAAAAATCCAAACAAGGAAGTAAGGCGGGCGGTGCTGTGCCCGGCACAGTCAAAAACTTGCGAACGCTGTAATAGGAGGAGCACTCGGACATAAAATTCCGCCGGATTTATTTAATTCCACGCAACGAATATTGGACTCTGTTAGCAAGAGGATAAGATTTCCGACAAAGAGTGCTGCAAAATTCTCAAGGCAAAGTTTTAATTAGAGACACCGCACGGCAGAAAATCTTGGCGTGATCTACGGAGCCATGTTTCTATGGAATTAAATACTGGAGTTTTATCTTTTGATCACGCGCTGGTTTAGGTTTGAGGAATTAGCAGGGACAGGTGAGTAACATGCTGAGATTGAATGATGTTGCACTTGAGAGAATGTTTTTGCGAATGATACATGTAAAGCTGAATCAGACATGAAATGTAGTTCGAAGTTACGAAATATGTAGTAAGTATTTCTGTTCAAAGAGACAGAGCTGCGTTGTAACACAGACTTCTTGAGTCTGCTTGTGTATAGGTTTGAATGAGCTAGTGCTCGAAAGAGGATGATAATATCATCTAAGACCTTACAGCGAAATAGTCTTGAACTGTAGTACTTTTACAAATGCAGTTTGAGTAATTTGAATATTTAATAATTTAAGATTTAGAGGATAACAGACAGTCAAGAGCACAGCTGATAATATCGTCATCTTTTTAAAGGTAGAACTGCGAACACATTAAAAGTACACAATATGGCTTAAAATATCGAGCTCGATGATCTTGCGATGACGTTCAAACTTTTAGTGCACCCGAAATTCTCCCAAACTTGATACCGGCCATTAAAGCGCGTGAATACAAGAGGAGTTTCATCCTTGCTCAGTTTGAAGAGGTAACCCGAATTTCCAGTCACTGCATTGTAGTAAGTAAAAAATCTTCTGTAAGAACGTGGAAACTTATATGGAAACAATTATATATGGAAACAAGTAACGGGCAAGATGTTATAGACTGGCTAGCACTTTGGATCGAGCATTTCTGTGAGAGAGGCGAAATTTGGCTGTGCTCGGCTTGCTTTCGTTACCGTGATATTGCTGGTGCACTGACGCTAGTCACAAATGGAAATTGTCGGGAGGTTGCAGGTGTCGCATAAACTATCTGTCTCTGACACCATAGCTCTGTGGCTAAGATAGTCTGTGATCGACTGCAGCCGTGCACTCCTCTGGGGCCAGCAGTTATACATCTGAAGCACGAACCAGTGCATGTGGATCTCCCGGTTGCGGTGCGCGGTCAAGCTGGCTTTGTCTTTACTTTTACCCGGAGCTTCATTGGTTCAAATAGTTAGTAGCCTCGACACTGCAGAATTTCAATATCTAACCACATGTTAAGTATGAGCTCCATATTAAAGTGGCCCAGACCGATAGCATCAAAACTCGTAAATCGCCGTCAAAATCGACAAGAATAATTTGAAAATATTATCCTCCTGCAGTTTTAATAAAATCGTCATGTAATCAATAAAGATGGTGCGGTGTTTATAGTGAACTGTCTAACAGAAAAAAGTAAGAACAGGCTGGGGTCACTGGATCCTTAATGGCGAGTATGTCCCCTGACTCAATAAAAAACTCTGCGCATAATGTATGACGTTCTATGCTTTCAATTTATGCACGGCTTCCGCAGCATCAAGAAAAATGTGCCCCGAATGTTCAGTACAGTACAAGAAAGTAGAGCTCATTTTGTTGGAACAAAGCCACTACAGAAATGCATCGCATGTCTCTTCAGTTATTCGCCTCTCATTCGCCTATGATGATTTAGACGACACTGAACAAGTTCATAAGGTGGAAGAAAGTCCCGCCTCAAGGTGCATAACTAAAGACGTGTTCACTGAGCCAAGCAAGTAAATAAAAAGTGTGGCCTATCTGAGTACAAGTGAGGAAAAAAATCGTATGCATCAATTTAAACTTGCAACAAAGCCTCGCCTGAAGTAAAAATAGACATATTCACCAGTCGCTAAGCCGTTCGAGAATTAATGGTATGAACGCTAAGCCCCAAACATACTTTAGTGCATCAGGACGATATATAAGACGAAAAATAACCTGTCAGCGAAGAAGACTTGAATAAATAATGTCGGTTTTCAGGCAGCAGGAAGCCCTTGAGCGGCCACAAGACACTCTTCTCGTATTCTCGAGTTGTTCTCCATTTAAGGAGAAGGAAGCCGATAGCTGAAAACGAGCTGGTCTGCCGGACCGAGAAATGTGGGCGGCNGGCAGCAGGAAGCCCTTGAGCGGCCACAAGACACTCTTCTCGTATTCTCGAGTTGTTCTCCATTTAAGGAGAAGGAAGCCGATAGCTGAAAACGAGCTGGTCTGCCGGACCGAGAAATGTGGGCGGCTGAGAGAAATGGTCGGATCTCAGGAGGCGTTTGGTGAAGTGCATTTCTTGCATTGTTCCCTGCATTTTTGTCACGATTCTTTGGATCTTTTTACGATGTTGCTGTTGCAAGGTAAATGTGGTGTTCTTAAACAAATACATTTACATTCGTGAGGTGCATATCTCGTATAATTTTCTGTTTTTTGTCACATTTCCTTGGATTTTATTTTAAGAAAATTCGTTTAATTTGGAAATGTAGTGTTATCCCACGAAGATCATAGCGACTGTGAAGCGCATTTCATACTAAATTCTCCGCATTTTTGCAATATTCTTTGTGGTGTTATTTTTAGAAAGCTCTGTTGCGTGATAATTGCTGCCAAACTAACCCTTTCTGGCCCGGGCTCTGCATTTCACTACAAAGGCCTTTTTTTCCATCCCGTATGACTATAATAGGACAAAGAAGACATCCTTGTAGCAAAAAAAAAAACACACAGTTTGGAACTAGGATGCCTCGTGGCGTAAGACCATCACCCGCGGTGGAGCAAATTTCATGGCCGTAATTTTTGTTATGGCCAGCTAATCTAAGCTCTTTTGGCATATGGTCACATCGAGGACAACCCATCATACTCCCTGCAAAAAATTTTGAACTTAGCTCAATTCCTTCTACCTGTTTTTGGATGGAAAGCAAATTTCATCGCCTTCATCTTTGATGGCCAGCTAATCCTAGTTTTTTGGCATGAGTCACATCGGGTGCAACCTTATAGATTCCCTGCAAAAAAATTATGAACATTGCTAAACTCATGCTACTACTTTTTAGGTGAACAGACATATATATATATAATCGTCATCTACATTTTGCCGTCTCAAGAAAATATATATTCAGTATATATGTATCTAATTGGCCTGTTAGAGGTACACCCCCTCCGAGAACCTTGTAGGCTAGGAGGCAAGGCCAGGGTTCTGCTAATATCCTAAGTATATAGCCTGTAGGTTTATATACGGGTTTACTATGTATTAAACTTCATTATAACACTAGCAGAACCAGTCCTGGCCTCCTAACCAACAAGGCTGGCGGGGTAAGAGCTCATTGTAAGGGGTGCAGTACTAGGGTGGTGGTGGGTGGCAGCATCAAAAGATTTTGGACGTTTATCTGTCGAGAAGTGGGCGTGCGTACCAACGTAGACTTTTTTCCTTCAAAATGAGACCAAATTTGCGAAAATCTGTGGTGTTTTTCATACTTTTTTTACTATTTGAAGCTAACAGGCCGTTAGACGCCTAGATATTGTGGGCCATCTAATAGGCCGTATCTAAATATATATGTACTGGTAGTAGATGGTGTACCTTTTGAAAAATTTTATGAGGAGCAAAACTTTTAGTTTAAATTTTGTTACCCACGACGCGTGTTTCACTGAAATGTTCTTCAATATCTGAGGTTACAGTGAAACACGCGTCGTAGGTTACAAAATTTAAACGAAATATTTTACGTCTCATTTAATTCTTCAATATATATATACTTAAATCTTCATCGAAAATATTATCAACTCTCTCACTGCGTTAGCGGGTGATAATGAACAAGGTTCAACCAATAGATTTGGTTCGTACAGCGCACTTCTCACTTCGTTTTGTACTTGGTTGACTCGTGCGTTTAAATTTCTTTAATACGAAATTCTAGTGAAAGTTAAATGCATTGTGATTAAACGATGATATTATTGAGTAAATAACAGAGCCAGAATTAAATACGAACTTTTATTTTTTCTATAAATACGTAGTTATCTAACGTCGGGAGTCTGGAGAGAGCGGAATCCACTGGCGTTGGGAATTCTTTTATAGCTTTGCCGCAATTTTATCTCCGAACCCGCATCTGAATTGAAGTAACGTAGCACCAGCACTGAACTCTCTATAAGATATGGCCACCCCTACACAACAATGCACTGTAGTAGAGGGGACGCCATTGTATTTAGGGAGAAGCTGTGCTTCTCTTTATACATTTTTTTTTACTTATTTGTTCAAATGCTACACGTGAAAGAGCTATAATATTATTTTTATAATTTTTCGGTCCAAAGTTAAAGGTACGTTCGATTCGTCCAGTCCGGTCGAGGCCATTAGTTGTAACTTGTCCAGAATACCAGTCCCGAACAGAAATTGATTCGTCACTGTTGATCAAATTTCGGGCGTAAATCACAAACTAATTATGTTGCGGACTATTGAAAACTCAACCTTAAGCAAAAATTTGGAGAACTTCAGTTATTACCAACGGTGCTAATGCAGTTGCAGTGTAGCGCCCTTATTAGCCTTCCTTCATATATTCAGACCACGTAATGCGCACTCTCCCTTGTATTAGAAACGACCTTAAAAGATGCGACAAAAAGCTTCCCAGATTTCGCCACATTAACCTTTTATTAAAATGTGGAGTGTTAGCCTTACCTGCGCAAAAATTTAGCTCGAATATTCATTCTAATGGGTGCATAGTTTATAACATTGCACCTGCAGGCCTCCATCCTTTGTAAATAAATCTACATCAACTTGCCAGCACTCTGCACAGACTGGATCGCATGAAACGAAAAATATACTGTGATCTCAAAGTACAATTATGCTCTAGTCTTATTTCTTTCTAAAAGCATAGGTGTTCTGTTTATTGTTGGACCCGGTGAAAAGCCTATATGTGATGATTCTGCAATGATCCTATTTCTTTAATTTGATTATGGATACCATGCAAACTGATATTCAATTCTTTATAATGAAGAACAGAGGTGACCGCGCTCGGTTTCAGATTGCTGGGCGGTGCAATCCTTCCTTCTGCTCGTTGATTTGCATTGAAAACTCAGGCAGTCAAATATCACTCAGAGCATAAACTGCCTCAGCGTATCACCGATACGCCAAGTAATCACACATGAGGAAACTTTATCGCTCGCCCGAATAGCTGTATCATCAAGAGAAAAAAATTTAACCTCCTCACCCTGTTCCCTTTACTCCGCTGAAGAACAGCTGGGAAGAATATCTTGCCCTTTAGTCCGTTAAGCATCTGCTCAGTTTGCGATTTGCCGACTCATTGATAAGGGAAAAAAGGAAAAATCAAGATCCGTTAGAGTCAAGAGATCCTTCACCTGCCTTCGTGACCTGGATTTCAGTCTTATAAAGCAAGTAGTGCATTCAATATTGGGGAATCTTACCTTTGCCGTCACCTGCAGCCTGGGTTAATTTCCGCCCATCTCTTGGGTGACAAGCATGACAAAATATAGACAGCTAAATATAAATTGCCCTCTATGAGGATGTTTGATATTTACGCTACGCTGTATGCATCAGGAAGCGAAGAGTGCAACGAGAAGCGTCAATGGGACTAAAATAAAACTTAGCCATGACCGCATGTAGCCAATTTCATCACATCAACAAGCCGAAGTATTTGTGGGTCGGGCCTCAGGCATTCGTAGGGTGGTCTCTCAATCCTAATCAAAAATATCAGCAGTGTTATATTCTTGACGCGAGAGAAAACATAGGGACCGCTATTACTCAAACTTTCAGCACTTAATGAGAACCATTTTACCGCGTTTTGTGTTTGGGTGCAGCTCAAGTAGCTGGCCAGTCGTGAGCGGGAGATTGCATGAATCAAATCGAAAATACGGTAATATGTTTGTAGATTTATTCTGTCTCTTTGTCTCATTACTTAAAAAGTTATGAACGGATCCTTACGAAACATACAGGGATTGTTAGGCATGGTAACAGTAACAGATGATTAACTTTTGGTGAAAATCCTTTCATCTGATTGTTTGTCAACCTATTTTTTCTTATGGCCATAACTTAAAAAGTTATGGTCGGATTTTCATGAAATTTACACGAGTTGTTAGGTATAATACGAAGACTAAATGACCAAATTTTTGTGATGATCTGTAAGTTCGTTTGTTTGTCGCTATTTCGATTTTATGCTTGTTAGCACAATAACTCAAGAAGTTGGGATGGATCTTTATGAAATTTACCGGTGTTGTTAGTGATGTTAAAAGACATAANGACCAAATTTTTGTGATGATCTGTAAGTTCGTTTGTTTGTCGCTATTTCGATTTTATGCTTGTTAGCACAATAACTCAAGAAGTTGGGATGGATCTTTATGAAATTTACCGGTGTTGTTAGTGATGTTAAAAGACATAAATGATTCAATGTTGGTGATGATTTGTTGGTCCGTCTGTGTGTTTGACTAATGTTTGTCGTAATGTTTGTTAGCAACAGAACTCAAAAAGTTATGAACTGTTCTTCAAGAAAATTACAGATTTTGTTAATACTCTAAAAAGGCACAAATTATTAGATTTTGGTGTTGATATGAAGAAAATCATGATTTCAGAACTAATTTGAATTTTTCGTTACCGTTGCCTTGCTTTGCGGAGGTATGCGCTCTCAGAGTGCTCTCTAGTTAAATACGTATTGTGAAGAGCATTGCGAAATTAAGTATGAAGTGTTAATATAGCTTCACTTCAGAGAAGAAGGTTAATCAGGGTCCAGATCGTGTCTCTGGTACTGTGAAGCTCCCGCCAGCTTCCACTGTAATTTTCTATTGATATTGTTTGTTGTTGAGTTACTATACATTCTTTTCATTTATTTATGAGCTTAAGAGATGAAATTCGCAATTTACGTCGATTTTTCTGAAGAAATTATTGGCTGCTCGATGTGACGTCAATGATTACGTCATTTTTTGGCCCTAGTGTCACGTGAGTCCTCCCGTTACGCTCTTCCTGGTATTCATGATGAACATACTATGTTGTTGATTAGCGGATATTTTGGGATCTTTTTACATTGATGTATCTGAAATGTTATTCAATATATCTGGGTTAGACTAGATTGTTAACTGGGCTAGGATAGGCTAGGATAGTAGGATAGGCTAGGATAGTCAGGTTAGAAGTCTCTTTTTACATCCTATAAAAAAGAAAAAATGTAGTTGTGATCAGATGCAGCAACCAGTAGGAGAAGATCCAATTTTTGCATAGTTCAAGCAATGATTCAAAGCCAAACAAGACACAAGCAAATAAACGTGACGCAAATAAACAAGCAAGGTTCACAGTTTTAGTATAATATTCATTGATAATATTATGTATGTATTTAACAGTAGGTACTGTACATAAGCATTGACCAACAATGGCGCTATTTCTTTGCAGGATTACGTACAATAGCATTAATTTTTAATACATTACGTGGTGAAAATATGGTAATATTTGTTAGCATGTTGTATATGTTTGAATACGCTCACTAAATCCTCTGGTGCAGATGTTTTATACATCACAACACATATGTAGTCGGAAAACAATATTTCCACTCCGCTAAGACATTGAGCAGATGCTCTGCGCACTATACAGAATTTAAGTAAAGTATGGAACTGTACATTCTTTAATGCACCTTACCATAAAGTAATTAAAATGAGATGGCATTCTATATTTAACCCTTTTCTAAAATGTTCAATAAGTTTCACGTTCTAATTTCGTCTTCCTCGTGCAGAGATCAACAGCGCAAGACCCCGCCCTGAGATCTGCAGAGGCTTCAAAGGTACGGTAATGTACATGTCTTGCCAAACGTTATGCAGCTCACGAGTGTTAATTTAACGTCTAACGTGCCTGCATGTAACAAATGGAGAGCTAATATGGCAAGTAGTGTAAACTCGTGCAGATAGCCAAAGCTATAAAAGGGGTTCGTTCACACGAGGGTTATGCACAGTAGAACAATCCTCACAGATGTTGGTTTAGGATTAGTAGATGGCGAGCAAGATGGGATTTACCTCTCGGCAACCGTGATGCGAAGGTACGACCTTTGGTTATCAGGCACAGCGGACAGTAATACACATGCCCCGGGTTAGCTAAGAGGCATATCAGCATTAGGGGGCTTAGTGTGCGGCCGCTAATGGATGGAAGCTAATGAACGGTCACTGGGAGGCAATAATCCTGCGAACATCCCCGTAGTGTTCTCGGCATTGCGTGTAATAGGCATTTAGAGGCAGCAAATTAGTTCTTAAGGAGCGATGTTGAGCCGCTCGCAGCAGTACGCACCGAGACATGCTGCGCCCGACTTGAAAAGAAGCTGGCAAGAAAAACATTTGACGCATCAGGCCGCTGGTGTTAGGAGCACAAGTATATGTTCAGTGCAAGCACCGAGGTCGAAAATAGTGCAGCGTGAAATTCTGCGAGCAAATGCGCTACCTCTTTATTCCCGGTAATATCTTGTCTTTTTCTTAGGGCTGACGCATCTGGGAACGTTGCATGCATGATACTGTACACTGTGAAAGAAAAGGCAAATACTTTAAATTCGGGTCTTCATTACGGACACTCGTTCAATATTTAGTTACAGAATTGAGCTGAAATTGTAGCATTTAATTTAATTAATTTAGTACTAACAATAATGGTTGAATTTCAATAAGTACACTCGTGTTTTTCCTTATATTTGCGTACCAAATCAAGAGCCCTGGCAAAACCCACAGTTTGCAGCTTAGCACAACATTATGTGATTACAGTGTGACAGGCAGTGAGCCCTGAACTCAAAGGCAGAGAGCGACACTGTCGCTGAGACGTCCTTGCTTTCACTTAGCTAACGCGGTGCTTTGAATATCGCGGGATTACCGCAAGGCTGCTCCTCATCAATTATTGGCACCCGAGTCGGAAGAGCACTGAGCCCCAGACAGACAAATTACTCGCGGACACACAAACATATGCACACGATAGAAACTCTTGCTGTTCTATATAAAGCAGGCTCTGGATTCTCTACAGGATGCTGAAGTAAGAGTGCCGTATATGCCACAGCCATTGTTGCAGGGAAACGCAGAACGAGCTTCGGCAGAGACCACAGGCCTGCAGACACCGCACTCAGTCCGGTCACGCTTCGAACATGTAACAAAAGAAACCAACTGTTTCCAGAACATTTGGGCTGCATCAAGAAGGGGTCGCACAGCCCCCAGATCGCCCAATAATCATGGCCCGGCCTCGCTGGTCGTATTGACGACATATTGGGTTTGGTAAATCCGGCGATAATCGTTTGCTAAACGGCCACATGAGGTCCCAGTCTTGAGGGTAAGACGTGCTAAAAGTAGCACAAATGCTAGGACTAAGCCTAAATATGATGCATTAATAAAATATGTGACGTTTTGTAGGGAGTTTGCTACCTGTTATATTAGCAGCGACTGAATGCATTAATTTCATGTAGAAATAGCACTACTGATACTGCAGTTTGGTCTGATGAAAATAATTCGCACCACGAGAGAATATGAATTAATGAGGCACAGAACAGTAGACGGGTGGAAGCCCTTTTCCCAGAGATAAGCCAAGCCTATGGTCGCCTTGTTCTGTGTTACAGCCGTTACATAAATAAAAATTAAAATTAAAAGGAATGGACGAAAGTCTAAAATCAGCACTTGCTACAGTGTAAAAACTGCAGCAGCGGATGAGATTTTCAACATTTTGTGGACGGTTTAATTGTGTCCAAGCTGAAGCCGTGGCGTGTTAACGTAATCGGATAAGTTGACTTGGCTTTGTGCTGTAAGCGCTAATGCTAGTCATTCGTGCGAACCCTGTTTT
>LQNS02278125.1:28250143-28271348 GCA_001587735.2 Parhyale hawaiensis
CTCTGTCTTTGCTGGTGCTGGTATTGGCAGCTTTAAACGATCTGTACACAGAGCTATTCTGTGATCTCGGATCTTCTTTTTTTTTATTCTTTTGTTTTCTCCACCCGCTGGGTTGGTTGCGTGGGGGTTTGTTAACCTCATGGAGTTTCTCCTTTCCTACGTCGCCAGTCTGGTGTGATTTAACAATAATAATAATCAATTTTCTAATTTCAACATTTTTCAATATCTCTGGTATTTTTTTCAATTTGGGGGGGGGGGATTTATGGAAACAGAAGAACTCTTCTCAGAAGAAAACATTCTTAACCCTTTTATTAGCTAAATTATATCACATTCAATTATTTAAAACTACTCGTATTTCATTACAACGAAACTGTTTAATGCGATAATTGAGCGGAGTTGCTTTTTTTACTCACTTTCATAGTTCAAAATGTTTAAGGAGACAGAAGATGTTGTCTGAGAGTTTTAGGATTTTGCAAAAATTATTTTGGTGACCATTTAAACTTTTGCGCTCTACCACTAAAACCAAATCCAAAATCGTGAAAAAATATGCCCCAGCACCTTGTTTTTCCCCTCAATTTAACATGGAGAGAAATCTAGCACTAATCATTTAGGTTTTCGATTTCGAGAGAGAGAAACGGGAATAGTCAAATTACGAGGGTCAGCGAGGATTATTAATTCCTTAAGTGAAGCGTTCGTTATCTAGCTACACCAGAAGCAACTATATTACGAGTGCCGTAGAAGTGCACTGTGCAGAGATGAGGCCAGCATGAGTACCCAAAAAAGTCCACTATGCAGACCAGAAGCCTACATGAGTGTAGTACAGGTCTACTTTGAAAACAAAGACCCAGCATGAATCCGTAAAGGCGTAATATGAAGACAAGGATCCAGCACGGATGCCGTAAGGGACTACTATGCAGACTATGAGCTAGCATGAGCACCGTGAAAGTCCTCTATGCAGACCAGAGGCCAGTATGACTGCTGTAAAGGTCCTCTATGCAGACCAGAGGCAAGTATGACTGCCGTAAAGGTCCACTATGCAGATCAGAGGCCAGCATGAGCACCGTAAAGGTCCACTATGCAGACCAGAGGCCAGCATGAGCACCGTAAAGGTCCACTATGCAGAACAGAAGCCACCATGAGCAATCAGAGGCCAGCATGAGTACCGTAAAGGTCCACTATGCAGACCAGAGGCCAGCATGAGCACCGTAAAGGTCCACTATGCAGACCAGAGGCCAGCATGAGCACCGTAAAGGTCCATTATGCAGACCAGAGGCCAGCATGAGCACCGTAAAGGTCCACTATGCAGACCAGAGGCCAGCATGAGCGCCGTAAAGGTCCACTATGCAAACCAGAAGCCAGCATGAGCACCGTAAAGGTCCACTATGCAGATCAGAGGCCAGCATGAGTGCCGAAAAGGTCCACTATGCAGACCAGAGGTGAGCATGAGTGCCGTAAAGGTCCACTATGCAGACCAGAGGCCAGCATGAGCACCGTAAAGGTCCACTATGCAGACCAGAAGCCAGCATGAGCACCGTAAAGGTCCACTATGCAGACCAGAGGCCAGCATGAGCACCGTAAAGGTCCACAATGCAGACCAGAGGCCAGCATGAGCACCGTAAAGGTCCACTATGCAGATCAGAGGCCAGCATGAGTGCCGTAAAGGTCCACTATGCAGACCAGAGGCCAGCATGAGTGCCGTAAAGGATAGCCAGGCTAACGAGATCGATCAAACAGCACACGCTGCGGCAGGGCACGCAGCATTAAGCAAGACCAAGGAGCCCCTCCTATGCCATCTTCTTTAACGTAAAGCCTCTATTTTTAGGGACATTTCAGCGCACATTTTCTACCAATGTCAAACAGCTGTACAATGGGACGGGGGCCCTGAGAACCACCACTTTGATTGTGGTACATGCAACAGTTTTCCAATAGAAGGATAAGCGAGTAAAGCCACATTCAAAATATATTTCCGGATTCATTTTAAAATGTAATACACATATAAAAGCATTAATGTTATAAACGAAAGCTGGTATGTCATAGACTTATACACAAAGCTGCGTAGTGTGTATGAGCGTAGAATAGAGCCAAAGTTAATTAATCTCCTAAATAGTAACTGCATGAGGATCTACTATGGATATACCAATTCCGGGGGTCTTCTTTTTGACGAAAAAAGTATTGTCTCATTACCAGCATTTTCTTCATTACACAATGAGAACAAAGTGCAGTTTTCTTGCCCCGCATACACACGCCCAAGTAAGTATTGCCTCTCACGGGAACGCACCCTTCGTTTAGGCAACGCTGCTAGTGTTTCTCTCACTTTCTTTTCCGATAATCGCAGTTCCTTGGTTTGATTGTCATGTCGCCTTCTTGCAGATTCACCATTGTCGGGAATGTAACGACTTAAAGTTTGAGTATAGCTACCTGACTGACAAACTAGCTAGCTAGTGACCCCTATTCTCAATTCAGCTTGGTTGCTGTGTAACTTGTCGGAATACAATACGCAGATGATGCGTGACCTATGTATCGGACGTACGTGGGGCAGGGTTGATATTTGGAGCTCAAAGAGGATCAGCCATTGTAGCGTGTACCAAGTAATGTATTATATTTAGAAAAAATGCTTACTATAATAGCGGCTGGTTTTATAAAACCTACGATAAAAATTCACAAAATAAAATGTATTTCGTAAACATACGAATCTCGATGCGTAGGCTAATTTAATTAAGTAGATGACAAGAGTCAGTCAACGCTCTAGATGCTGACCAAGTGAATGCTGCTGCATATCCCTAACTTTACAACAAGCCAATTGATACTCTGTGGCTCGAAGTTTGATCTCTTCAGTTTATTTCCTCACAGTGCCGCCTGCAAGCGTGTCACGCACGCTTCACATGAATCAAACAGTACATAAGCGCTGATGAAACTGCTGTCGCAATAACAGCACGACTTCTCGCACGCCGATACCTACATTGGCGAACTTCTCTAATACGAAGCGTGTAGTTTACGGTCCGCAATAGAACGTCAGGGTATGAATTTCCATCCGTACACATAGGAATACTTCCTGGTTTTGGGAAAACACGTTTCTCAGTAAAGACATTTTTATTGGCACGCACAAAATCCTAATTTCATTAGCAATTTCGATTCACCAGCTCCAAGGCCAACCAGGGGGCGATTGTTTCGTGCATGAATGCAATCTCATGGTCCAGTTTCCCTCAAAGCGAATATTCTCTGGTCGTTTTAAAGCGGCTTTCACTATTTACTACCTGAATAAAGCATCAGTGTTCGTACGAACAGCGCAATATGTAATCCCCATAAATGTGTACAATAATAATTAATAAAACTATAATGATATGCAAATCAATATTTATTTAGAAACTGCTTGATATCTTGCGAGCTGTTGGGCCCGGAGATTTGCCGGAAATAAAGAAAAGACTAGGAAATAATTCTACAGCTCAGCTTGAGGATATGGTTGTAATGTGGTCAGTAGAAAGCTAGATGAGACTTAGATAGACTCCGCATCACGTACCGTCCTCAGCTGTTCTTCCCCATAACGATTATTTGAGAGTGAGGGCGTTTGACTAAATAGGCAAGAAAAGAAACAGCCTGCGCTTCGTATTTCGTAGATCACCCGGAGAGAGAAGAAGAGAGCCAACTTGTAGAGTCTAGGTTGTTCTTAGCACATTAACAAATATATGTAGAAGTCAGGTTATATATCCCTGTGTCAGCCGATAGGTAGGCTTTTGATAGGGAAATCTAAAAAAATGAAGTGATATTATAATAAGCTGTTTCTAAACTGGTGAACTAGATGAAATACAACACCAATGATGGGAAGTTTAAGCAATGAGATAGAAACAGCCGTGGTATGTGAAACAGCCACACTATTGGTATGAGATATCACTGATGGAAAGACAACATAACATGGCAGCATATATCCCTGGTATGTGAGACAGCCACACTACAAGAACTATCACAAATGGTAGTTCTTCAGCGACGGAAAATGGCAGCCTACAGCGCTGTAGAGCAAGACAGTCAAAGTACAACAGTAGTTTGGCGAGAAGACAAGAGCTCGCACGTCCAGACGCTCATCATCATTTCTAATTAGAGCACGGCAGCGAGCCGCTTGGTCGGTTGGTTAGTTAGCTCTGGGAGCTGCGAGAAACAGGCAACAGGCCTTTGTTGTTCAGGTACAGAAGGCAAACGTCAAATTTTGTAGTGCAACTCGCTGGGTGGTTCCTTCATTAGCCATCTGTTAGGCTTCAGCATGTATTCTGGCCTGTGCAACCGCAACACAATGTTAAACCTTGAGTAGGCAGTAGAATGTTGGTCTAATCTTATATGCCTACAAAGGCTATCACAAACAGTTTCGCTATGTGCGTTACACCTGCAGTAATTACGCATTGTAAACAAACATTGAATCCAGAGCTGTATATTAAGCCATTGCACCACTTTATCTTCATAGCTTTCGTTAAACGAAATCTACAACTACACAATAGTAATACTCTGTTCTTTCAGGGCTAATCAGTATTTCCACAGGGATGAATGCAGTGGAAGCAGTAATAGTTCTATAGTAGCAACATTCTGGGCCTGTTGTAAAGTATTAAGTAGTGACGAAAAGACGTAAATGGATACTCAGCACGCTGGAACTTCGGGACCCTTTGATGTGGAACCAGTTTCACTCATCGCATACCTGGGTCGCGGAATCACCGACTAATTTCAGGTCAATCAAAATATAGAAAAGAAACGTGAGAGATTGATTCAGTTGGCAACATTTTTATTACAAAGTTGGAATATAGCTCTGAAAAAATTAAATGAAACTTTTCAAAATTCAGCATCAAAATTACTACTATAATTGTAATGTAACTTACTTGTTTTATGTTAACTTCTTGCAGAAATCCATAACGACTATTTCACCGGCCTATGCATGTAATCCTCTTATCTGATGCAAGTCTAATAATCGCTCACAAATAAGCTGATTGTCTCAATGTGCTGATTATAGAAAATTCGCTCTCAGCCTGCAAAACAAGATAAAAAGGTTTTAAAACTAACTTCTAGTATGCAAGTTATTCGTAATGGCCCTGACTCCAAAAAGCCCAACTCGTACAGTATTTACAATGAAAGAGTTTCCTGGATGTAGAAAGAGACCAAATTATGGACCAAATATAGTGCGAGATACATAATTATGTAAGGTCACTACTACATTTGCATTTATTGTATCACTTCTTTCTACTTTCTCTAGTGTACACTACCACTCACTTGTATCATGCAACACTATTCGTAAGTACAGTACTTATTTAAAAGTCAAATTTGACGCTTCTAATCTTGCCCTTATTGTTGAAGGCGTTACACTAATTTTTGAACGGTTACAACGCTTCACATGAAGTACACTTGTGGTCACTGCTTTCAAACAGCACTTGAGATAATGGATGATATTTTAAAAATGAAGGAATTTATATAGAAGAAGATGTATAAAGTCACAATCTATTCTGTGATCCTGACTGACCTTGCACCAGAGATGTAAGAAATCCAAAAAGGATGCTCGAGCAAGTCAGTTCTCGCAATTTGTAATATACGCTAGCGGTAACATAACGACGAAACCAAATTAATTATATCTGCTACTATATCTGTTATAAAAATAGCACGGCCGGCCGTTCAATGGAGGGAAACCCCAAAGGTAGTACCGAGTACCCCGAGACGCCTAAAACACGTCTAAAAATCAACGTCTGCAACCTCACACGGCCGAACACAAATCCCGATAACGAATTTCATCCGGACGCAGATCGGGGAGGAGGAGGGGGTAAAACTCCGACTGAGCTGACAAGTTTCCCACTGAACAGTAATCACGATAATCAGACGAGCCTTGGTCACAGCTCATAGGTTAGAGATACGAAATGCAACTTATGCCCCTCAATTGCTAAATACCTTGTACAACATACAATGGCACGCAACACTCCGCCTATGGGACATAATATTATGCACAAAATTATCTTGGGTACACAGCCGACTGACTGAGCTAACAAGTCGGACTCGCAGAAGAAGGTGACTGGCTGCAGCATGGTAGCCAAGACAGAGCAGCACTACTCCAACAGAAACAGCGCGAAAAAAAGAGAACATATCATACGGACTTCATTTAACAACAAATAACATATTACACAGACTACAGTTCTGCTGCTAAACACAGTATTGACCTTGCACCTGGATCACCTGCAAGCACATATTGTAACGTACGTATGTAGCTCTCATTCTCAGTCAAGACAATAGAAATACATGGCAGCAGCGTAATGATCATCCCTATTTACAGTGATGATTAAAGAGCGTGGCAAACTGGGCGTAATGCCAGAGCCCAATTAGCTAAGCATAATTTCAGTGGAAGTGGGCGGCAGCATCGCAATTTGTAGAATTGCAACACTGCCCCACTGCAGGGACGGGCTGTGTAGGGATGTCTGGGCGGTGCCGCCTCATATCCGGCGGGAAATTACAAGTGCTGCTTTCGCCGGAGGGCTGTGCTCGGTGGCCGCCTGCATGCTGCCGGGGGTGCACCTCACGTGCGACCAGCTGTTTGACGGCCGGCAGGCAAATTGCTTTATTTACGCGTCCAGACGCACAGTAGCAGTATACTGTAAGCTAAATTTGCTGCTATGTGCTTATTTAGCTACGAAAATAATTTATCGCCAGCACTGACTCGAATTGTTCTATGTTCACACTTCTACATGAACAGTAGTTGTGCGTTATGAGATGAATTATGTCCTGTTCGGTTATTTATATACAGAAGCGCATAATGAATGCCGATAGTACAGATGTGGTTAACTTTATTTAGGCTTTTAGTGATCTTTACACGAGGCGTTTGGGGCGCTGAAGCAGGAAATCTACTGGGTGCGCCTAGCTGCTGTGGGGGTACTTACCTTAAGTAGGGGCTCTGGTCGTTGAACCTTCCGCTAAATGCGTCATAGTTCTTAGCGACCAGTGATCGGCTGCAGCTGTACTTCCTCCTCCGCATGGAGCCAGTTGGCCTATATCTGCCTCACGAATTAGTGCGTATGAGTTTCCCAGGGGAGAGTGCAGTCAAAGTTAACTTTACGTTTTAGATGGACTGTAGCGTATATTCTTGACTAATTTTTTCCTCTATTTTGCTTATACAAATCAGAGCAAAGAATGTAATTTAAGTTGATAGTAAGGATATGAATAGCTTTACTTACGTCATGAACAGAAAACAGCTGCATTTTATGAAACCTCTCAGACTGTGACGACGTCTCAGAGGCCTATTGCTATAACTTCATTTCGTGAATTAAATTACCATGCTATAGCCTACACTGTAACACAAGAATACATATGTCTCTATTATTAGTTACCCACACCAGTACTGTCAACAGTACTGGTGCACATGGCAAATTGGCACTTGTAAAGCAAAGTACCTGTTTTCTGAGGGCTGAATTTTTGGTCAACTGAGTTCACCGTGTAACAAAGACTGTAAAGACTGTAATTCGATAGCAGTGATACGTTTAGATCTAGTAACGGCTGCAACGGAGGTTAGCTGTATCTTAGTCACTAAATCTACGTAGCTGCATGGCACTGCACGACAGTCTGTTATCGCCAGTAGTGATCTGTGATGATAGGATAATTTCAACGCTGCCTGCAAAGTAAATATTTAGCATTGTATCGACACAATAAAATTACTTCACATGCAAATTTTTAACATACATCAGTTTCTTTCACTAAAATTTGAGCTCATACTTTTCCTACAGGTTATTCAGTCACTGCTTTATTTAATGTCTCTGTTTTACTACACACACTTTCACTCGCGATTTTAAGCACTCGTCGGGAAAATGAAACATATAATTGTAAATATACGGTAAAATCAGTCCACAGTGAAGTAAGCTATGGGTATGGAAGCCTAATGCTTCTAACCAATTTTAAAATGCGTCCTAAGAATGATAAGTGCATGTGCGTAGCAAAAATATCCATTAGGGTCAGGATAGCGGCGCAGGAAGGAACCACTCATTAAGTGAACAGAGCTTCCGTTTCAACCTGATATTTTTCCAGCAGCAGAATAGAAGTTTTTTATGATGTAACGGTGTGTATTTAACTCAGGAGCCAAATGAACTAATATTCGACATTAAATAAAGTTTTTCACGAGACGAATTGCCTTTGATATGTTGCGTGGTACAAAATGTTTATGGATACATGAACTGCCGGTTGCAACATGAGTGCTTCTTTATCCAACATCACATGGAACATTTACAGTAGGACAGCATGTGGTGGCTTGGAAAAAATCATTAAATATGTTAAGAGTAGTCGCACATGCATATTTTGTAGAACATAAAGCACCAAGCGTAAGAACCCCTACATACGCTAGTCAACAGATCGAGTGCCGGCATCTCTGCGTCTGGATGCGTCAGTGTTTCCATTTAAACAGTACATCCTTGCAGAGAATTTGCGTTATTTTTCCCATCAAATTCTAAGAGATGTCTGTAACTCAACTAATGGCGCTTGTGGAGCAAATTGAACTGAGGGTTAACATTTTTACACCCTTTCTTGGCAAGCTCAAAGCTTCGGTTACGAGAGTTCAACAAAACATTGGGATGGCTAGCTGAGGAAACTCGTTCTTTTGACTAGCGTGTGTACCAGCAGCAAGGATTGCTTCTTGGACATGTGTTACGTTTGCCATCATCCACTAAGTCGCTGCATAATATAGAATCAGTGTAACATTGAAGTCCGGATGAACTAAGCAACTGCTTAATAAGAAAACATTGTTTAGCATATTTTCAATTCCTATAAGATAATCCTATTTATGTTAACTCTTCGAAAAAGTGTTTTTCATTTTACCAGCAGCGAGCCTTTGTAAGCATATAAAAATTCCTATATGCCGCCGACTTCAAAAAAATACAGCCCCCTGCATTATTTCATACAAGCGCAAATCTCAGTGTAAAATGCTAAAAGTCTTTCCTCCGAAGTTCCGCATTCGTTAGATTGGCGCTAATACAATTTTCATCAGCATAATAATTGGGAGATACTTATAAAGTACTTCAGAAAAAGGTCATCACATAAGGAGCTGCAAACTTAGACAATCGTATCTAATGGGAGCTAGCAATATCACAGCCTAGTTCCTTTGCTAAAATAGTGAGCATTTCTGTAATATTTCCAGAAGATATTACCACATATGGGAACCAGCAATGTTGCAGTTTACGAAGCCCTAAATAGTTTTTGGAATAGCTACTTTCGCTTTGTTTCAGCTTATATATATATATTTTTTTTTTGTCTCAATAAACATTATTATTATTATTATTATTATTATTATAAGCTGTCGCATCAAGGGCAGCACAAATATCCACTATAAGTTTATACAATATACAACGCAATCGAGGTTTCAACCGATTCATTATGCTTTACGTCTTTATCAAATAAAAGAGTCTTATTCACAATAAGCATGACACAGGCAATCAAGTGTCACGTCCTTGATATCATGCTTGTGGAGTGACCCTGACAAAGAAGAAGAAAAAATTCTTAAATTTTCTCTCAGATTTCACTCAGGGAAAATGAGCACGCAAAACACGTTCCTTGCTCGGGCACCATCATCGACCCGAAGATATTGGACACCGCAGATCGTGACTGCCTCACTGAGCGCTTAAACTCTATTGAAAACAACAGTAGGCCAGGTGATATTGACCCTAGAAGAGCATAGAAGCAGCTACGTAGCAGTAGAAAAAACAATGAGTGAACACAACTGTTGGTGACTGAGACCAGGTGCTACTTAACTAGGCGACCGCAGCAGCAGCAGGTAGGCAGCAGTAATTAGGAAGTAGCTGCAGCAGAACGGCCGATGTACCTCGATGGTGGCTACAGATAACAAAGGCCAGTTAAGACCTGAGGTCAGTTGGTTGCAGCTCATCAACAGCCCGTTATGTGCTCCCTTTGCCCTGCATCGGCTTTGTAACTTGAGTAGAAGTTGTGTTGTGCAGCCCAATGTAGCGAAGCAAAAGTAAGGGCTGTACTGGCGACAGTGAGGAGAATAACATGTGTGTCCGCGCCGTGCTCGTATAATATTTGTTGGGGAGATACAACGGCAGTCAGACTGTTAATGCTGTGCTTTGTTGCGGGCTGTGGATTTCAATGCAGATGCCAGTTTCATTTTCTATCATTCTGGGAAGATTTTCCCTGCCCTAAAGTTTGGCTTTGGCACGATGAAGTTGGCACAGCTATGGTCCGCGAATTGAAGTCAGAGCTGCTGCTGAAAATTACGGAGCTTCGTAAGTACAAGTTGCGCACCTGTTATCTCCACTTGGTTTTGTATGCAATCTCATGACCAAGGAGTACATTTGCAAAACTGATGTTAGTATATTTGGAGTACCATAGATAAAAATTGAATTATTGGCGGATTACAGCTTATCGCTCATGAACATCCGATATACGACTGCCGAGGACTGCTGCCTAGCTCGTTGTCATGAGGTTGGACGTTCTATTCCCAAGCCAGGGAGGAAGTCTTGCTGCTTGGTTATGTGCCGTTAGATTTTCTCAGCAAAACTAGGGTGGGGGGTTAAAATCACTGTATTAGCCTATATAATATTGTTTTAAGGCAGGAGCGGGAAACTTTTTGACTCAGGGGGCTCATAGACTTTTGAGTCAGGGGTCCCATGACTTTTAGAAATTGACAAATGGGCGACCAGCACCCGATGCATATACTGTATATCAAATGTAAGCAGAAATAGTGAAATATGGTGTCTGAATTTAAAAAATAAAAACACAAAAACTTATTGCTGCAGCTATTCAATTTGAGAATAAATCTTATAAGTGCTTAAAACGGGTTAATGTATGGGAAATCCCATGGGCTGGATTTAACAGACTAACGGGCCGGATGTGGCTCGCTGGCCGTAGTTTTGCCACCCCTTTTAGGGAAATTAACATTATTTTACAAAACCTCCCCAAAAATCTTTTTTCATGTAATCAATTCCATTGCATTTGGGGCACACTGTGTAAGCTTAACCTAAAACTTTCATTGCAAAGTACAAAAACTCCCCAATGAAACTCCTTTCATACCAGCAGTTTCATTACTTTCGGGACGCACCTTGTCTACTTACCCTAAAAAGTGCGCAGCATTGCCGCAGGGTCGCTGCTATCTCTTGGAACCCGTCGTATATATGCTCTCATTGCCAACTAAGAAAAACTCATTGGAAGTTGGGTGGCGCGTATACACATCGACCAACTGTCGCAAACACAACACGATCGCTGCTTCAAGTTCATAGACGCTATCAAAACTTTGCCACCGGAAACGTTTCTTTGGAAAGAGAAAAATTCCTTTTTTTGTGTGTGTGCGTATCTCGAGCGATCGAGAGCACTTCACGGCAAACCCGTCGCCATCATATGAAGAGACCTTAAAGTTCCTATCGAAACTGTGAGGTAGTTTGCGCAAAGACAAATGAGAAACGATAACGAGTTTCAGATACGGTCTTTAAACTTTTTGAGTGAGTCATACTATGGGACCTGCGTGATAGAAACTCAGCAGGGTTCGTCCAACCGGACATAAAAATGTCGATCACATGCGAATGGTGAAACTTCGTTGTTCTTGCAATTGTGAACTTGTTTTCCTACACCACACAAAAAATTAAACTTTAATAAGAGTGAACCACAAATAGATTTAAACTCGAACCGTATCCTGGGCTTCATCTTCCGGTTTTTCAGCAGAGAACTGCCATCTGTAACATTCTTTTGGGTGCAATTCTCTTGCTGTGAGAATAAAGGATTAGGTTTCTGTGTAAATACCTGAAAAAGTGTAAAAGAAATGTTGCCTATCAGATAACCTATGGAAGCTGAATCCCAAAGTATCTGTAAATGTTGAGGTCATAAAGACCAAAACCAAAAGCGTTAGTTTTTTGGACTAAAACAATACGCATTCATAACTAGAGCACTCTAAGAGCGCATACCTCCTCAAAGCAAGACACTGGTAACGAAATTTTCAAATAGGTGCTGAGACCATGGTGTTCTTTGTAGCCTCTGATAGCATCAACACTTTCTGCAATTTTCTGGAATAACCGCTGATAATTTTTTGAGTTATCCTGCTAACAAATATTATTACAAACCTAAGTCAAACATGCAAACGAACCAACCGATCTGCACCAAAATTTAATTATTTATGTCTTTCAACATTAATAATAACTTCTGTAAATTTCATAAAGATCCATTCAAAGCTTTTTCAGTTATTGCGCTAACAAGCACAACATCAAACACAGCAACAAACACACGAACGAACTCACAGATCATCCCAAAAATTTGGTCATTACTCTTCTTAATAAACCTAATAACTGATGTAAATTTCATGAAAATCTGTCCATAAATTTTTTGAGTTATTGCATTGACAAAAATGAGGCAGACAAGCGAATAAACGGTTGAACGGATCTTCACCAAAAGTTAATCATCTGTTCCTTCTATCATACTTAACAATCTCTGTAAATTTCATTCACATCCGTCTGTAACTATTTGAGCTATCTTGATGGCAGACAGAATAGCAGACAGACAAACCCGACGAAAACATAACCTCCCTTAGCGGAGGTAATTAAACAATTATTTTAATGTATGCACAAAACTAAGAAAGAAATAGAAATGTTTCCGAAACTCACAGCCCGCAGCAATGTACAACAACAATCACCCGTCTACACTCTGACAATTTCTGAGATCTCACTACCGAACAGACATCTCCCCAAGTAGCGGAGTTTGGACACACAAGATGCCACCGCCATTGCAGCCTCCGCTTCGCATCGTCGCAACGGACCTGTAATATTGGTAGCTAAAGTATCATGGTTCACTATCTGTATCATTTCTGTAACGATTCATGGAATTATGGAGCGAAAAATCATGTGCGTGTGAATATTTGAGCCAAACCTAAGTACACGCTGTAACAAATACGAATTCGCTGGATCACGTATCATAGATCCGATGCAGTTGGCAATGTACTCTATTTTTTGCTACATTTGTTACTACTACTATACTATAATTTATTATTAATACTACTACTATATAGCAGTATATTACTATACTACTATATCATTCTCTTTTTGAGACCGTCTCACTAAGGGATTATCGGTTTGGGATTAACTTCTGATTCTCGATCCAAAGTAGAAAAAGCAACGCTCTTTCGACGCTCCAGACAAGATACAGTTAGTGAGATTAGCTCAAGCATTAGAACTATCCAAATCACTGACATCTTGATACTAAATAAGTAAGTTAAATATAGATGTAAGCGCTGTAGTATTGGTACTTTATTTCGTATCGCAAGTGGTAAATCTACAGCGCACTGTTAGTATTTCTGCTCAGCACCGCATTGCATTCACGAACTTTCGAGCAACACAATAATGTTGCATCCTTATCTTATAATTAGCTTTAATTTCGTAATTAGTGTGCATATGCGATATTATGAAAGTTTACAACATTAAACCCTAAACACATATAATTTCAGTTAGTATCTCGTACAATTAACAGTTTTAAACTCCCTTAAAGAAAGACAATGAGTAGTATAGGTTATAGAAAAACCTAGGAGGAATTTTATGTCTAGGTCAGCTGAGACATACTGAGGTGTGGCAAATATTTCCGTCCTTCAAAAAATTCGAGAAAAGAACCCGATCCAATAACATTTTTCTATTCTTGTGACTAAAGTCCTTTTTTTGATGCAGCAATAATTATTACAGTATTTGGGAACATTTGCTGTGTTTTATCAAGCTTAAGCTGTGCATGAAATTTCAACACCTTTGCCTAAGAGTCGGCCACGGGACCGGGAGATCTAACGTACAAACTTTATCACCGCGGCCAAGTTCAAGGATATAAGAAAAATGAGCTTCTTATTATTCGCGCCGAGCGTAAATAAGAGCTCATAAAAGCTCCAAAATGGAAGGTACTAAGAGGCAAAAGTTTTAACAAGAACTTAATTCGAAAACAACGCAAAGTTGCCGCGAAACAACGGCGCTCTGACATACGTTCTTCATTTTCCACGTGGCCATGGCGGGAGGGCAAAGAAACTTTGCAGTATAAGTTTTAATTTCATTTTTGAGTTACATGGAATGCCAGATCAAGAATTCTGGGAGCTACGGTGGAGTTTTTGGGACGAGAGCTTAGGGGCTGCAACGGCGGCTCCGTAGCTGGACGCTACGGGGAAGCTACGGTACGTGAGTTCGGGTATAAAGACGTTAACGGGTGACTCAGACAGACAATAATTATGGGCGTTTAAAAAATTGCATAAGGCATAAAGCTATGACGTCATCGGAGCCGATCTGAATATTTGGATAAAACTCGACGCGCGTTCACTACCGTTTTCGAGGGATTACAACATCTATAGTTAGGAATTATTTCCACGGTATTTGATTATAATTCATGCATGGAGGCATACAGTTACAGTCCCTTTCCATGTTATCCAAATAATGAAATCCTCATTACTCGTTTAACAAATTGGCATGAAAAGCATAGAGTATTCCGTGCAACTAGGTACTTGTTGAACACGATGATTCATTGGTGAAGCAAGTCAAAATGTACCACTACACCCACACAGTTATAATCTAGAGCTCTCATTTAAACCAAGCCCTGCCCTCGTATCAGTTAAAATAGGCTGCGTGGACTACATTAATTCCACAATTTCTAAACCTCACCGACGGTAGTTACTGTACTTTACAGATTAATGGAGCCCAGCACGCGAACCTCGTATTATTTTTAACTCAGCGGGGGCATAGCGGCTTGCTGGAAAAATGTTGGCCAGAACACACGACTTTTCTGTTAACTGCGCAACTTAACAACGAAAAATGTGACTATAAGTGCGACCTAGAACGGACCAAGCGTGATGCTGATTATTACAGCAATGTTTTTTTTGGGGGTGAAATTTACGGTACATGGTTAGAGAATATTAACTGATATAAATATTTCTGCAGCTTATAACTAACACAAAACGATGCTAGGTCGTTTGTTCCTGCTTGACATGCATGTTAGAGAATGTTTTTTTAAGGTAAGAAACTGATTGTTGAATTGAGCGACATTTCGTTTTCGAATTATAATTACCTACTGATATGCAGAAAATGCATTATGTAGTACAGAAGTTAGAATCAATTGAAAACTCAGACATTCGAACACTGCACATACCTATCAGTAATTATTCTTCTACAAATTAAAGGACGCACGCCTTTGATGGACTCCTTGCAATCTTCACCACTTGAAGCACATGATGAACAGGATATTGCAATCTATATTACTAAACTTTTAGCACTATGTATAAATAGCCTTCTGTGCATGCCCCAGTTACAGACACATTTGTAACACCAAAACAGGCCACAAAGAATTGGGCAATTGTTGAAGCCATCGTATGCAATTTAGGGGTTGGACTGATTGTCCACCAGAACTTTCTGCCCATCAGTTCCTCAATCAGTTCGCTACACGAATCTTCGAAAGCGTTCACGTCAAGTCTACCCAAACAAAATTATTATTTGTATTATCATACTTCCAGTTGAACAACCGCTAGCACAACAGTGCTCTGAACACTAAAACAAACTTTCAAAGTGTATAATAATTACTGAAAATGTGTAAAAGTAAAGGTAAAGTCACCTTGACCGCACTCCCAACTGGGAAACCCACACGCACTAATTCACGCTGCAAATATAGGGTAATAGGCCCCAGATAAGCATACGGCTGCAGTCAACCACAGATCGTCTCGAGCTATGGCACCAGTGACGAAAGGCTCCATGCAACAAATATGCTCCCCCGACCCTACCCATTTCTGGTAAAGGTCAGTAAACCCACAGTGGCACGCAGACCAGATGCTGTCTGATCACGTCTGGCCCTGCAAAGAACTTGCCTGCCTGGCAAGGAAATTTGAATCCGTAACACTCAGAGTCAATATCAGAGCCCATAGCCTGCTGCTACTGAGGGGGTCTGTAACTCAGAAATAACTTGTTAACAGCCCACAAAGCAACTTGAACTCGGCAAGCGCCGCCAATATTTCAATTTTCCTATAATAAATCATAAGTTACAGCTAAATCATTGCGTAATTCATGCTCAATTATTATCTTTATCGAGGAATAAATAAGAAGAGTATTAGATTCTCCAACAACTGCTGAGGGAGTTGAGAGACTTCTTGTCATCAGACGGCCGAGTTCGGAGAATCTTATACAACTGGGAGCGCCTCCTTATGAGAAACTATTATTAATACAGTGTTACACAAAGAAATTCCGGTAACGTTGAGCTAATCAGATTTACCTTTTTTAAAAGTATGTCTAGTAAGAGACGTGTTCGAATTTATCTCTTAGATCTAATTCTACACCGACTGAAACAGAGATTTCTCTGTGTGTACAATACGTTTTCGATTTCCCCAATCACAATAAAGTGCGATTAAAAGAAAGTTCGAAGCATTATGTTCAAGCCCTGGAGAGATCCTGGGGTCACGGAAGAAAGCAGCGTAAAAGATTTCAAAAATATGATAGCTGCAGGAAACAATCCCTACCCGAAATATCAGGCAAACAATTTATATTATCTCATGCTCTCACTACAAACATTAGCTGTTTGCCTATAATGTTTTAGGGTAAGGAGAGCGGAATGATTGTTTGGGCTGAAGATCTAATGCGCGGCTCGCATAAAGCCAGTTTACACGACAGTCTTTTGTCATACATTCGTACTTCATAGAATGCAAAAATGTTTGCGTCTGTTTAGTTAACAGAAAACAGAAAAACTTGAACAGACATCCGAAAGTTTATTACAGACATTTTTTTTTTTTAATTAAACTGACTTCACTGCTAACAGTTTCAATCATTAATCATTGTCTTTTTACAGGGCAACAGTTGTGATTGCGTTAGTTCAACGTAATATTCGGACAATTTGTTCAGTGAACTCATTCATTCGACTATCGTGGGAATCCAGCTTTTTTTCGTGTAATTCTAGAGGACGAGATTCATGGCAACATTGGACACATAACCAACCATATCTAAGCTGACTCAATTTTGGTGAAAATGAAGATCGATTTTTATAAGACTTTACATTTCAGACATAGTGAGTTGGTCTCTTCGATGGTAAAGGATGAAGGCCTGCAGCAGGGTATCCCATATTCTCCCTGTTCTGTTCCAGCGAGGTTACGCTAACAAAAAAAGTGCTTCAGTTTGTGTACTATATGAATCAGCCCCATAGCATAATATTTACCTCCGCAAAGGAGATTATGTTTTCGTCGGATTTGTCTGTCTGTCTCTGAATCTGTCTCTTTGTCTGTCTGCCATCAAGATAACTCAAAAAGTTATGAACGGATCTTCAAAAAAAGATGACTGAAGTTGTTAACACTATTGAAGGGCCCAAACGATTAGAGTTTGGCGTTGATATAAAGAAAATCATAGTCTCAGAACCAATTTTAATTTTTCGTAACCGTTATTTTGCTTGGCGGAGGTATGCGCTCTCAGAGTGCTCTAGTTTTTTTTCTCTTTTTTATGGATAAAAATAAAGTTTAATCTAAACAATTCCAGTTTTCAAAAACTAATGAATCATTAATACTGTGTGATTTAAAAGTTATATTAAAATTACCAAACAGAAACACAGCTCTCGAAAGATATAATTTGGAAATATTTATATTTATATTCATACGGCCGTTAAAGACGAGCTATTTTAAGACCTTGTAAACTTTATGTAGCTGATTTTTGTAACACTTTTTCATAACATGAGATGAGCAAGAAGGTAAAATAGATACATTGAAACTCACCCACAGACTTAAGCTCTCCATTACGTAACTGTCGTCAATCATTTTCTTCTTGTCGAAGAAAAACGCCAGGTAAAATATATCCAAGGCTGATGAACTCGTACATCCAGCAGACTAACGAACGTTACCGAGGCGAAAATTAGGCTTTTCTGCTTTACAAAAGCTCGCCCTACTGCAGCTATAGCCATCCAGCCCTGACGAACGCTACCGTCCCAAAAATTAGGCAGCTCATTATTCTACAGACTACGGCGGTGAAGAGCCCGAGGTCACAAAAGAGACTCGGAACACTAACACCAATTTCTCCTCGTGAAATTTAGTGTTAATGAACCCTGGCAGGTACCTCGACTCGCCTGCTAGATTAGTTTCATTCAAATGCACGTTTCTTGAAGAGGGAATATCAAGTGGAGGAATGCGCGAGACGGGGCAGCCTGCCGCCGCGGCATTCTGAATCCCACATAATTTATTCCTCTGTTCAATCGCGCCTGCGGAATGAATAAAACTGTAGTACAATGCTGTCCTGCATGTTTTAAGTTTGAAAAATGATGGTCATGAGTAAATTATCTACATCTGTTCAGAGGATGAAAGCGGCAAACTGTAAGGAAATGGACCGAAACGTGAGGTGAAACTTGCGCAATGAAACTGCAGCTTAGGTCCCCTGCACCCGAAAGTCGAAACTACGGAACGTTTCACGTACCTGAAATAGAATTTTCTGTAATAGTGACTACAGCTGAACGTGTCTGAAAATAAGTTTAAAATATATGTCATTGCGAGTTTAAACTGTCCCAAAATTAAAAGAGAATTCAAAACTGTGGAAGTTGTATTTGCTTTAGCAAAAAATCTGCAGAGGCAGTTGAGACTTTTGCGGCATATTTTTTTTAATAACAGTGTAATATTGGGCCGACCGACGGCGTGCCTGAGATGTTATCGGAAGGTCATTGAGAAACTTTCGACTCTCGTGTGCAGCGGACTTTACGACATCCAGAATATATTCGTACAAGACTGAAACTTACGCACTCACTGTCACATAAAAGTATTTATGACGACGATGCCGTGGAGCATTAAATACTCTGATGGTCAGCAAGAGCAGTAAAATATCTTACGCACTAGATATTCCACTCTATGTTTAAGACTAGCAAGTAAGCAACGCACAGCTTTCGAGTTCGTGAAGCATATTCAGCATTTGACTTTCAGCTTTCATCAGTCTTTACTTTGGCGAGGAACCAATACAGTAATTTGCGCGTCAGCGATGACCTTCCATCACTGTAGTCCCTACCATCAATGCTACCAGGCGAAAGGTAAGTATGTATGTTCCCCGATAACAGTTAGTTTTATAGTAGTATGTAGTATGAAACGCCCTGTTGCAATTACGATTGCTTAAACTAGGTCCGTGGTCCTTATCCAAAGCGTGATTGATGACGGACGGAAGGAGAGACAACGCTGTTCTAATAACGTTCGCAAATTACGCTTGATATCGAACCTGCAACTTTCGGAAGGGTGCAATTGATCCAGTGCAGACGCGCCTCGGCTCCGCGGTGACTAAAGTTGTCGAGCGAAGGGCAGACACCAAATATACCCAAAAATGCAACCTAAAAAACCGAACGACTGTTTTGTCCCGTGTAAAAGTTCAGCACAGCGACGGGCAATTCAATAAGACGTTTTTTCAAGCACAAGCGAGTTTTACCTCCTGAGGGTGTCACAGAGCTGCCTCGACAGTTAGTGTACCCAGCGAGCCCAAAAGAGAAAAAGGCAAAACTATAAAAGTAAAGACCTCTGAACTCTATAGACACAGTCTGAACCATGCCACTCTCGGCTCTAAGCATACCCAGGAAAAATAAACTAGATTATACTGGAGTTCCATTGAACCTATGCGAACTACCTACAAAGAAAAATCTTTGCTTTAAGTATAGTAAAGGGTGATCCGACTAAGTTTTAAAACCTTTTTACCAAGGAGGTTATGTTTCTGTCCAGTATGTCTATCTTTTTGTTTGTCTGTCACCCAAGATAACTCAAAAAGTTATAGACGAACCTTTACAACATCTACAGGGATTGTTAGGCATGGTGAGAATGACAGAAGATTAACTTTTGGTGAAGATCAGTTCAACCATTTGTTTGTTTGTCTGCTTCTTTTTGTTTAATACCATAATTCAAAAAGTTTTGGACAAGATTTTTATAAAATTTACATAGTTCTCAGGTATGTATCATGAAGAGTAAATGATCAAATTTTTGTCATGAGCTGCTTGTACGTTTTTATGTTTGTCGCTGTGTTTGATTTCATGACTGTTAGCAAAATAACTCAGAAAGTTATGAACGGATTATCATGAAATTTACATGAGGTGTTAGGTACATAATAAAGAGCAAATGATAAAATTTTAGCGATGATTGGCTAATCTGTTTGTGTGTTTGACGAATATTTGTCAGAATGTTTGTCAGCAACATAATTCGAAAAGCTATTAACGGATTTTCAAAAAAATTGCAGAAGCTGTTTGTTATCGTCCAAAAGTACAAATGACCATAGTTTGGTGCTGATGAAATGAAATCAAAACCAACTAGAATTTTTCGTTAACGTTGCTGTACTTGGCGGCGATATGCGCTCTAAGAGTGCTCTATTTGAAGAATATTTTTACGCATACATACGTCGTACCGTATTCTATTGTATAGGTTATTGTTGTGCCTAATATAATATTTCAATTTCCAAACACTAGTAACATAAATTACTATAAGTAACATAAATTGAGCCATTCGGAAGCCTTTTCAAAACAGGAATATAAGCTTTAAATAATACTTTGAAACTTATCATACATTGTGTCATCAGATCAGAACTTTAATGTACGGAGTATCCTTGCGAGCAAAGCCTGCTCATCGAAGCATCAACTTCTTTCAGCTCTGAAGGTTTGGGTAACGAAATGTTGGGAGGAGATCTCGCGGGAAACCATCAGTACCACATCTAGTCCAGACAACGAGAGGATCAGAAGCACGGTGAAAACTTAAGTAAAAGTTAAAATAACAAATACACGTAGTAGTGTTTTCCTTTGTAGAAAGATGTTTCATTTCATTACCTTCGTTGTAATGTGAAATTATTATTCCTTTCGGTAATTCCTCTGATCATGTCGTCATAATATGACATGTACCTACTTGCCAGTGAATTTACAGTATGTTTCGGTGCTGGGGCTGTAGAAGGCATGTAACTTTTAGAGCGCCTAAAAATGAAGTACAACAGATAGTTCAAGTAATACAAATCTACAGTTTTGGGCCTTACTGAATGGGGACCAATAGGAAAACGTCGTTCTAGAATGTACTAGCGTTAATTTTAAAACACGTGCAAAGCATGAGTGGAACGCTTCAAAAGTAAATGTTTCGCAACTCAGAGATGACAGGCAAACCTTTAGCTCTTGGCAGTGAACACAGACAATGGAAAAGTTTCCAAAAGAAGGTGGTGCATTGCAGGACTTTTGGAGCAAATACGGAAGAGTTTCACGTGGGTACAAAGGTTCTCTCGCTCCCTAATGCTCATTGATTTCCTCT